>JAJLZU010000012.1:0-401192 GCA_030572395.1 Yamadazyma michaelii | reverse complement strand
CAGTACTTGGGTTTCCATCAGATCCAGTAGTAGTGAATGTGGTAGTGTAATCAGTACATTCAGGACATACTCCCAAATCAATAGTGGTAGTAGTTAATTCCCTATCTGAGTTAGTAGTGACGATGACTTCCGCAGTTTCAGTACTTGGGTTTCCATCAGATCCAGTAGTAGTGAATGTGGTAGTGTAATCAGTACATTCAGGACATACTCCTAAATCGATTGTAGTAGTAGTTAATTCCCTATTGGAATCGGTTGTGACTATAACTTCCGCAGTTTCAGTACTTGGGTTTCCATCAGATCCAGTAGTAGTGAATGTGGTAGTGTAATCAGTACATTCAGGACATACTCCCAAATCAATAGTGGTAGTAGTTAATTCCCTATTGGAATCGGTTGTGACTATGACTTCCGCAGTTTCAGTGCTTTCTTGACCGTCAGATCCAGTGGTAGTGAATGTAGTGGTATAATCAGTACATTCAGGACATACTCCTAAATCGATTGTAGTAGTAGTTAATTCCCTATCTGAGTTAGTAGTGACGATGACTTCCGCAGTTTCAGTACTTGGGTTTCCATCAGATCCAGTAGTAGTGAATGTGGTAGTGTAATCAGTACATTCAGGACATACTCCTAAATCGATTGTAGTAGTAGTTAATTCCCTATTGGAATCGGTTGTTACTATAACTTCAGCAGTTTCAGTGCTTGGGTTTCCATCAGATCCAGTAGTAGTGAATGTGGTAGTGTAATCAGTACATTCTGGACAGTCAGACCTGGTACTACTTTGTGATGAACTTGCGGATGACGAACTTGATGTACTGGATGATTCAGCAAAGTCAATACCTGGGACTGAAGGAAATGCAGGGCAAACATTACAGATGCTTGGTCTTGTTGTGGCAGCTGGAGGAAGAGCACCACTATATGTGATAACCCCCAAAAGACTAACTGAAAATTTGCCAGTATAACCGGAACCGATATTAAGAGTTGCCACCTTTCCTAATCCGAGGAGAGTTGTAACCGTTAATATAGGAGAACTGTATGTAGCAGTACCTGCTATGTTTAAATTAGCAATTTGAATACTATTACCATTTCCAAAACCTGCAACATTATAAGTAAGTGTAGACGATGGACTAATCACAAGTTGTGAGGAACTTGAACTCAAGAAAAAAGTTTGACCAGTTGCAGCGGCATTGATATTAGCTGTGGAAGATAAACCAACATCAACACAACCATTTCCAGTGATCTGTGTTGTCTGTGTATAGATTTGATTAATAAAACAAATTGTTCCGTCATTTTCAATAGGATTGGTAATGATTGAATTTGTTGAACCTAAAGAAACAAGACTGGAAGCCACTGGTTTTACAAGAGAAAATACCATAGTACCTTTATTAGTCCAACTGCTAGAAGCCGTGACGGTCATTGTTGGAATAGTAAGAGAGCCATAGGCCCCAAACCACATGTTTTTATCATTTTCAAAAGTACCAACCTGAATACTAAATGTTGGAGCTAATAAACTTCTTGAAGCATTCCAAGCCCAATCTCCATTATTTATAACAGTCAGACCAACAATCGAAGCCGTTATACCTAAGGCAACATTATCAGTAGAAATAAAGAATTGACCTTCGTTATCAAATGAACTTAAGAATGCACTCACAGTGTTGTCGACGATGGACCAATAAACTCCAGAATCAATAATGAAACTATTTCCAAGATCTAAATTTATAAGATTGGTACTTACAGTATTTTGGGAAATCTCATTAGTAGCTGCCATAACTGATGATAGCATAGTTATGGTAACAACTACTGTTGACCAGAAGCTGGGTAAAGAAAGTTTCATTTCCTTTCCCTATTAATTAATTAAAGCTATATTAAGATTGAATTGATATGATTGAAAAACTGAACAAAAGCCATTGTTTAAAAATAAAACTGATGATATGCCTCGTATCACAAAAAGAAACAAAGTGAGCATGCATGATAATTACAGAAATCCGGGTAGAAGAATATGCATTGAACAAAGCATGGATAACCTCATTAGTAAAGTAAAAATTTTGAAAAATAAAATTAAACTTTCCTTAGTAACTCAAAGCAGAAATTTAGTCAAATTCGAGACCCCCGAAGTGTAAAAATTAAAAAATATGGATTATATGCACAACCAATACTGTATATAGATAATTCTAATCAACGGATGTTAAATCCAGTTGGAGTTAAGAACAATTTCTTTTCTCCAAATTTTAATCACGCATCTATTGTCGGATTTATGACGTGGCTCATGAGATTTAATCAATTAACTAAAAGGTTAAAATAGTAGAGGTTATTATAGAATGGTAACGGATTTGATATTATTGTTCTAAGTAGTAGAGAGGGTTCACTGGTGGTGTCTTATTTTATGTGTGTGTGAGTAAAAGTGCAAGATTTACAAATTTTAGTTGAGGCCCGCATCTGACTGCTGTATAATTTCTTAAAAAATAACCAGACTAATTTCATAATCTTGAATAATATTATAACCAAGGATTTTATTTAGTGTTATTTTGACCTTAGCATTGTAGATCTATGATATGGATACTAGGTATAAACATGATAAATCACTACATTGCGTAATTACGAAAGATTGTCTACATTCTTTGATTTAATATTATTGTTAAAGCATTTATATGTGTTCAGTGGAATGATAAATCGATGAGTTAAAGTTCCACCAATAAAATGTAGAGAAATCTCGTATAGTAGTGGCCAAGATTTGTTTATATGTAGGAAGCTCTGCTATACCATTGTGGCAATTATAAAAAAATAATTGACCCCAGGTTGACAATTAAAGTCGAAATGGGATTTAAAATTGCCTTTAAACTTGAGTTTAGAGTCAGCCTTTAGTAATTAATAAAAAAATTTTATCATTTTTCAAAAACTTGCATTAATATTATAATTGGTTATGTAATCTCATGAAACTTGCGCTGTACAGTGACACTAGATTTGCGATCTTAAATGAGATTAGTCAAAATTTCATATGATTTGCCCTAATCAATCTTCCAATGCATATACCTGACATATCATATTGTTATCTGCGTCATTGCTCGTAGTCATTTAGTTGAATTAGTCCTTTTATACATTAAAAACTACCGCCCCAAGGATTCATATTTAATTGCCGTTGATTTTAAGAATTATGCTCACAACCAAAATTATTTTTTCGTATAGATCCGATAATTAAACTTTAAACCTCGAGCGGAATTTCTAGCTTGGGTTAAAACCTGACCAGCACAAAGCCTTACGAAAATAATTTTATTTTCAACGTGTCCCTTAGTTAGTTTAATAAAGTCTTGGTTAAACAAGGTTTGAAATAATATCATGAAGATTATGATCCATACTTTATGTATAAACTCATAAATTAAAGTTAATCGGTTCGTCAAAAAATATGTGATGTATGATGATCATTTTCAAGTCCCTGTTTTGATAGCGGACTTCGGACAGAGCGTGATGAAAGAGGTTAGAAGTTTATGCGTGATAGCCTGACCTACTGTTGAAGTCCTCAGATTGAACGGCTCGTGGGCTTAAATTAAACTTTATTTATAAATGATGAAGTCGATCTTACAATCTGTATTTGGGGTAAACCTTATTATTATGATATACGACCAACTACCTCTGGTTGGCCCTAGTTCTAGTCGGGCTCAAGTCAACTAGGTTCGGGGTAAAAATTAACGATTGGCTATGAATATTTTATGAACCAGTTCAACTTGAATGCTTGGTCACAATTTATAGAGAATAGCCCTTCATAATATTTATATATTTTTACGTAACTATGTATGCATTGTGGAGTACCTCTTCAACTCAGTAGTCCAGCAAATAATCGTATTTAATTCAATAAAGTTCAAATCCCACATTAGATCAACCGGTTCAACTTGCACACCTAATAAACTTTAGCACTAGTTAAGGTTTTATTTTTTATCTGAGTAAACTTAATCACCAGCATTTGACAACACATAAACCAATCAAGTCAATCTGAAGCAATCTAATGAAACTGAACCTTGCTGAAATTAATACATTCTTGAAAAACTACTTTAAACGGCTAATGCCTTGACTCGTTTGTAAGCAATTAAACACGTTCACTTACAACAGGATTCCAACTTTCATGTTTTGGCTTGGCAGTATTGTATGGAACATAAGCACCTCTGGTACCTGTTAAATTTGGTTTATGTTGTTCTAATGGATAAGCTCTTACTGACTTTTGATCTTCGGGTAATTTGTTTGGTGGGGTATTAGTACCATATCCTAACCAATAATGCCATCCTGGTTCAGCTTTGGAGATATCAATACTCATGAAATTAGCATTATATTCAACCCATCTAGTTCTTAAATGAATTTCTTCTGGAACATCAGTTTCATAATATTTATTACCAAAATCATCGGTTCCAACTAGGTTACCTCTCTTTGTATCATTAAGGAAAGCTATTTGCCATGCAGCCCTTTTAAGGCCTGATGAATAGATATTCTTTATAGTACGAACAATCGAAGTTGACATTACTAGTTTTCAATTATACTAACGTCGATTGGTCGCGCAGGTTCAAGTGATGGATTGGTCTGTGCACGCTTTTCGGTTTTTTAACTGTGGGATCGATATAACTTAAATAACACGTCTATTTATTCTACAAGAAGGGAAAACAATACTATAGATAAGAGCTAGGATTCAACCTGCAAATTTAATGTTCGGGTTCATCGACTAAAGCGAAATTGACCACTAATCCGATCTTCCCGGCACCTACACCATCATAACCACCACATTTAATAACCCAGTTGAAATTATTCAACTTATCATTAGCATAATTTGATACATTAATATCAAAAGTGTTGTTGTTATAGGTAGGTAAACTAACTGAGTATTTAGAATTAGCCATTTTTATAAAGTTTGTATCAAACTTTAACTTATAAATATTCGACTCTAAAAACACAAAGTTTTCACAGTTACTTAACTTATTAAAAAACTTCTTTCTTTCTAATGACAAACTGGGAATCTTTAAAATGTTGTCGATATTGTCGTTTAAATTTTCTGGTAATTTTTGACTACTACTATCCACATTAGTATACTTGAAAGGAATTTTATCATCAATAGACATATATGTACAACTATTCAATATTGGTCCATACAAGTAAGGCTTTTCATTATAGATGTCACCTTTGACCGTATTGTTTATAAACCAGTTAAAGAACTTCAATCCTGCTGCTAATAAAGTCGTGGGTACATGTTCCTTAATAGGTGTAGTGAAATCATTACCAAAAATGAACTCTTTACCATTGATTGGAAACTTTGGTTTGAAATTAACTTCAAATGATAAGTTGGCTTGATCTTTTTCTTTACTTGGGTTTTCAAATTTATCTCCATTAAGATACTTATCATCCCCTACGTCATATAAACTGTTAGGTCTATGAAATTGAGACCCATCAAAATGTTTGATATTTATAATCAATTCAAACACTCCAATGTCACTTTCAATCTTTAATGGGATTAGGCTATTGACAGGTACAATCTCAAACTTCCCATTGTAATCATTAGATGCTTTAATAACTAATCTTTTAACCATATTATCTAATTGTTATTTAAGGTTGTTGCTATCATTTACGCGCAGAGACGGAATACGGGGTATAACTGTATTTCCGCAGCAATAGTTAGTACTATGATGTTATTGTTGCTAAGCGAATTACTACATGACCTTTCAATTATATTTCTATGTTATTTATGTAACTGCATTATCCTCTTATATCTAATATCACGTTGAATAGAACGTGTGGGTTGGCGAGTACATACCACTTATCTATCAAACAATTTAGATAATCTATGTCTTCTTTGGGATGATGATCTTTCTTCAACTTTAACCATTGGTGATCCTGACCTTGATCTACTTGCAGAAGCTGTTGGGCTCAAATGAGCTCTTAATTGATCAAATGATCTTCCTCTTTCTTCGGAATCGGCTCTACCTAATCCTGGTCTTTTCTTTTTCTTATCTTTATTTGAACTATCAGTTATATCACTTAACCAGTTTTTGAAATAATCAACTGAATCCACTGGTTTTTCTAACGTCTCTATATGATTATACCTGGGTTTAACTATTACTACCGGCACTAAAGCATATTGTAGAAAGAACTTACTAATGGTTGTCTTGGCAAAAATCGATTTATGTTGCTGTTCTTCTTCTTGATGCGTCCCTATACACATCATTTGTGGTTTGAATTCATCTATAGCTTTTTCTAAAAGCTTTTGTGGTTTACCTACAACGATTTCATATACAATTGAAATCTTTTTATGATGAACATTCAATTCTTCAATTTTTTGTAAATTCCCTTGTGCTTGTTTTTTATTGATTTCATGGTAAACTTTCTCATCTAGGACTTGTAAAATTACTATTGTATCACCATGAATTATGATTTCATCAAATAGCCATTTGATAGCTCTTAAACTTTCATAATCTTTATTATACCCAGCCAAGAAAGTTTTATTATTCCTTCTGAATTTGAACTTTGGATGCTTGACTTTCAAAGTTAATGACTTGTTACTCGTATCACCCGAAACATCGAACGATATCCCCGTCTTGAATTTTTCATCTATTGAGGTCGTTGACCCTATTGATCTTAAATTTGTAGCGGAAGGTATTCTAGCAAAACTGCCCAGTCCAATGGCATTACTTATTGAAAAATAGTCATTCCCAACTGCCGAAAGAACTGGTGATAATAATGGGGTGTTGCTTACTGAAGGTATCGGTGATGTTATTGAATCGGAATCAAAATCATCATAATAAATTCTTCCTATTAAATCGCTACTAGTATTCTCCTTTGCATATAAATCAACAGTATCATCACTGGTATGATACATCAATGAATTTAAATGAGTATTTTTGGATGTTTCGGGATCAAATTTGTCCTTATTCCTTACTTTAGTTACTTTCTTCTCCTTAACTGGTTCCTCTGGTTTGTTTTCATCCTCAACGGCTGATCCTTCGGTTTTTTCGAGTTTATCTTTTTGAGGTTCCTTGTGTTCATTCAGACCTCTTCTATGCAAATCGGGTTGGGACCTTAACCCGGAATTAGTATAATACAAAGTATTCTTAGGTGCTGAAAATAAACCCATGACTTAAACGTAGGTTTTTTCCGAGTTAGATTTAAATGCGGCTGCGAAGGTGGTCTAACTGCGGAAAGGCCAGGCGATCAATTGTAGCCAAGCAAGGAAAAGGGATGAGTGATTAGTTAATTTACCCGAGGCGTTGTCTAGGTATCATTTTACTATATACATATTATGCGTTGTCTGTATGGACCGTAGTAAATCCGAAGTTACTGGCCATAGATCAGTTGAGGTAATAAGTTCTAATTGAAAGATCTCCCATTATTAACTCCGCTATTCTTCTCAACTATACCCCATAATCTATCCATCTTCATTCCTCCAATATCATCAGCTACATAGAATTTTCTTAACCTACCATCTTCTTTATCTTGCCAGTTGGCATATGGAGTGATTAATGATTGTAAGCTATTGGTGGGTTGATCTATAAGCTTCAAAGTATCATTATTACTGACCTTAACTAAACTATTATAAGTCTTACCACCGGTGAAGTTCAACTTCTCGAGTATTATATTTTCATCTTTAGTCAAATTCTCCAAAGTTTGAGGTTTTTCTTTATCATACAATCTGAAGATTCTAGTAACATAATTTTTAGTTTTATACTGTACGGCCAAAATTGGGAAATTCGTAGATGCAAACATCATGAGGGCATAAATGTCATCAAAATGAGGTGAATCGTAAAATAGTTTAGCTCCATAACATCCCAAAACTCCAAAACTAATAGTTAATCTCTTTAATAATGAAACATATTTTGTACCAGGAGCTTCATAAAGCGGTTGGTATGACAATCTGTAATTAGAAGGTAATTCTGTATTTGTGAACTGGCCAGGTTTTCTGACTTTGACTATATCATTAAGTAATGTAGGGGACCAAGGATTATTTTCAGAGATGATTTCATCCGTTTCTATATTAGAGTCCTCTGATTTATATGATGTTTTATGGGACTTATTTATTGTCAAACTTGAAGAAAACAGTCTAGAACATTCTTTATATGCAAATCCATTTCTATTGACCTTGTTTAGTATCAACAAATTTCTGAACATCCTATTATACCCTAGTTCTTTATATATGAATACTCAACTATGGTAGTGAATAATTCGTGGCAAAACCGCGCGCTTCCAACTATCGAGAACCTTAAAAAATTTTATATCCTTAGGCAAGTTACGTATAAATTAAATCCGCAAATACACCATCATGGATTCAGATGCCACAAATAGATTTGTACCTGAATATCGTCGTACCACATTCAAAAATAAAGGAAGATTCCAAAGTGAAGAATTAAGAAGAAGAAGAGAAACTCATCAAGTTGACATCAGAAAGCAAAAAAGAGATGAAGCATTAGCTAAAAGAAGAAATTTCAATAGTGAAGTAACTAATAATGATTCAGAAGATGAAGAAGACTTTGGATTACAATCACATGAAGATTCACAATTCTATAGTAGTGTTTTACAAGATTTACCAAAGATGGTTGAAATGATTCAATCCCCTGACGTTGATGATCAGATCAATGCCACTGTTAAATTTCGTCAAATTTTATCAAGAGAACATAATCCACCAATTAATGCCGTAATTCAAAGTGGTGTTATTCCAACATTGGTTGAATTTATGAATGATTCTCATACTGACATGTTACAATTGGAAGCAGCTTGGGCTTTAACTAATATTGCATCAGGTAGCTCTGAACAAACTAGAGTTGTAGTTGAAGCAGGAGCCGTACCATTATTTGTAAATTTATTGAATTCCCAAAGTATTGAAGTCAAAGAACAAGCAATTTGGGCTTTAGGTAATGTTGCAGGTGATTCAACTCATTATAGAGATTTTGTTCTTAGTTGTGGAGCAATGGAACCAGTTTTAAATTTATTCAATTCGACTAAAATGTCATTAGTTCGTACTGCTACTTGGACTTTATCAAATTTATGTAGGGGTAGAAATCCTCAACCGGATTGGTCAATAGTATCATTAGCTATACCAACCTTGGCTAAATTAATTTATTCAACTGATACCGAAACTTTAATTGATGCCTGTTGGGCTGTTTCATATTTAAGTGATGGTACGAATGAAGCCATTCAAGCTGTTGTTGATGCCAGAATTCCAATAAGATTAGTTGAATTATTAGGTCATGATTCTACATTAGTTCAAACTCCAGCTTTAAGATCAATTGGGAATATTGTTACTGGTAATGATTTACAAACTCAAGTAGTTATAAATTCTGGAGCTTTACAAGCTTTAGGACCTTTATTAAATAGTCCAAAAGAAACTATTCGTAAAGAAGCTTGTTGGACCATATCCAATATAACTGCTGGTAATACAGAACAAATCCAAGCAGTAATTGAAGCTAATTTAATACCTCCAGTTCTTAGATTACTTCTGCATGGTGATTATAAAACAAAGAAAGAAGCATGTTGGGCCATATCCAATGCATCATCTGGAGCTTTAACTAAACCTGATCAAATCAGATATTTGGTTAGTCAAGGTTGTATAAAACCTTTATGTGATTTATTAGCAGTAGCTGATACTAAAATAATTGAAGTCACTTTGGACTCTTTAGAAAATATCTTAAAGATGGGAGAAATGGATAAAGAAGCAAAAGGGGCTACTGTTAATGAATATGCTTTATTTATTGAAGAAGCGGGTGGTATGGAAAAAATTTTCGAATGTCAATCAAATGAAAACGAAAAAATTTATGAGAAAGCTTACGGTATTATTGAGAAGTATTTCTCTGATGATGAAGAACAAGTTGGTGATGGTATGTTGGCCCCACAGAATTATGGAGAAGCTTTTGGTTTTGGTATGAATGATTCTGCTCCTCAGAATTTTAATTTTTAAGCCAACCAATATGTTGGGGAAACAAGAAGAAATGAAACTTAAAGAGTTGATGGTATAAACAACTCATATCTCTATACATGATTTTATTTATGGAAAATTATCCTTTCTATATTCTCTATATAGTGTAATCTTTTATATATATACTCTGCATATTACGCGTTTCTCTGGTTCTCCTTTCATGTCTCTCTCTCCTTCTTTTTATGATAAAAACCATGGAAACCAATCTGGTTATCAGCAATGGTGGCTGCGATAGGGTCTAATGCTAAGAAGTTTTTTTGGTTTTAATATATTTATTTTTCATTGGCGTTTCATATTAGTGATATTCACAAAAATAGTTGAAAAATAGTTAATTTACGAAATTCATAAAAAAGCTAAAAATCTAAAAAAATCATAATAGAACCTTACGCAACCAAGTAACACATACACGTTGCAGAAAAGGAATACACAAATAGAAAATAGTAAATTTCATTATCATTGAATTATACCTATAGTAAATATTTACGCGGCATCAATAGTTAAAGACTTTCTGCCACGGTTTAGAAAACTCAGTAGCAATATCGATAGAAGCTTTGTCGATTTCATCTTTAACTAATCCCAGAGTGTTACCCTTTTTAACCATACTGGTGATGATTTCATAAGCGACTTGTGCACCGTTGGTAGCGGTGATTTCTGCATTATCAAAAGCTGGCGAAACTTCAACGATATCGGCACCAACAATGTTCAAATCGTCAATGGCTCTTAAAACATAAATCAATTCTCTTGGTAACCACCCACCTGGTTCTTGAGTACCAGTTCCCAGACCAAACCCTGGATCCAATACATCAATATCCACTGATATGTAAGTTGGTGTATCTTTTGGTACAGTTTCCATTACTTTATTGATAACGTACTTAACACCTTCAACCCAGATATCGTCAGCATAAATTCTTTCCCAATGTTGCTGGTCATCGTCGATGTAATCTTCGAGTCCTGATAATTTAGTTCTCAATCCAAGATGGACATTTTTATTTGATGTTAATCCCTCTTGATGGGCCTTCCATAAGAATGAACCATGGTTCAATTCAGATTGATCAGAATGCCAAAAGGATGGATAGCCTGAAGGACTCCAAGTATCCAAATGGGCATCGAAATGAATGACATTTATCTTACCATAAACCTTATTCAAAGCTCTTAAATGTGGCAATAATACTGAATGATCTCCTCCTAAGGCAACGAATCTGGGGGGTGTCTTTTTGGAAATGGTGGAATTTCTTCTTAAGATTAATTCTTCGAATGCCATGGTCATTTGTTTGAATGCTAAATTGTTATCCATTGGGGTAACAGGAATATCATCACAATCGATGATCTTAGCCCAATTGTCGTATGGATTTAACATAGCTCTTTGATTGAATCCACGAAGTGAGGTTTGTCTTTGAGATGCTGCTCTAATGGCTCTTGGTCCAAATCTGGCTCCTGGCCTATAAGATACGGCTGTATCGAATGGGACACCTATAAGAGCTATATCGAAATCAACATCATCTTCAATTAAACATTTATGGTGATCGAGATGAGCAAATGAATTGACACCTTGGAATGGCCAGTATTGACCCCAGATTTCTTCTAGACTTGGTTTATTCATTTGGTCGTACTCAACCTCATTTTGCTTGCTTGGATTGGAGTGGAGCTTAGCATTGGCTGATTTGACGGCTACTGCAATAGCAGTCAAGATTGGAATGACTTTCATGTTTAGTTTTACAACCTTTATGTCAGTCTTTTAAATAGTTAGATTATTCCGCTTTAACAATTCCGCGTTAGAATTCCGCTTCTCGCTTATCGTTCCTGAAAAGAGTAGGTCTAGATTATCAACACCTTGGTGGTATATAAGTCAGGAAATAAGGTGCACGGTAAGATACAAGGTGTTGGGGTACAAGAGGCTACAAAGAAAGTAATTGGCTCCAAAGGAGATAGAAATAGAAGGGTTTAGGTCGTTAAAGGTTTGAATGCACCACCAAAAAGGTCTAACCAAGTAGTTTATTATCCTAGGTGTTAGGATTATAGCCCAATATTTGAGTACTATGAATTCACCCTTGAGCCCCTTTCATCATCTCTGTGCATTGCAAACATATCTATGCAAACATTTCATACAAACATAGACCCTGCTCGTCAAATGGTTGCAACACCTGAAATATAGTGCGATCCTGCATAAGCCGAATTTCACAATCACCAACATGGGCTTTTCAGATATTAAGAATGCGTTGAAAAAGGTTGAAAAATCAATCAAGAAACCACAAGACCAGCAGAAAGAGTATAATAGACCAAGAGCCGAAATACCACCTCAAAACCAGGACAATTCCCAGAATTCCAAGTCCAATACCCAGTCAGTTTTCTCAACTGATGGTGATATTTTTAGTAACCCAATATCAACTGATGAACCACCTTCAATCTTCAAAAGGAAGCCCCATCATCAGCCACCTGTTGGCTGTAAAACTGGAGATAAAGACCAACCAATTCAAACCAATAATTTCTATAACAATCTAACTTTAGAAGATCAAACGTTTCCAGTATGGACTCAACCTTATTCCCTTTGGTTAACCAAAGATAAAGACCAAGATGCTGGGTTTGCGTTTAATCATACCGATAGTTCACAGAAAGTTTTTGGACCAGAACCCAATTCCAACCCAGCCCTTTTCTATTTCAATCCTCCAAAGATTAAATCATTTGTTCTTACAGGACCGAACTTCAAAGACAATAATGTCAGTTTAACTTTGGAAGATCATAACAAAATGTCAGTTACTGCTAAATTGTTAGTTAAAAATGATGCCAATAGAAACATTACCCTTCCATTAGTTCAAGGTATGGGTTTTATTACGGGTATTTATAATAATATTGTTCCTACAATTGCGTCTCAAGTAGGAGTTCAAGATTTCAAGAAAATCGGAAATATTGGGAAAGTTGTTAAGTATAGAGTTCAGTTGTTTAATCAAGTGGTTTGGTCAATGTACACCAACGATTCATCCGTTGACTTTCAATTGAAAGACGGTAAGATTACGGGTAATAAAGAAGGTTCAGGTACAGTAGTACAATTTGCCCGTGGGGAATCTGATGCCTATGATAACGCCGCTGGATTGTATACTAAGACATGTCAACTTGCAGGAAGTTTAAGCTCAAAGGATGGTAAGAAATGTAAGTATGCTTTTAGATATGGTACTGAAGGTAATTCCAAATCTGGTAAGACTATTGTTTGGTGTTTACCACACCATCAAGAAGTCTTAGATGAGGCTACTAAGAAAACTTATACAAAATTAGAATTGGATTCAACCACAAAAGGTGTAATGAGAGCTTATAATACCAATGAAATAGTTATGGAAGAAACCAATTTACCTGTTGATATCAATTGGGAACCTTGGTCAACTGTTAAGTCTTTCAAAGGTAATGCTAAGTATCTGAATGATGCTTTAAACAAGATCAGAGAAGCCGCTGTCGCCGAAGTCCAACAAGATGTGATTGGTATGGCAGATATCGACTCGATGTACACATCAGGTAAAATTCTTGATAAGTTTGCATACATTGCCTATGTTTGTCATTTCATCTTAAAAGATGATGAGTTGACTAGGAAGATCTTCTCACAAGTCACAAAGGCCATCGAAATTTTTAGTAACAACAAACAAAAGTTTCCTTTGGTTTATGATACCACATGGAAAGGGTTAATTTCATCAGCAGATCCAGGAGCAGATTTTGGTAATGCCAATTATAATGATCACCATTTCCATTATGGGTACCATATTCATGCTGTTGCATTAGTTGCTAAAGTTGATCAATCTTTCAACGGAGGTGAGTGGTTCAAGAAGTCTAATGTTAAAGATTATATTACCACTTTGATTAGAGATACTGCCAACCCATCAACTAAAGATCGGTTCTTCCCTCAGTCAAGATCATTTGATTTTTTCCATGGCCATTCATTCGCTCATGGGATCTTTGCTTCTGGTGATGGTAAAGACGAAGAATCGTCTTCAGAAGATTACCATTTTGCTTATGGTATGAAGCTTTATGCTAAAGTCGTTCAGGATAAGGATATGGAAACCAGAGCCAACTTAATTCTTGCTATAATGAGAAGAGCCATGAACAAATATATGCTTTTCAGTGATGATAATACCATCCAACCAAAACAATTTATACCTAATAAAGTTGCTGGTATTACATTTGAAAACAAAGTTGATTTCGCTACTTACTTTGGTAGAGGGACAATTGCTAATGAATGGATTCATGGTATTCATATGCTTCCAATTACACCTATTTCTTCATATATCAGGTTGGAAAAGTTTGTTAGAGAAGAATGGGAGCAAATCCTCGGAAAATATGTCGATAAAATTCCTGATGGTTGGAAAGGTATTTTAATGTTAAACTTAGCATTATTTGACCCCCAAAAAAGTTGGCAATGGTTTACTAGATCCGACTGGAATGATGCTCAAATCGATAACGGTATGTCCAAGACATGGAGTTTGGCCTATATTGCGGGAGTTGGAGGGTTCTAACAATTTACAAATTGAATAAACACATCATTCGAAGGTGAACAATATCTATTAGTATCTATAAACGTTAAACCTCTTATATAGTTGTATTTCTCCTTCGCTTTTTTCCAAGATGCAAGAGCTTAGGATTATTGTAAGTTAACAAACAAACCCCCATCGACCAATAATTGAGCCCCATTAACATAACTAGATAAATCACTAGCTAAGAAAACTGCAGGACCCGCTAAATCTTCGGTTTTACCCAATCTTCCTAATGGAACTCTTCCTTCCATATACTCTCTCTTTTCCTTATCGGCCATATCTTCTTCATTTAATTGGGTTCTAATAGTTCCTGGAAGCAAGGCATTACATCTTATACCATAAGGGCCTAAAGCACATGCAGTGGATTGCATCAAAGATAAAATTCCGGCTTTGGTAGGAGTATAATGAACTTGTCTTCCCCCACCAACTAATGCGGAAATAGAACTGATGGCTATAATACTACCACCCTTACCTTGTTGTTTCATTTGACGACCAACCGCTTGAACAATGAAAAAACTTCCGTTCAAATTAATCTCTACAGTTCTCGTATAAGTTTCAGGATCAGTTTCTAAGAAATCCTTAAATTCACAAATCCCAGCGTTTGATACTAAAACATTGACTTCTCCAAACTTTTCAACAGCTTTTTCAACAATAATTGTACTGGTTTCAGGTTTGGAAATATCTCCTGGTACAGAAAGAAAATTTTCAGTACCGATTTCCTGTTCCATTTCTTTAGCTAATTTGATTTGATCCTCAGTTGGTAAATGGTTGATTGCAACTTTAGCACCATTTTTCACTAATCCTAAAGCTATCAGTTTACCAATACCAGTTACACCACCTGTTACGATAGCTACTTTACCTTGTAATAACAGCATTCTAAGAATTCGATGTTTTCGGTTGAAAGTTTAGAATGGGAAAATTTCGGGCTTTTACTACGATCTTTAAGCAATCACGTATTATAGTGGGGTGGGTTCGTGCAGAACCGTTTTTCTCACCGGATCAAAGATTAATCGAAATTGAATTTCGTGGGGTAAGATGATTATGCGACTGTAAACCGTATATAATTGGATCAATTTCAGGTATTTTTTCGTGGTAGAGAATTTTATAAAGTCAAAATGGGGGAATTTCCAAAGATTGTAGATATTAAAACTTATATTGTTAAAGAAAAAGGTAGTGGAGGTGATTATCATGATGTTGCAACCGGACATTGGTTGATCGATAGTAAGATTTCAACTCCAATGACTAAGTTCCCAGATTATAGAAAAAATAGAACTAGTTGGGGGATTAATGTTTTGGGATCTTTCTGTGTTGAGATCATTGCATCTGATGGTACCAAAGGGTTTGCTACTGGTTTTGGTGGTGTACCAGGTTGTTGGTTAGTTAAGAACCATTTTTGGAGATTCTTAGAAAATGAAGATCCAAGAAACTTAAACCTTATGTGGGATAAAATGTTCAGAGCTTCCATGTACTATGGTAGAAAAGGGTTACCAATTGCCGTTATATCCGTCATTGATTTAGCCTTGTGGGATTTATTAGGTAAAATCAGAAATGAACCAGTTTATAAAATGATTGGTGGTGCTACTAGAGACAAATTAGATTTCTACTGTACTGGATGTGACCCAGTTGCTGCTAAGAATATGGGATTTTGGGGTGGTAAAGTTGCACTTCCATATGGACCAGATGAAGGATTTGAAGGGTTAAGAAAGAACGTTGAATTTTTAAAGAAACATCGTGAAGCCGTTGGACCAGATTTCCCATTGATGGTTGATTGTTATATGTCATTAAACGTTCAATATGCCATCCAATTAGCTGACGCTACTCAAGATTTGAATATCAACTGGTTTGAAGAAACCTTACATCCTGATGACACTGAGGGTTATGCATTATTAAAGAGAGCTCATCCAAGAATGAAATGGACTACCGGTGAACACGAATACACAAGATATGGATTTAGAAAATTGATTGAAGACCGTAATTTGGATATCGTTCAACCTGATATTATGTGGGTTGGTGGATTAACTGAAATTCTTAGAATTGCTCATCATGCTGCAGCCTATGATATTCCAGTTGTTCCTCATGCTTCGGGTCCATATTCTTATCATTTTGTCATTTCTCAACCAAATACTCCATTCCACGAATATTTGGCTAATTCTCCTGATTCAAAGAGTGTTTTACCTGTTTTTGGTAATCTTTTCACCAATGAACCAGTTCCAGTTAAAGGTTATCTCGATACTACCATCTTAGATAAACCAGGGTTTGGGTTAGAAATCAATCCAAAGATTCAATTGATCGAAGGTGATTCTTTATTTAACCCTGATCCTGAAAGAGTTTTCTATTCTGACGAAGAAAAGAAACATGCTAAACAAGCTTAGATAGCGAATACATAAAGTTCTCGTATGTTTTTACTTTACACTTCTAACAAACTCTGTTGGAAGAACGCTCTCACATAATATACATTTTTACACATTAATCATTATCAATCGTACATCCTATTTCGGTGTAGGGTGTCCTATTCCTATTCCGGCAAAAAAGACAGGTTTAAAGGTAATTTAAACCAATCAAAAACTAATAAGTCATTATCAAAAGCAGTGGCAGTCTTTATCTTACTGATCTTTCTTGATAATAACGTATCTAAACTTGTAGCATTTAATTTCAAATCAGCTATTAACTTAGCATCTTCACTATATTGACTTCCCAGTCCTATACCAGCTTCTCCATTACCAATACTATTCCCATCTAATGACATTGTATCATCTTGGAAGAATTCTAAAATATCGGCAAATTTACTACCACAATCCCACTTTGCACCGATTTTCTTTAGTATGGATACACAGAGTTCGAAATTTTCATCTAATTGACCACGATTACAAATAGCATTGACCAAAAAAATTCTTCCACAAACCCAAACAGAAAACGCATAATACGGACCAAACAAACCATACACATGATCTTCTTCCATTTGGAATAATGATGGGAATGATTTGGATAATTTCAAGATTAAATTGGCAGATTGAAGACATGTCCCTTTTGAAGTTTGGGCAGGAATTGGGTGCATATCCAGGAACTTGGAAAATGCCACCGGAGAATGCAATCTAAGAATTAATGTATGGTAAAGGGTATAAAGCAACACATCCTCAATATTTGGTTTCACAGTTATATCACCATTTTGTAAGAAGTCGCTCACATAAGTTGGTAAAGAATTTCTCCAAGCATTTATACGGATCTCAAAGTTGTAGCTGGTTAATTGCCATGCTAACAATCCTTTCATGTCTTTAATATCCATAGGAGTCTTTCTGAAACTCAGACACTCTTCCATGAGGTTCAACACTTCAATTATATAACAATTGCTACCGTAAAGGTTTGGATTGATTTGTTTATTGTCGCCTTTAAGGGTCTTACTTTGACCTGGAGCTTTTTCAATCGCCGCTTTATTGAATAAACTTTTGATTCTCCATAATTCAGGTTTAATAGGTAATGAACACGTGAGTTGATCTTCAGGAAGCTTGGAAATGAAATGACTACTGATACTTGATAATCTGTCTAGCTTATAGATCTCCCAAAGTAATACTCTAAGTGATTCTTTTTTACTCCAGACTTGCCAGTCATCTTCCACTATAAGTTCATCAGATTGTTCATCTAAAACATCAGCAGTTGAAGGGTCTTTAGTGAGACCTAAATGAAGACACCCTCCTACAGCCAATGATATCAAACTCCAGGCTTCGTGGTTCTTTGATCTCCCATATAATGAAAACGCCGCAAGGGTTATCAGTTTTAACTCTTCTAAATTCTTAACAGCATAGCACGAAGAAATGATGGTTTTCTTAAAGGATTCGTACCAGAATTCGTACTGATCTTCACCTATGATATTATCGCCAAACTTAAGGGCATTAAGGAGAACTCCCACCAATAAGACGTTCGAGGAATTAAGGTTTTTTACCAAGTTGGGGTAATCCAAATCGTGATGAAGGATTGGGAAGACTGGATCGATGAATTTGAAATAAATGTCCACTAACGCCAAAATCTTATCAACTGGCGGTAATCCTTCACTGTTTACTGCTGGGCTAATATCAGTTATTGAACTATTAGGTACAGGTTCAGTTTCAGATCTACTGGGTCTAAATGTCTCCGAAATCAGATCCTTAAATGACTCAGCTCTCGTAAACGATTCATTCCTTGCAAACAGTTCAGGTCTTACGAATGGCTGATGTGGATTGGATGTGATTAGAGGACTCATTTCATTAAGTCCAGGTCTCTTACGTTCCATACTAACTAACTTTTCTTCAAGATAATTTATTCGATCATTCAAACTCTTTGTGTCAGCTTCTTGAAGTTTGCGATTATAATCAAGCACCGAGCTCAATTCATTAATCTGATCAAACACTTGTTGTCCATACCCAGTTTTGAGACCAGGTTTTTTCATCACACTATATACACATTCCACATCGTACTTTCCACAATTCTGACATACAGGTCTAACTTGATCACATTTTATCTTCTTTAACTTACAGTGATCACACGACTTGGATACTTTGGTGGCAACAGGTGTACTAGGTTTAGTAACCTTACCATTAAGGTCGTCTTTCATTAAAGCTGGAAAATTTCTATGGTGACCCCCACAAATTTTTTTTTGAGAGTAGCAGATCTTGAAACTCCGGTGCACCAATAGGGGTGGGGGTGAGACCGACATTTGATCTACAAACCGTTCATCCACCATTGATTTCGGGTTAAAGACTGAGCGAAAAATTTAAGTGATATTTTGTTATTCGGGGTATGGCATAATGTGTGGCCATAAATCTAACTCCATTTATAAATAAGTTTTTAACCCCGTAAACCACTAAATTATTTCAAATGAGTGTAAAATCAGGTGTATATACTCCAGTGCCAACTTTCTTCAAGAAAGATTTAAAGACCATTGACTTCAAAACACAAATTGCTCATGCCCAATTCTTGAAAGATAACGGTATTAAAGGAATTACATTATTAGGTAGCACCGGAGAAAACGCTCATTTAACTAGATCAGAAAGAGCTGAAATCGTTAAGGCCATTCACGATAATGTTCCAGGATTCCCAATCTTAGCCGGAATTGCTCAAAACAGTTTTGATGAAGCAATTGATGAAATCAAACTGGTTGCAAAGTCAGGCGCTGATTATGCTTTAGTATTA
Source organism: Yamadazyma michaelii (assembly GCA_030572395.1). Classification (NCBI taxonomy): domain Eukaryota; kingdom Fungi; phylum Ascomycota; class Pichiomycetes; order Serinales; family Debaryomycetaceae; genus Yamadazyma; species Yamadazyma michaelii. Next base: position 381,590 of record JAJLZU010000012.1, on the reverse strand, counting down.
CCATCAAGCTATTTCGGAGCCACTATTTCCCAAGAAGCCATAGTTGAATGGTTTACTGAAATCGCTAACAATTCATCAATTCCAGTATTAATCTACGTTTATCCGGGTGTTTCTAATGGTGTGACTGTTACCCCAGCCTCGATTAAAACTTTAGCAGCTCACAAGAATATTGTTGGGATCAAATTCTCTCATGCTGATGTCACTGCTTATAGTGAAGTATCCCTTGATGAGGAAATCAAGGACTTCACATTCTTAACTGGGTTAGGACACTTATTATTACCTGCACTTTCTGTTGGATTCAAAGGAACTGTCGATGCTATTAGTGGAGCATATCCTAAGATCTATACAAAACTTATTGAAGCCTATGATAAAGGGGACTTGAAACAAGCTCAAAGATTACAATTGGCTATTATTAGAGGTGAGAAAACCGTTGCTGAGTATGGGGTCCTTGGTATTAAAAGAGTTATTCAAGAAGCTACCGGGTTTGGTGAGACTTATTTAGGTAGAATTCCGCTTAATAAAGACACTACAGGAGGATGGGAGAAATTAAGTGAATTCATTAAAGAAATCACTGACTTTGAGGCCAAGATTGAACTTAACTAAGCCTTTATAAATGCCTTAACTAATCGACCAATATACGTCATAAACTCACGATTTCTGTCTCTAATGTAACACATTTCACTGTAACATTAACGGTTACATTTATTACACCATTATGTTACAGAGTTTTTCCGAAATCATATGGGATTATTGAACAAACTCCAGAGTTCTTAACATGTAATAATTGATACGTGGATTGTGAACTCCGCGACATGCATTCCAATGATTGATCGAATTGAGAAAAAAAAAAGTGGGCGAGGGTTTGATCCAAAGTCTCGGTGATTTGTTCCAACGATAAGTGAGTCTGGGGTAGGTGGGGCAATTGAGATGAGAGACATTTAAAAGACAAAAAAATCCAATTTCCAAACTAAAAATGCCATTAAAACTTTACGATTACGAAGCTAACCAAATTGATCAATTAGTTCATAGATTAATTCATAATTTGGTTAATATAAGAGATGATACTGGAAAGTTTTTAATGCCAATTCCTGATGGAAGAATCATTGATACTAAAGGTTGGATAACTGGATGGGAATGGACTCATGGTATTGGACTTTATGGAATGTGGCATTATTATGAATTGACTGGCGATGAAAAAGTCTTAAATCATATATTACATTGGTTTGATGTACAAGCTTTTGGTCCTGAAGGCACCACATCTAAAAACATTAATACCATGTCAGTATTTTTAAGTTTAGCTCATTTATATGAAAGATTTGGTACTGAAAAATACGTTCCATATTTAGATGCATGGGCTGAATGGGCCATGTATGATTTACCAAAGACTAAATGTGGAGGATTTCAACATGCAACATACTTAACTGATAATTATCAACAAATGTGGGACGATACTTTAATGATGACAGTTGTACCATTAGCTAAGATTGGATTATTATTAAACCGTCCTCATTACCTTGAAGAAGCCAAGAAGCAGATGCTTTTACACGTCAAGTACCTTAGTGACCACAAGACAGGGTTGTGGTACCATGGATACACATTTGATGGAGATCATAATTTTGCTAATGCATTTTGGGCAAGAGGTAATTCGTGGATTACTATTGTTATACCAGAATTTATTGAATTATTAAACTTACCAAAAGGAGACTTCTTAAGAGAATTCTTGATTGAAACTCTTGATTGTCAAGTTAGTAAATTAGTCGAATTACAAGATGAGAAGACTGGATTATGGCATACATTATTAGATGATGAATCCTCATATTTAGAATCCTCTGCAACTGCTGGGTTTGCTTATGGAATCTTGAAAGGTATCAGAAAGAGATACTTAGATGCTAAATATAAGCCTTATGCTATCAAAGCAATTAAGGGAGTTATTGGTCAAATTAGTGATGATGGGGAATTATTAAACACTTCATTTGGGACAGGAATGGGGGATGATTTACAATTTTATAGAGATATTCCTTTAACTAGTATGCCATATGGTCAGGCTATGGGGATTATGGCATTAGTCGAATTTTCTAAGTTATATATTTAGTGCATATTCATGTAAGATTTTTTAGGATCTCTGTTTTAATGTATTGTATGGCTCTATACATCAAGAGACATCACCAGTGATTCTTTTAATCACCGTCTCATATGAATCTATAAAGGATCTTTAAGGATATATAAGGATCTATAAGGATCTATAAAGATCAGTAAAGAAGGCTTGAAGAAGATCTAAAGAAGATCTAAAGAAGATCAAGCGAACTGGAAAAATCTGTACACTTTCTAATATGACGATAATTGATTTGGCAGAACAGGGCAAAACAATGAACCGAAGATACAACTACAAAGGGATGCAATTAAGCGAACAAAGAACAGACGTACATGATTCTGGACGTCCTCTATGACTTGGTTGGGACGAGGAAGCTTTCGCCAATGCAAGTCTTCAGCATAGGGAATTCAAAGGCTAAAAAATAAAAGATAAGAGATAGACCATGGATTACATAGTAGAGATTAGAGAATGAATAAAAGAGAGGATGGCCCATCACAGGATATAATTCACAATAAAATACATCATACATTACTCATCAATAATCATATCTAAAATTAACATTTTGTTGATCAGTTAAATCATCAAATGCATGTTTTAAATGATCATCAACTGGTACAGCTCCTGCTTCAACCAATTTATCCTTTCTTCTATTTTCTTTCATTAACCAAAGTCTTAAAGCAATCAAGACAAGAATTAATGCAGCATAACAACCCATATGAACTGCAAAAGCTGTCAAGTATCTTGGAGCATCTTTACCCAAGAAAACTTGAGGACCAATGATATTACCAACAGCCCAACCGACGAAATTGGTGGCAGTAACAAAAGACTTTTTAGATTGACCAGCAACGTTTCTTGATAAAAGAGAAAGTCCTAAATTAGCAACCCCCCAAAATGATAATGTTAAATAATAACAGAATAATAATACACCACTTCTTAATCTTCTTTGATAACTACCGGTTGGATATTCTTGATATGTCAACGTCATTAACACAATAGTACCAATAATCGATGGAATAACAAAACAAATCATGAAAAAGACATTTTGTCTGTATCTCTTAGACAACCAAGCTGAGAATAATAATAAAAAGATCAAGTAAGCCCCTAATACCATAGCTAATAATTGTGTTTGTAAAACAGTGAATCCAAAAGATGAAATAATAATGTTAGCAAAAGCACCTAACCCAGAAGTTGGCAATGAAGTTAAAACTTGAATGAAGAAAAATGCATAAGTTTGAGGATCTTTAATAGCTTCAATAACATGTTCTCTTTTCAATTTTCTATTTTGTAAACCGGTTTGATTACCTCTGACTCTTTCAACCATCAATCTTTTTTCTTCTTCAGTGAAACACTTAGCTGACATTGGAGAATCTGGAGTATAAAAAAACATGAAAATACCCCAAGCTACAGTAATACAACCATATACCAAGAATAAGATTTCCCAATTCTTTAATTCGGCACCAGTAATTAATGTGAAACAATAGGCAAGTAATCCACCAACAATTTGTTGTCCACCATTCATCATATACCATAAAGCCACAATCAAAGCTTGTTCTTCTCTTCTGTACCACATGGAACTCATAATTAAGAAAGCTGGTTGACATGTTGTTTCAAACACTCCTAAAAGAGTTCTAACTGTAATTAAAACTGCAAAGTTCTTACCTAAAGCATGACAAGCAAGAACAATCCCCCATAATATAATATTAATGGAAACGTATTTAGCGATTGGCACTTTTTGAATAATAATATTAGTTGGTAATTCCATAACTAAAATAGCTAAGAATAAAGCAGTAGTTAACCAAGGATATTGTCCATCTGGATCTGATAAGTTGTCTTTAATCCCCATAATTGAAGCGAAAGCTAATGTACCTTTATCTAAAGCTTGTAAGAAATAAGTTCCAATCATAAATGGTAAAATTCTCTTATTAATCTTATTACGTAACCTTCTATTAGTTTCTTCATCAATTTCAATAGCATCTTCTTGAATATAATCTAAAACTTGATGATCGATCTTATTAACATTTAACTCATCACCGACATCTTTATTATGAACTGAAGTAGTTGAAGTTTGTTCAACGTGTTGGACACTTCCTTTAAATTCCATATCAAGAGAATGATTTGAACTTGAATCTGAATGAACTCTAACCATTATAAAAAAATGATAATGATTTAGAGGATTTAAAGATTCTTAAATAGTTTTAAAATTTCTTATTTTAGTTGGTTTTGGTTATTTCCCCAGTTTTTTTTTTAAAAAAATATTTTCACCATACATTCGGAGTATTTTTCATCCTTACTATGCAGGTTGATTTTTATAAAATGATGGGTTTTCTCAAAGGCACCCCGCAATCTGGAAATACGTGAGAAATGATTATGCGTTACATCACTAAAAAACTTTATTTGGCACATTCTTTGGTGGTTGTATTGTTCAGATGTTGATAGGTTGTAAGTGCTACTTAATGGTGGTACCACATTACTCCTCCACCACTTAATTGTTGTAAAATTCTGTGATGATTGTATTGTTCGGTATTATCCTGTTTCACCACATTGGCCCCTCCATCTAAGTGCCTGGGCGGGTCAACACTGTATGCAATATTTTGGTGGGGTGAAAAGAATCTGGGTCAAACAATTAAGCGAATTTGTGAGTCGTGAAAATCTCAGTGCTCATTTTATTTTGGTGGGGGTTAGACCTCGTAGATTGATTATTACAGCGATCTCTATTCTCTAGTCAGGCTAAATAGTGCTTTTTTAGAGCTTTCTGTGAGGCAGATACAGAGCACCTAAACAGAACAGGCTGAAGAAGCCCACAAACACACCTCTAACAGACCAAAAACATAGTGTATACTTATTCAAATCGTTTGTCCCAACTCAATCATAAGCCCTCATCTGAATCCGATCTCATAACCTCTCATTCGCTGTCATCTGCCTCACGTCCTTATCGCTAAACGTTGAAAAGATCCAACGAAACAATGAAATGAAAATGTCGATCACTCTTGTCTACTCGATGTCTAGTGGTCCGTGTAATATTCTATATAACTGAGCCCTATCTAACCCACTACTCGCTATTGAAGATTATAAGCCTTGAAACTATTTTGGTAATAAATCTTATGCCTATCGACCCCACTTACTCCTAAGCGATCAAATAATATCTCAGTAATACTGAACCATCTCGATACAACATTCATCCCACCGAATAACCCACATACAGGCCAATTACTTGCCCAAATTAATCGTTCTGCACCCCACAATTCATAGCAAACTTTAAACCAGGGAAATATACGATCAGCACATTGGGGTATATCATGCAAGATTTCAGCGGGTAATTCACTATATCCGCCTGATAACTTCATATACGAATTGGGAGTCATTTCGTATATTTTCTGCATGTACTCCTCCCATTTTTTCAAATCTTCAGCCTTATATGAAGGTTTCGTGAGATGATTAATGATATATTTAAGGTTGGGGACTTGCTGAAATACTTGTACGGTTTCTTCAAACTGCCACCAACCTCCACTTCTTAAATCAACACCCCAATCAAATACAAATTGATTTTCATCTAGCCATTTTAAACTTTCAATGAAGTTTTCCGTGGTCATTGTTCCAGGGGGTTTATCTTGTACCAAGTACCTGAATCCTTTCACATGTTTGAACGTTTTTTCATTGGTGTGTTTCATTTTTTCAACAAAGTTTTGTAAAAAATCTCTTCCTTTTGGAATGGGAACTTTTGGTATAACAGCCTTAAGTTGATGTTGGTACCGATTAGAACCTTCGTCTGAAGCTAAGGTTCCACTTATTATACGAGAAAAGTATGCATACTCATCAATGGCCCCTTGGCACCCTTCAATAGATGTCATATCAGTTACAGGATCAAACTCAATTGCTACGATCCCATCGATTTCAAATCTATCATCCTGATTTTGATCAAAATAATCCTCAAGTCGATTGTTCCGATGGAGGGGATGTCCTTCTTTCCATTTGAGGTAATGCTGGTTCCTTAGTGAAGATATGTGGATATGTGAATCAAAGACTTTCATGGGTTTTGTAGAGAATTTCTTCAGCTATATAGCGCTCGTTATAAGAATCCACCGACGGTAGTGCGCGGGAGAAGTTTTGCAGCCATACTCAATTTGATCCAACTTAGAGATTATAGAGTCGGTGTGATACATTAATCAGTGGTTCAGCAGATGGATCTCCCTAAAATATTCACCGGACACTATATCTATAATGTCATCACGAACTTTCCATATTCCCTGTCAATTTCAAGTAATTTTACATTTGAGAAACTAATAGTATACGGTCCAGAATCTTCACGATATCAGTCTTGTCCTTATACGTGTGTTCAAGTCCTAAAACTTAAGCAAGCTTTCATGTTTGTGTTTTATTTCCATGAGAACCTCGAACTTAAATTATCAAGTATGAAAGTCATGAAGCACCCACTTTCAATGAGGACACATATAGAAAAAACTTAATACGAACACAAACCACTATTCGTATATGGAAACTCTCATAAGATAAAGCTTTGGTCGAGACATAATGTTCCTAACTTGGTGGTTCGTTTGCTCATAAATCAAAGTCAGCAAGGATTCATTAACAGCTAACAATGAAGTTAATATATATGTTGTTACGTTATCATCCTGAAGCATGAGAAATTATCCAACGAGATTAAACATACAGAGATGATGTTAATATTCAAAACGTCTCGATAGTATGAAATGTTCTAGAATTTTTAATTGCCTTCAAAGGTCCGAATTGCTTAGCTTAGTCTTGCATTGCTTATTCGCAGCCAGACGTTCGCCGCACCAAACTTTAAATGAATCATTCAGAATCTAAATCTATTGAGCTGGGCATTTATGAATCAACTCCTTATAGCTACTGGATACCAATAATACCTGAAATTTACTTGCAATCACAGAAAAGAGCAAAACCAAAATCAATTAATCACAAATGCGATGCATCACTAATGTGGCAAGTCAATATAAACCCAAGCAATAATCAAGTTATTGATCCTCAAACCAGTCTCTAAGAATAACTCATCACCACTAATGACTTCATAATAACTTAGGTCCATTCCTCCATTTCGTCATAATTGCCAAGCAGCAAGTCACAAACGCAATTGAGACATTAAGTGGCAAGTGCGCAATTCCGACCAGAAGCAACACATTCACATCTCACTTATATAAATTCAATCAATTGTCAATTGACTTACACAAAACCAAAATGTCAAAAGTTTTATTAGCAATTACTTCCTACGATAAACCATTCTATGAAGATGGGGCTAAAACCGGGTTATTTGCGGTAGAGGCTATCCATCCTTTTGAGGCTTTTAAATCCAAAGGATACGAAGTTGATTTTGTTTCCGAAACCGGAACTTTTGGATACGATGAACATTCATTGACTGAAACGTTTTTGAGTGGTGATGACTTGGCTGTATATAACGATAAACATTCCGACTATAATATCAATTTAGCTAAACTTAAAGCTGCAAAAGATGTTAATCCTGCTGACTATTCGATCTTTTTTGCAGCTGGTGGTCATGGTGCAGTTTATGACTTCCCTGAAGCCAGTGGTCTTGCAAAAGTTGCTACTGCCATCTACGAACAAGGTGGTGCTGTAGCCGCTGTTTGTCATGGCCCAGCAATTTTCAGTGCTTTAGCTCCTATAGTTAAGGGTAAAACTATCACTGGGTTCACTGATGAAGGTGAAAAACTTATGGGACTTGACCATATTTTAACCAAGGATAATAGAGAAACCGTTAGTGCCGTTGCTAAGAAAGTTGGTGCTACTTATAAGGAACCACCAAGTGCTTGGGAAGAGTTTGTAGTTACTGATGGTAGAATTATTTCGGGTGTTAATCCTGCTTCAGCCACTGCCACAGCTCAAGCTGCAATTGTTGCTGTTTCTAAATAGGTAATATACGTTACAGGTTTCTTACATTACTACACATGGAACAAGGTTAGAGGAGGGTCAAGATCGAGATGAGTATGGTGAGGATGGAGATGGAGTTCAGGGGAGCCGACCCTTGTGAGGCTTCAACTTCGGGGGTGGATGAAGCCGAGTTGGCGGGTTCATTGTCACTGGTGCTGGCACTGGTACTAATATTGGCACCGGCAGGGGAAGTGCTGGTTTCAGCAAGTTCTTCGGTAGCTGTTTCGGTTCCTGCCTCATTAGCAGCTTGTGCTGCAGTAGAGCCCGCTGGAGCACCACTTTCAGCAGCACCTGTTTCAGCAGCAGCTTGAACCTGCGTAGCACCAGATATACCCCCAGCAGCACCGGTAGCAGTTGTCAAGGTTGTTGGTTGACTTTCAGGAGCTGCAGCTTCAGGAGCATTAGCTACAGAATTGGCGGTTGTGGCTACCGGTGCAAGGGTTGTAGAACCGTTAGCAGCTTCAGTGGCGGTAGCAGCCTCAGTGGTAGGAGCAGCTTGTCCAGAAGCAGCCTGTTTAGAACTAACTGTGGTTACTGGTGCACCAGGAGCACTAGCTGTGGCACTAGTAGCAGCACCTGTTTGAGCAGCGGTAGCAGCAGGTTCGCCAGGGCCATGTTGAATTTCACTACGATTAATTGTAGAAGATTCACTTAATGGACAAGTTGTCAGGGTAAGTGATTGGGTAAGGTGGACCGAAGTGATATCCACAAAACCAGAATCAGTTGGACCAGTAGGACTACTTGGGGCAGAATCAGAACTTGAGGGGTCAGTTTGTAATTGAATAGGACCATGAGGTCTTCTTGGGACTGGAGTGGTTGTATTGGCATATGGAGCTGATGTTATGATACTGGAGGATGGTTCAGAATTGGAAGGAAATGATGGTTCTGTGGAAATTTCAGAAGATGTTTGTGGCTCTGAAGATACAGGTGGCTCTGAGGATGGTTTCAAAGGTTCTGAAGATAAAGAATACTGAGACAGTGAATTTTCAGGTGGAGTTGGAGCATCAACACATGCAGGACAACTTGAAGGCCTATCACTGTTAACAGCGTCACCATTATACTTAACTCCCCCGTCAACAACGTTACCAATTCCTTCACCAAAATCGGGAGTATACTTCTCAAACTTTGACTCATCATAACCCTTACCAATATCAAACTTAAATGTAGTCAAATCATTAGTTAAAGTCAAAATACCATCAGTTCCGTAAGTATATGAAGTGATAGGAACTCCTAACCCAATTCCATTTGTACCACCGAATCCTACAACATTATAACTTTGATCCTTTCCATAAGCATCAGCTTTAATGAGTCCATTTTCTCCGGTAAAGATGAGAGTTTGATCTGGAACATCGTATAAAGTATAGGCCAACCAAACTGTAGAATCAGTACCAATATCAATGCATCCAGTACCATTAACAGAATTGGCCTGCCTGTAAGCCATTTTGTTCAAACAAATAGCACCGTTATTGGTAATAGATTGTAGGTCCCAACCCAAATTGACCCAGCCACCAGACCTATAGTCCTGGTAAAAATGAAGCACACCATTATTGGTCCAATCACTTGATGTTATAGCCATAGTTGGAGTACCAGCATCACCGGCACCAACGAACCAAATCTTACCGTTATTTTCAAACGTTCCAGCTTTAGAATTGAAAAATGGGGCAAATGTGGTTTTCCTTGCATCCAATGATACAAGACCATTAACCACAAACTCATTATCAATTCCACATAAATTGACAGTCAATTTTAAGTCATCATCTGCAGTAACATACAATTCTCCATCAACTTCTAGGTTTCCTACAAAACTGGTGATTTTATTATCAACAATTGACCAATAAACTCCTTCGTCTATTTTGGTTGTACCAATTTCAAAATTAAGGGGGCCAGTGGATATCTTGTCCGAACTGATTTCGTCACTTAAAGTTTTAGTTAGCAATGCTAACGTTGTTAATAAGCTAAATTTCATAATGAGTGTATTAGGTAGTTCTTAGCGACCGTTAACTAGTTGTCTTAGAGAGTAAGTGTGAACCAGTTTTCTTGAAGAGAGTAGAGGAAAATAGTCGGCATTTTATAGTGTTCAGATAGTGATTAAAGAGTGGTTGCAAAAAGCGTTGCAAACCTCATTACGCATCTTATTGTAATCTTAAAGTGGTTAAATTATAAATCCGCGCGCGTTAGTTGCGTTAGTTGCGTTAGTTTTGACGATGGTTGCATTTTTAATGTAAGACAAGGTGCTAAAATCGTAAGAATAACCACCACAGCATTATCAATTAGTACTAATACAGCACAAGCAACACCATATCTGTACTAGAATATCCCATGCCCAGTCCTGGAGCCACCACTGTTCTCTTACCCATAATGACAATTAATACGCAACACTGTACGCGTCTATTGTTAACTCTTCTAATATAACTAAACTACTTGTTTGATGCACTTGACATCAATTGTTTGATGCACTTCATCATAGTTTGTTAACACGTATTTGGACCAAGAAATTGCTTACTCTCGTCAATTAATTTATCCTTTTTGGGCAGATTGGGCATTATTTCTATGATTTCAAGGGGTTCATTGTTAGTATTCATACTCTTAAGCCGAGGCATAGATCACTGCCTTTTCTGACTTGCCTGGAACTTAATAATCTACTCAATTATAACTTCATCCTCAACATATAGGTGTACGGGAAAGTGTAAAGATAATCGGAAATCGGAGTCGCACCGAATGTGGAAGGTTCTCCGCCCCCATGTTTTACCCCCACATACATAATCTCATATATATTGACAGATCTGCATCGATTTCAACCACACCAAAATGTCAGACGAAGAACAAGTAATTGATGACTTAGTAAGTCAGTTGACTACTGAAGAAAAAATCAGATTGACTTGTGGGATTGACAATTGGCATACTTATCCAATTCCAAGATTGAATCTACCAAAATTAAGATGTACTGATGGACCTAATGGAGTTAGAGGTACAAAAGCATTCAACGGGAAGTCTGCCGCTTGCTTTCCTTGTGGTACAGGTATGGCATCGACGTTCAACAAACAACTCTTACAAGAAGCAGGGAAATTAATGGGAATTGAGTCAAAACATAAAAGTGCTCATATCATTTTAGGTCCAACCACAAATATGCAAAGAGGGCCATTGGGTGGAAGAGGATTTGAAAGTTTTAGTGAAGATCCTTATCTTGCTGGAATTGTTAGTGCCAGTGTCATTAATGGGATCCAAAGCGAACATGTAGCTGCTACAATTAAGCATTATGCGTGTAATGACTTAGAACACGAACGTAAAGCATCCGATTCAGTCCTTACAGAACGTAATCTTAGGGAAATTTACTTAGAGCCTTTTAGATTAGCGGTAAAGTACTCCAGTCCCCTTTGTTTCATGACGTCGTACACCAAAGTCAATGGAGACAGAGCATCTCAAAGTAAGAAATTGTTAAAAGATATTTTAAGAGAAGAATGGGGTTGGAAAGGTGTGGTTATGAGTGATTGGCATGGATTATATACCGCCAAAACTGCCTTAGAAAACGGCTTGGATTTAGAAATGCCAGGTCCAACTTATTATAGATCAATCAAGTCCATTAAACATATGGTTGATTCAAGAGAATTAAATATTCAGCATTTAGATGATATAGCTAAGAATATGATCAGATTAATTAGGTACGGAGCGAAATCAGGCATTGAAGAAGATGGACCAGAAGATGAATTGAACAACACGGAAGAGACCGCCAAACTTATAAGAAGGATTGCTGCTGAGTCTGTTGTGCTATTAAAGAATGAAGACAATATCTTACCATTGAAAAAGACTGAAAAAATTGCCGTCATCGGCCCAAATGCCAAGTATGCTGCATTTAGTGGTGGAGGTTCAGCTTTCTTAAAACCTTATTATACCACAACTCCATTTGACTCTATAAAGGCTAAGTTAGATTATAGCCCTGAGTATACGGTTGGAGCTTATGCGTTCCAAACACTTCCAAGTTTAGCCACTCAATTGATTAACCCAGTGACTGGTGATATTGGGTACAATATGAAATTCTTCAATGAGCCAGCTGGTACAAAAGACCGTCACAAATTTGATGAATTGAATTTATCTCAATTCTATATTTTCTTACAAGATTACAGAAACGATGCCATAGTTGATGATCTATACTATATCGATATCGAAGGGGATTTCATTGCTGAAGAATCAGGTCCTTATACTTTTGGGTGTACTGTTTTAGGAACCGCCTTGTTATACATTGATGGAGAATTAGTTGTCGACAACAAGACTCATCAACGTAAAGGTACATCTTTCTTCAACAGTGGAAGTACTGAGAAAACCAACGACATCACTTTAGAAAAAGGTAAAAAGTACAGAGTTCGTATTGAGTTTGGATCAAGACCAACTTTCAGTGCCCCAGATGCAACTGTGGTTGATTTTGGTGGTGGTGGAGGTATTGCTTTCGGGGCTGCTAAAAAGATTGATCCAGACCAAGAGATTGAAAATGCTGTTAAAGTTGCTAAAAAGGCCGAAAAAGTAGTCTTATCCATTGGATTAAGCAGAGAATGGGAATCCGAAGGATCTGATCGTCAAAATATGGACTTACCTTTAAGAACCAACGAGTTAGTAAGAGCTGTCTTGAAGGCTAATCCTAACACTGTTATAGTCAACCAGTCTGGGACCCCAGTGGAGTTCCCATGGTTAAAGGATGCCAAGTGCTTGATCCAAGCTTGGTACGGTGGTAATGAATTAGGTAATGGAATTGCTGATGTGTTATTTGGTGATTATAATCCTAGCGGAAGATTATCATTAACCTTCCCTAAGAAACTCGAAGATAACCCAACTTTTTTGAATTTCAAGACTGAAAGAGGCCGTGTTCTTTATGGGGAAGATATTTTCATTGGGTACAGGTACTATGAAAAGTTACAAAAACAAGTAGCTTTTCCATTCGGTTATGGATTATCTTATACTGAATTCACGTATAGTGGCTTAAAGATCGAGGTTGATGAAGCTGGAGACAAACTTAGTGCTGTTATAGACATAAAGAATGTTGGTGATGTTGATGGTGATGAAGTAGTCCAATTATACACTTCACATAAGGATTCTAAAACCATTAAACCGGTTAAAGAACTAAAAGGTTTCGAAAAAGTGTTCATCAAAAAGGGCGAAACTTCTACCGTTAAATTCGATCTAAGCTTAAAAGACTCCTTTTCCTTCTTTGACGAATACTTCAACAAATGGAGCTTGGAACAAGGTAAATATGAAGTATCAGTTGGAAAATCAAGTGATGATATTGAACTTATTGAACAAGTTGAAGTCACTAAACCAAAATTATGGACAGGTTTATAGATATATAAACGCCTATTAATCGTACTTATTTCTATGCATTTAACTGTGGTACCAGTATTGGAATAGCTTGGCCCTAGGCTCATGGCTCATGGCTCTCGGCTTAAAATTGGCTGCAAAACCGCACTAAAAATTTTCATTCGCATCGTAAGATAAGATGAGTAACCAACTTCCAAACCTTGCATCTGATGCAGTACTTAAGCAATCCATACCCGTACCTGATGACTTTGTTGAAGTCAAAGGGATTGACTATTCCAAGGATTCAGCCTATGATATGAGTGCCACCAATATAATTGGGTCTATGAAAACCATGGGATTCCAAGCTTCTTCAGTAGGTCAAGCCTGCGATATTATTAACAATATGAGGAAATGGAGAGGTAAAAATAAAACTGAATTAGCAGAACATGAAATCAAAGGAGAATTCGATGAACAAGGATTTCAAAAATCAACAATTTTCCTCGGGTATACTTCAAATTTAATCAGTAGTGGTTTAAGAGATACTTTAAGATACTTGGTCCAACATAAAATGGTTAGTGCTATAGTATCGACAGCCGGTGGTATTGAAGAAGATATCATCAAATGTTTAGCTCCAACTTATATGGGTGATTTCAGCTTACCAGGTAAAGGATTAAGGGACCAAGGTATGAACAGAATTGGAAACTTATTGGTACCAAATGATAATTATTGTAGATTCGAAGAATGGATGATTCCAATTTTGGATAAAATGTTGGAAGAACAAGAAGAAGGGGTTAAAAGTTTCGATAATGATTCAAACATGTGGACACCTTCAAAGTTTATCGATAGGATCGGTAAAGAGATCAATGATGAATCTTCAGTTTTATACTGGGCCCATAAAAATCAAATTCCTGTGTTTTGCCCTGCCTTAACTGATGGTTCAATTGGTGATATGTTATTCTTCCATACTTTCAAAGCCAGTCCAAAGCAATTGAGATTAGACATTGTTGCTGATATCAGGAAAATCAACTCTTTATCAATGGAAGCTTCTCATGCGGGTATGATCATTTTAGGTGGTGGTTTGATTAAGCACCATATTTGTAATGCCTGTTTAATGAGAAATGGTGCTGACGATGCTGTCTATATTAACACCGGTCAAGAATTTGATGGTTCAGATGCCGGTGCAAGACCTGATGAAGCTATTTCTTGGGGTAAAATTAAAGCTGACGCTAAACTGGTTAAAGTTTATGCTGACGCAACTGTTGTATTTCCATTAATTGTCGCTGCAACTTTTGCCTCAGAACGCCCAGCCTCAGCCTAGGAAAATGTTAAGTGTCATTCAACAGTATTCTTCTACTGTGGACACTGTTCATACGATTTAAATAGATTTAATGTATATATGTGGCGGATTGTAAGTATGGCTGTACGTGTCTCTACCCAATATTCCGTTATCGCACCTTAAACCAGCTCACTCTGCGGCTTCTATAAAAAGTCACCCATTATCTCGAGTAAATTTGTAATTGAGTAATCGTAAAAGTCATTCGTTAAGTATGGGGGAATACGATCAAGTAGTTGAAGCCTTAAGGGCAACGTTATTAAGTTTAGAATCCAAAAAGGAAAGTAATTCCCAATCAATTACTCCAAAAAATTCAGTCAAATTATCCACCGACGATTTTACCCAAATTTCACAAGAATATATCGATTTCACTTATGAAAACCCTACAATCTTCCATGTAGTTAAAACCTTCGGTGAAGATTTAAAGAAGGCCGGTTTCAGTTACGTTGCTGAAAAAGATTCCTGGAAAAAATTACAACCAGGTAAATACTTTACCACTAGAAATGGTACATCATTAGCAGCATTTGTAGTTGGAAAGGATTGGACAGCATCTAAAGGAGTTGGTATTATTGGATCCCATGTTGACTCTTTGACCACTTTCTTGAAACCAAACTCAACCAAAGCTAAAGTTGATGGATATGAATTATTAGGAGTTACTGCTTATGCTGGTGCCTTATCTGATGTCTGGTGGGACAGGGATTTAGGTATTGGTGGAAGATTATTAGTCAAACAAGGAGGTAAAGTTGTGAATAAACTAGTTGATTCTACTCCTCATCCAATTGGTAGAATTCCAACATTAGCCCCTCATTTTGGTGAACCATCGAAAGGTCCTTTTAACCCCGAAACTCAAGCTGTACCAGTAATTGGGTTTTCTACTGAAGATGAAGAGCCAGCAACCGAAGCAGAAAAATCAAGTCCTTTGTATGGTAAACATGCCTTAAGTTTATTAAGATATGTTGCCAAATTAGCTGGGGTTGAAGTCAAAGACATTTATCAAGCTGATTTACAATTATTCGATGTTCAAAAGGGTACTTTTGGTGGGTTAAGAAACGAGTTTATCTATGCACCAAGAATCGATGATAGAATCTGCTCATACTCTGCTATTAAATCCTTAATTTCAGCTGAAGTTGCTGATGACTCATTTGCATTAGTTGGATTATTTGATAATGAAGAAGTTGGTTCAGCCACCAGAGCCGGTATTAAGGGTGGATTGGTTGAATCAGTTGTTTCTAGAGTGTTATCTACCGATCATTTTGGTGAAACTTCTTCTGAAGATTACAGAGTTGCATTTGCTAATTCAGTTATTTTGTCCGCTGATGTTAATCATTTGTTTAATCCGAATTTCGGACCATACTATTTAGAAAACCATAAACCGGTTCCAAATAAAGGTCTTGCAGTTGCATTGGATCCAAATGGTCATTTTGCTACTGATTCAACCGGAGTTGCCTTAGTTGAAGAATTAGCTAGGATCAATGATGACAAATTACAATATTTCCATATCAGAAATGATTCTAGAAGTGGAAGTTCAATCGGTCCTTCCATTTCTTTACAAACAGGTGCTAGAACTATTGATATTGGAATTGCTCAACTCTCAATGCATTCAATTAGAGCTGCAACTGGTTCAAAAGATATTGGGTTAGGTATTAAATTCTTCGTTGGATTTTTCGAAAAATGGAGAGAAACATACGACCATTACACCAATCTTTAGATAAGGTAACCTTTAGATAAGGTCTTTCACTAAAAGTTAGTAATTGAAATCATTAAATAAGTTAATTGAATGTTTACATTATTTTGTTACACGTTCTTTTGTGGAAGAAAAGTCTGTATATGTACTCAGCTCGGTTATTTATTGTCTCATTTTAGTACCCTCTAATTGACTACTTAATGTTGTAGTCATTGACTATTTTTAGTCTCGGGTTGACAACTAAACCCCTGAATTGGTCAGCCTTACAATAGATATCTCCACGTTAACATCTGACTCTAAAGCGCGCAATTTTTTCTAGTCAGCAAGGTCTATAGTACAAGACACACATTTAAGACAATTGAATAAAATGGGTATGTAATGGCTCAATCGTAACAACGAGTTTTGTGGCTACACAAATAAGTAATTGATTGATTGTTTACTAACATGTTTAGCTACCAAGAAAAAAATGTCCTTACAAGAATTCTATGAAGATGAATGTATGTATCATTAAGTGTACTAATACTAAAGGTCCCGTTTTTGAGGTCCTAAGTATCGACAAATCGAAACTTTATACTAACAATAGCTCTTGGAACTTCATGGGCTGATGATGATGTCGATTTATCGTCGATATCTGTGCCAATTGAGAAGTATAAACATGAAGTCTATGATAATGAGTTTAGATCTTATAGAAACACTCAGTATGATCAAGGTCCTCCATATATTATTAAACTAGTTAACTTACCAGTAACTGTTAATGAAGCTTTTATTGAAGATTTATTCAAAAGTAGATACACCACCTATAATAAATTAAAGATTGTTGTTGATCCAAGCTCAGATATTTTAAATACTAACATTATCAAAAAAGTTGCATTTGTAGAATTGTCAAATTATCAAGATTTATCAAAGGCTGTTAAATGGCAAGATTTATTCTATAAAGCAGGAAAAAGGGTCATAATTGAAATTGCTGATTTCAATGATTTCCAACATTGTATACAATTTAATATGGACCATGAACAACAAATTCAACAAATTGAAGATGATTATTTATCGGGCAAATTAAAACCTCAACAACAAAGTCATTATCAACCTCCAGGTCATCACCAAAGATATCAGCCTCATCATTTTGAAAGACAACCTTTTGATAGACAACCTTTTGATAGACCTAATGATAGAACATTTGAAAGGCCGACAGATAAACCAAAACCTAAACTGAACCCATTTGGTGCGGCCAAACCTGTTGATGTTGTAGCAAGACAATTGGAAATTGATAAAAAATTGGAGCATATTAATCCTACCACAATTAAAACCATTGGATCTCCTACAAAACTGAGAGCATCTCAATCACCTCCTTTAGTTAAAAGTGAAATTGTTTCTACTGCCCCTCAACCACCAAATCCTTATCAACAAAATGGATTGAGTTTAGCTGAATTGTTAAGTAATAAACCTCAGCTGGCAGAACTTGAAAAAAATTCCCCAAAACCTCCTCCTATAGTCAAACCAATTATCTTAAAGAAGAAAGTGAAACCTACTGAGGATGGCAAACATAAAGAGGAATCAGAAGAACCCAGGGAAGTAGCTAAAGAAGCTGCTAAACAAGCTGAAGGTGAAACTAAAGCAATTATTGAAGATGCAACTAAAGAACCACTAACTCCAGAAGCAAAAGAAGTTGCGCAAGAGGCAGCACAAGAAGCTGTTAAACATTCTGACCCAACAAATAATTTAGGAGATAAACCAGACCTCAAGAAATCTGTTGATCTGGAACCAACAGGTAAACCAGGGTTTAGAGCAAATCCTAAATTTAAGTCACCTCAGTTACATGAACAAACTGTTAAACATGATGATAGAAGTAAATTTATAAGAGCTGAGTCTTTATTAAATTCAGGTAAAGAAGTAAGTACCGAAAGACCAAATTTCAGAAAGCAATTTGATGAATTAACGAAGAGAAATTTTGTTCCAAAACCTAAGAAAACCATTAACAATAAACCTGGAAAGTTTAAGAAACTTGATGAACATAAAGAGGAATTGAAAGATTTTAAAGACCATGAAGATGAACATTTTGCTGGAGAAAATGGTAAGGTTGATATTGAAAGTTCACCTGAAAAGGAAAAACCTGAGATTAAGAAGTTCAAGAAGAAGGAATTTAAACCAAAGAAAGAGTTTAAGCCAAAAGGGTTTAAAGGAGACATCAAAGAAAAGGTTGTTGTTGAACCAGTTGCCAAAGATGCAAAAGTTTTGGATGTTGATGATAGGGAAACTAAGAAAGAGGTAAAGAATGAGCAAATCAAGGGAGAAGATGAGAAGAAGGATGAAACCAAGAAAGAGACTAAAAAAGAATTCAAAGATAGGAAATTCACCAAGAAATCTAAATCACCTAAAAGTTCTAAATCTAGTCCCAAGGTAAGTCCAAAACCGATTAGTAAGGAAGTTAATGGAGCTGATACTAAAGAGGTCAAGGCTGAAGTTAAGCCTCAAACGAAAGCTGAGGTTATACCTGAAAGTAAGGCTTCTGAAACCACACCAGTTGAAACTAAACCTGAAAATAAAGAGACTAAGCCTGAACTGATTTCTCCGGATACCGAAGGAACTCTCAATTCGACTAGAGGTAAAACATATAGAGGTCGTGGAAGAGGTAACTATAGATTTAGAGCAAGAGGTAGAGGTAGAGGTAATTTCAATTTAAGATATGTTAGACATCATGATGATAAACCAAGTAATGATAATGATATATAATTATATAATAATGTATAATAGCAGAAGTAGAGACTCAAATAATATTAAATATATTAATGTACAATAAATACTATGCAATTACATTCACAACAAGCGTTTACAAAACACTTAGCATAGGCGATGGATAGTGTACAAACCCTTATACACAGTGTGAAGCTTATGGAAATGAACCTGAAAATAGGAAGGCCTATGACTATTTGATAATGAGCTTAAGACGGTGGCTTAAAGAAGACCACTATCTTTTAACGAGTTTTCTAAAATGGTTTCCTTAACAGCAGCAAATACTAATTCGATATTTGAAGTATCGGTTGCTTGAGTAACATGAGGATAAATGTTTAAACCCGACCTATTTACTTGAGTAAATCTCCATAAAATATATTTGGCAGCCTTATTAATGTTACTTCCACCATTGTAATCAGGGAAATAGTTTTCTAATGGACTATAAGGTAGTTTATCAGCAAAAACATCAATTTTATTCAAGAATAAAACAATTGAAGTTCTTGCAAACCATCTAGAATTAACAACACTATCGAATAAAGTCAAACTTTCCTCTAATCTATTTTGATTATTTTCCTCTAATAAAACTTGATCATATTCACTCAATGCAACACAAAATATAATTAATGTAACGTTATCAAAACAATGAATCCACTTTTTACGTTCTGATCTTTGTCCACCAACATCAAACATCTGTACATTTAATCCTTTATCCATTTGGAACTTGAAATCATATATACCCGAAGTTTTCTTTCTGGTCCTCAAAATATCATTATTAGTTGGAGTGTAATTTGGTTGAGCAATTCTATCCAAATTAGTTAAAAAGTAATTGGTGGAATCTATTAAATAAAATTGTCCTTGATGGTATTTAATGAATTCTTTGACTTCAGGTTTGTAATAAATTTCACTAATCTTCTTGGCAATTTCTTGATTAAATGGTTCATTAGAATTTATGTTAACTTCATAATCAAGAACTTCATTCAAATCTTTAGAATTTAATACACCTGCATTATCTTCACTTATTAATTTTGGACTTAAATCAATTATAGCATTGATGATTTGTTTGATACAATCCATTATATTCTTATAAATAAATGGTTTATATTCTAATAATTCTTCTGTAGTATACCCATTTTGATGTAAAATTTTCATCTGTTTGACAATAGTAGATTTCCCACTTTCTCCTGAACCTAATAATAAGATTTTAACTTCTTTTGATCCATTTTCTCCAACTTCACTAACTATCCCATTATTAGTTGGATTTATATCTTCCGGAGAGCTTAAAGTATCCTTTATGTCTTGATTTTTTTCATTGTATCCTGTACTATCATCATGAGATGAATCACTTGAATTTTGATGTGATTTATTGATATTTTGACTTTGTTGTTTACGGGTATTAGTTGTTGGTTTTGGTTTAGTAATTTCAGAACCTGCTGAATCTTTTGATGCACAAGAACCCATTTCTCTATTTTTGTAAAGTGACTTTTCGATTTAAAAGTTGACCTAATTTTTAACACGTCCCCTTATAATTTAAATTTGATCGGTTATGTGTTTTCTACTCTTAATAATTGTGTAATCGTCTAATTAAATGAAAAATTCCAGTCTATGTTGCCAGAAAATTTTCGCATAAATTTAAAATAGGACTAGACTGATTTGCTCTTATTTATGTACAGTCTTATTGGTTATTTATTTGATGTTTAATAAGATTTAAATTTAAATTTAAGAATTTTGAAAAACTCTTTATAATAATTGTCCTTAATTAACCGCTAATTTACTAATTAAGAAATAAAAGCTGTCAGTTTTTATAATACAATATATGAGCTTAACCCCGAATCCCGATTCTTGCTTTAAACCTGGCGATTACCTCCACTTAAAATGTTACTAAATTAAGAAAAGATGATTTAGAGAGACTTATCATAACCATAGATATTTTCCAAAGAATGATAATGATGAGATTGATCATTCTTTTTAACTATTTAAGGATATTATTAACGATTTAAGGTGGGGTTAATCATTCGAATTGACCACACGGTCAGTCGGCAAATTTATTTTTCGAGTCGCCTTTACCGTCATGATTGAGGAAAAAAAATCAGTCTAGCGCCGCCAGGTTTCGATCCTGGGACATCAGGGTTATGAGCCCTGCGCGCTTCCACTGCGCCACGGCGCTGATTTCTTAGGTTTTTAGGGTTGTGAGTTACATACTGTCTAAAAGACTAGACACCCGTACACCTGTACGTTACAAAAGTACATTTGTCAAATATAACAATACAGAGAAGATTAGCATTGTCCTTGCATAAAGATGACACGCTTTACAAAGAGATTTTCACAAAAATGAATCAATTAGAATCCTGAAAGAGGAGGGTTTTTTCTTGTAAGCAATTACAGGTTTCCCTCTATAAATAAGTATATAGTTTTGGTGTAACAATATACGGTTATTAGTTTGAAAAAAAAAAAGAAATGTTAAGTAAAAGTTTTCGAAATTCTTAGTTTTTGGCTCTTTGCTATGTTTAAGGTTCAAACATATGCATGCACCAACTAATTGTTATTATTTATTCCTACTAAATGCCAAATCATGGCCTTTTAGTGATGTAACAACCTAAAACTGCCACTCTCAATTTCAGCACAAAGAACCCCTAAGAAACTTTAAGTTCTAAAATAAATATTTATTTACATCCTGAGTCTAGACCTATTTACAAGTAATCTATTTACACAAATGCCATTTCTAAGATCGGACATTTCAGAAGTCATATCTTGGCCCGCCTGGCCCTCTTGGCCCTTGCTCATCTAGGTTTACCAAATCAAAGATCACCCCTATATAATTCTTTAACAATCTCGCCCTGTTTCAATGAATTATAAATCCCTTGTACCTTATCAGGCATAACTCTACCGTACCATAAATTCTCAGGGTATATAATTAAATTCCCAGCATAGTCATGGCCTCCTATATGAGACACTGACCCAATTTTATCATTGCCATCACTGATAGCCTTCAACTCATTGATCAAATATGGTGCTATAACACCACACCTTGCATCACGTTGAGTATGGCCACAAACTAAGTATAAGTGTTCATTTATATTTGACTGCAAAAAATGGCCCTTATCCACATCAATTTCTTTTGCTTTGGTTTTAAGAACAGATTTAAATGGATTGAATGGCTCCTCTATTTTTTGTGGTTTTAAATATTCATAACAAAATTCTTCAAGATGGTTTTTATGAAACTCAATTCTTATATTATCAGGGTAAAGGTATACCAATTCATTAGAAGGATCAACTCTTTCATCTTTATACTGATCCAAGAAGATAAAACTATTAAGTATAGGATGAGCAGATGATTTCCAACCATTTCTGTTCAATGTGGTTTCAATGCTTTGGTTTAAGCCAATATGGTTGATCTTTCTAGGTAGCTGATTTATGTCTGTATAACCATGAGACAAGATAAGTAAATGTTTCCAAGGAAGGACTTTTGTGGAATTTAAATTGCCCTGCTTAATAGCAGACGGGAACTTGACATTGCAGTATGTACATCCTGTATCCATAAGAGGTTTAGGGCATTTTTCAATGATTTTGAATGATTTCATGTTGACGGAAAGTCCCACTTCCGTTGGCTTTAAATCATCGCAGCACTCGGAACGAATATTTCAATCGCGGACCTACAACCGAGATCCAACCGTATATATCGTATTATTTATTACTACTTACTCTATTGAGTTTTGTCTTCTGCCGTCAACTCGTCTAACAATATAAACAGCTCTATCAACTCATTCATACTCTTCAATTCTTCATCTTTAATCTTCAACTTCCCTTCACTAACTAAAATATCTTTCTTGATGATATTATTCTTTAATTCACTAAAATGCTGTAATAAGTTCTTACTTTGAACTTTGCTTGGTTTGTAACTTGGTCCCATTGAAATTAGGACAATCGAGATCAATTTCAAGATCGGATTCAAAAGGTCATAAAAGTCAATTGCAAGATTCAAATTCAAATCAGGATCAATCGTTAGGATCTTACAATGGTTGATGATTGCAAAAAGTTCACTTTGAATCAAATATGATGCCCCTGACCTAACAGTGGCTATCCTTATAAGTAAATTGATGATTGATTTGAAGATGGTCAATTCATAAAGAATGTCGGTGTTGACGTCATCAATACGTTTAATAAGACGGATAATAAGCAATAATGAATTGTTGTTGATAAGTTTATCGATTAGATAACTATCTTCGAAAGTGTTGAAAAGATGGATAAGATTTTCAAGAAGTATAATGGCCACAACTTTGATCGACCCTTCGTTGATGATTATATCGTTAACAATTGTTTCAAAAAACTTGAAATCGATTTGTTTGAAGATTGACTTGAGTTTGATGAGTTTAGGATCAGTTTTCTTATCAACCTTATCTTTCTTATCTTCAATATGATTACTTTTATTATCATTACCAGTAACCCTCTGTAAGAATTCATTCAATAAAACATATAAGTCGTTTCTTAACCTTATAGTACTATTACCACTAACAACACCTTTAATACTTGTATTCAATAACATAATCATTCTCTCACTATCACCCACAAAATTATCAAATAACAACACACAGAGAGAAATCAACTCTTCACTGAACACAATATCACTATCGAAGAATTCGTTGATTTTTGGTAATATATTTGATAGGATTTCTAAACTGAAATTTTGGTATTTGGGGGTTAAATTCCCATTAACTACAACCTCAATCAACTGGACCCAATTATGAAGGTATTGAGTCTGTAACTTCTTGAGCTTTTCAAAGTAAATGAACTGTTTTAAATAATTTGAAACATCATCAACATTTATGCCAACATTCTCTAACTTATAAAAAATGGAATCATTATACAAGTCCATATTTGTGTCAGTTTCTGTATCACCTCTCATGTGGTTGACAATCAAATTCAAATCGAACTTTTGGAATTTCTGAAACTTCCACCTTTCAAAATCTCTGAACTTGAAATTAAGTATATCGAGGAAGTTCAACACTCTATAATTACCATTTAAAAACTTGTTCTCATTTAATAAAAGGCTGAGATACTCATTAGTGATATAAATGGAAGTTTTGTTATGGAATTCCAAACTCAAATACTTAAGAATAAGAATTCTTTGGTTGAAAAATTCAAAAAATGTTAAAAGAGAGATATTGGATTGAATGAACTTGTTACTATGATCACTTAAATCTCCATTGAACTTTTCCTGGTCCCAAATAGTTTCAATATCAACGTTGTCTTGGTTGATTAACTTCTCAAATAAGCTTATACCACTTTCATCTATGATATTCCAAGTTATTTGTGAACTAAGAGTGTTCTCGCATAAATTGATAATAATGTTAAGAATCAATGAAGATAATTTAAGTGAGTTATAATCCACAAATCCAACGTTACTATCCAATGTCAAAGTCAATAATTCTAATAAAGTCCTAAGTAATGAATTGTCATCTTGAATAAGGTAATTACCTTGGATTTTGTAACCCAAAATAAAATGTGCAATTGTTGGAATACTTTCATTTGTGGATTTTAAATCCTGTAATAGGAAATTCAAGATTTTGAACTTGATATTAATTGAGCCACTATTGAATTGATTGACTACTGCATACTTAAGGCTAAGTGAATCTTTGCAATTAAGGTAAATAGTAAGAAGTTTATTCTTATTGAGTGAGTCATTACTCAAGGGTTGAGATTTGATTTGTTTGAGGAGATTCAATGATAATGAAACGATTTTCTCATTATTTGATTCTAAAAGAAGTCCTAATTTGATTATGAATGGAATGTTATAATTGATAAATTCAAGAATTTTTATGGTACTATTAGTAGGATTAATGTTAACTGGGTTTGTGGTGGCCGTATTTGTGTTGGTTGGAATAAGTGATTTATTAGCTAATCCAGTAATTGGGTTGATTGAATGAACACCATTGGTCAATTGAGGAACTGCTGGTGGTGCTGAAGTAGAAGTAGTCTCCCCTTGAGTCTGGTTGAATACATCTTGCAATTCAATCAACTTCTTTACCAACTCTAAACAATCCTCTACCAACTCTTCATCTCTTTCCAATTCAATGATCTCGAAGATCATCTTCAAACATCTTTCATCGTATAAATAACCCATGACAATCAATGAATGGTGATACTTTACGAGCTCGTTGAAATCCTTACCCAACCATTCATTTCTGTTGAAATCATTGACTATATTAGGGCACTCAATCAAGAACTTCCAATCCACTGATTTCACAGAATTCAAGAAAAATTTGATTAAATTCTGTTGTAAGATGAAGCTGCTGAAAGCATCAGGAATCTTTCCAGAATTTCTGAATACATTATTTACAAGAAAATTCAAGTACACGGATACCCCTTTGTTTTGACCAATTTCTTTGGGATATAGTTGTAAAGAACTAATGTCTTTGTGCAAATTAGAACTGTAGGATTCTGGGTACAAAAGTAAATGGATAATTAAATCTGAAAAGTTCATAACACTTGAAATTTCTGTTAAGTTAATTTTGAAACCTAAATTCCCAATAATTTCATTGAACATCCAATTATCGATGATTTGCCAAATTTCAGTTCTTAAATCATTCTGTACGAAATTCTTGAGTAAATTGAATATTAAATTATGTATAGTAATTCTATTATTCTCATTCATGAACAAATTCTTGTCTGATTTCCTTAAAGAGTTACTAAGGTTATCAAATTTCAAAAAACCTACTATAATTGGTTTGAACCTGGTAAATAGATTAGACTTTATTTGGTTTTGTCTTTCGATCTCTTGTAGTTGTTGTGGTTCTGGTAAATTCCTTACAATTGAACTTATGAGTATGAAAAATCCATTGATGAAGATCATGGAATCATTCGATAATTCAACCAATTCTTTTTGCAAACTTTCATTAGTGAAGAAACTTTGAGTTTGTGTATTTGTCTCTTTGAAGTTCTCATTCAAACTGCTTAAATAATAATTCAATGATTCAATTATAGAATCGATGGAAATTTTAGAATAATCAGTTTTCTTTAAACTTGAGTTGTTTATAAGGATTTCAAATATTTCATTGCAATTTTCGGTAGTTAAGGAACTCAACAATAAACAGAAAGTTGAAGTTATTAAAGGTGATGAGTTATTATTAATACCCCACATTATGAAGCCTAAGATATCATCATCCCAAATTGATGAACATAATTCTGGTCTATAATTATAAGTGTACACAAAAGATAAGTAGAATCTTTCTAAATCGGCTCTTGAGTAGATTTCATTGAAATCTATTGGAACTTCAACTCCATCTTGCTCTTTTTGTTTGTTGATAGATGATAATAAGAAATCTTCTTCATTATCTCTTAATTGCGTAAGTATGATTGCCAAGTTGCTGATGAACTTCTTAAAGAATGAATGCCAATAGTTTGGTAATAATGTATCATTGAATGTGGATGAGATTTTCAAGTCAAGACTTACATCATTAATCTTGGGTAACGTTAAACTTGGAAAGTTTTGTAAATTGTATTTGAATTCACAAAGATTATAAACTTCAAAATCTTTGATGGTCTGCGTATTTGTGGTTGTGCTGGTGAGACGTAACAAGTTTTCTAAAACTCCATAATTGAGACATATCTGAAGATATGTCAATATATCTTTATTGAAATCGTAATTGTGTTTAATGGTCTTACACCAGTCAACGAAATTAGTCAAAAATACAAAGCTTATGAGAATTTCGAAATGTCTAAGTTTAGAATTACTTAAATCAGTTACATCATTATCAACTGTCAATAATTTCGAATCGGTATCCAAAGTCTTGATGATTTGTTTGTATAAGTTAGTCCCTTCCAGTTCATCTATCCCTTCAAGTTCTATTATACTGAAAATTCCAGGTAAATAATGCAATATGAATAAATCATCATCTGTTATATTCTTATTAAGGTGACCCAATATTTTATTATAAGTGGATAAATTCCTATACTGTTGTGGATACAGATTAATTAAATTAAATAATATTTCACCTAAAACCTCATGAATTCCGAATAACTTTCTTCTTGTGTATACAATTCCATTTTGTGTCTGTTCATTAAAGTTGTTTACTAAATTTTGTTTGGTAATTATATCTTGTAAATTTTCCAAGATTTTGTAAATTCTTTCAAAGGATTTCACCACGGTATCAAAGAACTTATTAAAGTCTTTCACAACATCTTCCAACCTCTTGTTTATTATCAAATATCCTAAGATGTTCAATATATACTCAATTCTTGTGAAATAGTATTGTTTACCAGCATCAACAAACTCTAGCCCATTATTACCTTTGTTGGCATAATATAAGAGTTCCACCATGTTCATTTCATTGACTTCGAGTTCATTGGCTAAGATGATACTATGTTCAATGAATTGTTGATTCAATGTAAATTTATCACCATTGGTAAAGGTAACTGTTGATGTTGAAAGAAGTTGATTCTTATCAGTTTCCGATTTGTCTTTGGTGACAAGTATTTGATTCAAATCTTCCTTGATCGATTCTAGAAGCTGACCATCGATTTGGTTCTGATAAAGAATTGAATCATACGATTCAATCAACAAATCGTTGTTCCAGTTCATGTTGCGATGGTTTTTGAACGTTAGCGAAATATTCTCACCGCGTAGAGAGACACATTCTCAGCTTTAAAGAGACGTTTTTAATGTTGAGTTGGAGTGTTAAGCACTACTAGTGAACTGGATTTCAAAGTAAAGCTCATTTGAAATTCAGTGTCTTTTTTGAAGTAAATTCTTTTACGGCGATTAATAACAATTCTACATGGACCTAATCACAGTTTATATAGTGTTTTCAGATAGGTTAACTAAAAAATTAAATAATCGTAAATTTAATAAATACTAAAGTCTAAACTACAAAAATAAATCAACTAACTTAAAGCAATATTAGCACCTTCTAATAAACACATAGTCAATTGGGAATTTTTCTTTGGTGGATATTGTGGTGACGAGAAACTTTCGATATGTTCAAACTCTTGTAAAAGTCTAGCAATAACATAACTAGTTTCAGTCAAAGCAAATTGTTGACCTAAGCAAATTCTTGGACCACCATTGAATGGTAAATAAGCCCAACCCAATTTTCTAGTTGATTCTTCGAACCATCTTTCTGGCCTAAATTCATCGGCATCTTTACCATAAATGTTTTTATTTCTGTGAGTGGAACTGACTGAATACATAACAGTAGCACCTTTTGGAATATAAACTGGTTTACTTTCATCACTTCCACCACCTCTTGGTAAAGTTGTGTGTTTATTAGCAACTCTAAAATTTATTGGAACTGAAGGATATAATCTAAGGGTTTCATTAATAACAGCTTTCAAGTATTCACATCTCTTCAAACTTTCAAAAGTAATGTCTTCAATTTTAGCATCTTCGCCACTACCGAAAGTTTCAACGATTTCTTTACGTAATTTTTTCCAAATTTCTGGGTTTCTAGCTAATTCAAAAAACGTGAAACTTAATAAACCTGCAGTGGTATCTCTTCCGGCCAATAAGATATTTAAAGCTTGGTCTCTTAAGATTTTTGGATCTCTAGTTTGTTTAACCAATTCATATAAGAAAACATAACCACCTTGAGATTTTTCATCTAATTCATCAACAGGAGTGTTCAAAGCTTTGTTAACAAAGAAATCCGTAAAATCATGAACAACCTTACAATTTTGTCTGAAGTTATTTGAGTCGATCAAGAAATAGAATCCTTGTAAAACAGATCTAGTAGCTAAGATTGCTTGAGCTTCATTAAAAGATTCAGGGAATTTTTGTTTTAATTCTAAAATAGCAGAATGTTCAGGAACAATACCAATACTTTCATCACCTAAACTGTCAACACTTTCACCAAATAAAAATTCGGTTGCCGTGTCAATAGTTAATTTGAAGAAATATTGTTGAATATCAAATTTTTGACCCTTTTGATTTCTAATGTGTTTGAATAAATATTGGATGTGTGGCTCTAAAGATTTAACATGAGCAATTTGTTCCCTTGAAAATTGGGGTCTTAACATAGCTCTACTATGTTTCCAACCTTGAGCATCTAAAGTGAAAATACCATCCCCTAATAATGGGAAAAATTGACGGTGTCTAACACCCAAATCAAAATCATTAAATTGAGAACTCAATAATGCCTTAATATTTTCAGGATCATTAGTATTGACAAGTGGAATTAATGCAACTTGAGTTTGTAAAGTATTTCTTCCTT
The DNA here is from genome assembly GCA_030572395.1 of Yamadazyma michaelii. NCBI lineage: Eukaryota > Fungi > Ascomycota > Pichiomycetes > Serinales > Debaryomycetaceae > Yamadazyma > Yamadazyma michaelii. The sequence goes on along the minus strand of JAJLZU010000012.1, from coordinate 352,347 downwards.
TATCAGATAATCTTTCATGAAAAAATTCAACAGCACCTCCTTCATTTTTCAATCTTAAAATTTCTTTGGCAGCTTTGAAACCTAAATAGCCATCATATTCATGGTTAGCTGGTACAGCTCCAAATTTTTTATTATAATAAATAGCACGAACGGTTTTGTAACCAGAAAGAACAACCAAAGTAATAAGTAAACCAATGGCTATGCTAGTAAAATTGACTTGAGTCAAGTCTTGAAGTTGAATGTTGAAAGCCATCTTGCGTTATGAATTTACTAGTACAAAAAGCTATAAAATTCAGGGGATAAATCAGGATATATCTAGGTTTTATATGAGGAAATAGTTCATATGATTTTGCCCTCAATTTATCGGAGTTAATTTTTCTTTTGGGGTAAAAATCTCACATGAATTCGGAGTTCTTGATATGGGGACGCAGCCTTATATGGAGAGCACGGAGTTGATTTCATAGTTATAAAATATTTGGATTGTCCCGTGAATCAACTAATAATGATTTGTCAATTATTGTGTAGTGCCTCCTTACCTATATCTTAATCTCCACTTTTTTTAATTATAATTATATCAATTGTTTGACCCAAAACCGTTGTTTAAGCCTAGGTTTGATTCTGGAGAACCTAAACTTTATTCATTGATAAATTGAATTTCAAAACTTTATTATTTAGGCTTGATCTACTAGTAGAAATGTAGGTCAATAAGTTTCAAGTGTATTTTATTTTTTGCGATTACCTAAGTCATTATTGGTAATTGCTATTTAGCGAAATAAGCGAATAAAGTTGCATCTATAAGTTCTGTAATTTACTGCTGTCCTAATCAGTTAATTATCAGATGAAAATTGATCTTGGCACCCATCATTTTGGTTAGTAACATTAACGTATTGGAGACTTCCGGTTAATACACGATGGTAACTTGTGAAAAGTTGGTTTGTAATTGTAAACATCACCTGACAACGGAATTAATTACATTCCATGTAATTACGTAATTAAGAGAAAGCGAAGAATAATTAACGAAAACCTATATTAACTCCTTACTTATTATATAGTTGGACCTGCAGCTTTAACATCAGCAGTAGCTTGATCAGAATATTTCTTGAAATTTTCAACGAATTTACCAGCTAAACTAGTGATTTCCTTAGCAAAGCTAGCTTCACCTTCGGTCCAAGCTTTAGTTGGGTTTAAGATTTCAGATGGGACATTTGGACATGATTTTGGAACGTGTAAGTTGAAAGTTGGGAAAGTTTCATATTCAACTTTAGATAATTCACCAGAGTGGATAGCATCTAAGATAGCTCTAGTGTATTTTAATGAACATCTCTTACCACCTCTAGCAGCGGAAGCACCAACCCAACCAGTGTTTAATAACCAAGCATTAGCATTGTATTTAGAAATTTTATCTGATAATTGTTGAGCATATTTCATTGGATGTAAGACTAAGAATGGTTGACCGAAACAAGCTGAGAAAGTAGCTTGTGGTTCAGTAACACCTTCTTCAGTACCAGCCATCTTGGAAGTATAACCACTGATGAAATGGTACATAACTTGTTCATTTGTTAATTTAGAAACTGGTGGTAAAACCCCTGATGCATCACAAGTTAATAAGATAATGTTAGTTGGATGAGTATCAGCTAAACATGGAATCTTAGCAGATGGAATGAAATCAATTGGGTAAGCACATCTAGTGTTTTCAGTAATTGATGAATCGTTATAATCAACTAATTTAGTAATTGGATCATAAACAACATTTTCTAAAATAGCACCGAATTTAATAGAATTGAAAATTTCTGGTTCTTTTTCAGCTGATAAGTCTAAACATTTAGCGTAACAACCACCTTCAATGTTAAAGACACCATTATCTGACCAACAATGTTCATCATCACCAATTAATTTTCTGTGAGGATCTGCTGATAAGGTAGTTTTTCCGGTACCGGATAAACCAAAGAATAAAGTGACATCACCTTTTTCAGTACCTTGGTTAGCAGATGAATGTAAAGTTAAAACTTTATGTTTGATTGGCATTAAGTAGAACATAACGGTGAAAATACCTTTTTTCATTTCACCAGCATATTCAGTACCTAAGATAACCATTTCCATATCTTTGAAGTTAATTTCAACTGAGGTAGATGAAGTCATACCTTTAGTGTGAACATTAGCTGGGAATTGACCTGCATTATAAACAGTGAAATCTGGTTCACCGAAATTCTTCAATTCTTCTTCGGTTGGTCTGATTAACATATTAGTCATGAATAAAGCATGGTAAGCTCTAGCACAAATGATACGAACTTTGATTCTGTATCTTGGATCCCAACCAGCAAATGCATCAACAACGAATAATTTTTCTCTAGTTCTTAAATAGTCTAAAGCTCTAGATCTTGAAATTTTCCAAGTCAATTCATCAACTTGTTTATTAACAGGTCCCCACCAAATGTGTTGAGATGAAGTTTCTTCTTCAACAATTCTTTTATCTTTTGGTGATCTACCAGTTTTTTTACCAGAATATGCCATTAAAGCACCAGTTGATGAAATTGTAGTTCCCTTTTCTAATAAACCATCTTCATATAAAGTTGGAGGTGGAGCATTATGACGAATAACAATATCTTCATTTAATGATAATTGACTGATCAATGGATCTTGTTTTTGTTTAATAGAAGGATGACCTTCAAAATTTATACTTGAAGCAACAGGTGGAGCCATTTTGAATATATATAAATAATTAAGTTTTAAAAACTTTACTGTTCAATTAAAAATGGGGGAAATTCATGTATTTAAATAGTTTTCGTGGATCATTTCTGTTTCCTAACAAATTGAAATTATATGCCCCGGAAGAATGGATAAAGCAATTTGGACTTAAGTTAGAAAATAAACCTGGGGAAAGCGCAGATGTCGCGCTGGTGTTTTATTAGGGAAATTAATGGGTTAACTATGGTAAGGAAGTTTTCGGGACTTGTTTTTATGGCGACATTTTGTGTTTCCGAAAAGTTCCTACTGCTATTCTCGGCCAAGTTTCAAGGAATGTCGTGTCGTTGCATCATTTACCCTGGTTAATTGCTGGGTTGTGAAAGTTAGTGTGAAAAGTTAATAATGGTCATCCCGGAGGTTATTCAAAGTTAAGAAAACGGTGTAGGCATGAACGTTTGGATTCCTTATCAGTCAAGCTATCAGAGTTTAACTTTTCTGCCATTATTGTATAAGTGTCTTAGTTTATTTATCAGCTCCGGGTTTTCAATTCTAGATACTTTGAAAAGAAAAAGGTGATTTCTCACACACGACTTCGGTTCAAAGGATGTCCTATGAATTTTTTTCAGGTAACGGTCATGGATTAATGGGAAAGGCAGTACATCTAAAAATATAACCAATTAGGTAATTGATAAATTCATGTCAAGTACCGTAGTTTCCCTAAACCTCAGACATGATGTTTTACATGGATCATAAGTGAAACACTTGCAAACTATGTTTGAGAACCTTCAGCCTTACTAGCCCGGGTTCCCCAGCTTTAGTATATAGTCGCACGACGCGACCAAATACCCCGGTTTGGCTCGGACCCTATAGGTACAAATTGCAACCAAGATTGCAGCCAAATACGCCGAATAGCCAAATTTATATTTTACTATACAAAGTTCGGAGATTTTCAAAACTCCGGTGGTTCATATTCGATAAACGTTTTTATTCGGAACTATAAGGATGTCATAAAATATGCAACTTTACTATAATTTATACGGTATTTTTGACTTCAGTCAGCAGAATTTCTTGATGATTTGATTGTATTTTATCCAAATTATCAAATTGATCGATTGTAATGTCTTTATTAACCATTTCACCATTCAAATCATCTTGTTCTATATCGGTATGATCTTTGATACCCCAAATAATTAATGGTAAATTGAATAATAATGCAGCTATACATAATACCCAGCTACTAACAAACATATTTAAGTAAGGAATCTCATAACTATCTAACCTCCAAGCAATTGCAGCTCCAGCCGATTGAATAGATTTGTAAAAACCTCCATAAATAGCTGTTTTCTTAGGATTATTACTTAATGCTCCTAACACATAATAAATGAATGATTGGAATATAGCATCATAAATTCCATAAAACAAGTAAAGGAACATTGGTGCAATGTAAGCCCTTTCTTTGAAGTCTATAAGTTTACCAACGTGTCCTCTTGTATAAGATAGTTGGAATTTTAAACCACCACCCCAAATTGCCAAAGTGATCAACATTAATATGACCCAGGCAACTTTGATTCTTATAGTCCTTGGAAACCTTTTCCAGTCTAAGAATGTTCCATATACTGTAGCTCCTACCATCTGAGTTAACCAATAAATAAGAGAATTTAATGCTCTGGTTCTTATATTAAATTTAGCAGCATTAACGTCATTAAAATGATAAGTATAAAACCAATTGGATGCAAAAAACATGGGGAACATAAGATAAATCAATGGTTCTTGATATAACATTTTCATCATTGATTTCAATTCAGTTTTCCAATGAGGGAATTGTTGTTGAACAACTCTTTCGCCACCTATCTTATTTTTCCAGACTTTATATCCTGGTAAAATCGTACACGCTACTAATAATCCAAGACCCATTAATGATATGAAAATTGCATAAGTTGAATCCGTAGCATTTGACTCATTGTTTTTCAAATTATTACCTAAAGAAATCGCTGACCCTATTACAGCACCTAAATTGAAAATTGACCAAAAAATCATGATACTTTTACCTTTTTTATCTTCTGGGGGGTAACTCATTATAATACTACCTTGACTTGACCAGAGTGATCCAGCGCATGCTCCAAGGTAACCAGCTGATACAATAACGAAAACTTTTGCACCTAAAGTATCAGGATGTTTACTGAAATATAATAAACTCCCACTATATAAAGGATAACCTGTAGCCCCGAATATTAAATTATTTTTAACTCCTATCACATTACACACCCAACCTGAAAAGAATCCCCAAACACAAAATACACTATATAATGCAGTGTTAGCATTATTTGCAACTTCCAAACTGATACCACTACCTCCTATCCCACTTAATGCATTATACATTGCTGTTGTCAAAAAACACACAAAGGATATCATGATAACTTGGGTTATTGATTCTGAAAAGGCTGGAAGCCATGATACTATACGTTTATCATACCATCTTAAATTTGACATTATGGTTTTGAATAAATTCTGGGGGATCTGGGGGATCTGGGGTTTTATAACTTAAATCTAGTACTCCGAATGTAACGTTATTCTATGTTACATGAAAAACTTTTCTATGGTTTGGATCCAAAATTCTGGATTTCGCAGCCATTGAAATTTTTGTTATAGATGTAACAATGTTGCGACGTGTTACAGTTAATCCCACTTACAAACCGCACCTACATTAACACGACGTCGTTCCCTTACACTTTAAAATTGGCTCAGCACACTTAAATAATTCGCTGCTTCAATCTAAAAATAGGCGCTGCAAATTTGAAAATTTCCGTGCCATCATAAAAAGAATTCGTAAGAGAAAATGAGAGAAGTCGCTACGTAACTCAAATGGTGTGTACTTCTGGTGTGGTAATATAAAAAATTCGAAACTAAAATGTGAAGAGTTCTCACCCAATTGTGTCAAAATTGGAAGTTGTAAATCAAATTAGTCACATTGGAAATCCACAAATATCTTAGAGACGACTTTTCAAAGTGCTTACTTCTCATAGATCCGCCGTAACTTAATTATTAGAATAATCCGTCCCCATGTTTTTCTAAGAATTGCTTCTTTAGCTTTTCATAATGTATGTCTAATTGACTTTGTGCATATGTCATATTTACATCAGGGGAATATGGTAATAATATTCTGTCAATTTGAGAATCATCATTCCTTCTTTATCAAGCAATGATGACTCTCAAGTTTAGCTTATTTTTAGCTCAACGATTCTAGATGTCTCTGATTTAGTTAACGCATTGCTTACGAATAATTTACATTATACTACACTGTCATAATCATCCAAATCACCCAAACAACAACCCACTATCATCACCATTAACTTCCTTTTCATCATAATTATCATAATAAAATTTCCATTCATTAAACCCAATCTCTTTGATCCCACTAATGTTCCCGGTCTTGTCATCGTTTACTCCGATCATTAACACTTGATTGATCTTATTATCTTCATTCATGTTATTCTTGATCAAAGTAATAGCACTACAAATCAATCCGTATTTGAATATCTCGGTTAAATTGGAATACGATTTATCAATCACTGGCCCAATTATACAGCCAATTTTACCATCTTGGTCTAAAGTGGTCGGAGAATTCAATGAGTCAACTTCAATGCCTTCTTCAATGAATGGATAAAATTGACTGAGCTTAGAATCATTAGTGAATAAAATGATACTACCAATGATCTTTTGATTAGTTGGTTCTAGAGCTATAATAATTTTAACTCCAGAATTTAAATACTTAATAGCTTCCAGGTAAAGGGTTTTAAGATGCTGTTTATCTTTCAATACATTCTGGGAATTAACTTGTTGATTAGGTTTATCATCATTATCATCATCTTCATCGTCATCACCTGGTTTATCAATTTCATAAATCAAATCCATTAATTTTCCAGGATCTTGACAAATATCAAACCTTACACCTACAATCATTAATTCTCTAAATATCTTCTTGGGTACTTCCCAAGTATTCAAATTGTTTAGTCTCATTATATGTTTTTTTCTCAAATCGGTATTTATGTTCCAATTGAAAGTATTCATGAATGAAACTGCTTTATTATGACCACTTTTCTCAATTAAATTGGAATTGTTTGGTAAAACCATTAATGGAAATGGTAATCCCAAAGTTATATTTGTACATTTCTCATCTTTGACAAGGTACCTAATTGCTGTATTATGCAAGTTTCTACCAATACTTTGCAATCTTTTAGTTCTATCAACTAAAAGATACATGATTGAACCAACTTTCTTATAATTGGCGTCATTTTCTTCGATGATCTTATCATTGTACAGACTAACTTCGTTAGTCCATGTTAAAATGATCCCATATAAAATATTCAAAGATGAATTTCTAACTACAAAGTGTTTTTGATTATTATCACTTAGTAACACTTTTAAATGTTTAAAGAAGCCTGGTAATTGATAGTTGATAGATCCATTCTTTTCAGTGAAACTATCATCACTAGTTAAACTTATCATATCCCCATCATTGTCATCATTATTGTTTTTGATAAGCGTAACTAGACTTTCCCAGTCTCTCGATAAATTGAACTCATCAACTAACCAACGTCTTTTTGGAGTGGATTTCTTAGATTTTGGACTACTGACAACTCCGTTTTCAATCTTTCTCTTCTTTAATCTGTTTGTATACTTCTTTTCTCCTGGTATACACCCTTCAGGTTGGTAGTCACCCATTATTATTCCTACTAATTCTTTTAAAGCATTATCAGTATAATCATAACTACATAAATATGCACTACCAATACTTTTGTTATAAAAGAAATCATAAGGTGAGGAAGTAGCTACCAAAATTAATGGTTTGGTTAATTGAGTATAGCTTGAACTGTTGAATGATGCAGGATTTGCTCCACATAATACCGATACATATTTAACAATCCCAATTTGATAAATGTTTCTTGAAGCTTCTGACGTTAATACTATCACCACTTTTGAATTTTCAATCAAAGTCTCGTGCAAATTAGTTAACCCATTGGCCGTGTAAGTCGTATGCAATACCTTATAAGGGGTTTCTAATTGTTTATTAAGTGGATGATTTGATAACATGTTCCCAAATTCTTGAAATACTTCTTCTCCTGTATATAATTTAGATTCTTTGTTATTATATTTCCGATAAAGTGGTAATAGTAACGGAGTTAGAAGTAAAATGTTATTAGATTTAGTAGTTGAGTTGGATGTCTGAGTAACACTTCTTTTGTTACCACTTTTGCTACCTAAGAATTTACTTATTGGTAAAGAATCAGGATAATCTCTAACTAGAGTAATTGATTTCCTGTAAGATAATTCAGATAATTTGCTGTGCTCAGCCCATTTTTCAGGTTCGATATCTTTGAAGAATATTATTTCCAGTTTAGCACTTTCGTCACCTTTTGGAAAGATCTTAGACCAACTTGGTCCTTTCTTCTGTAATACTTCAATTCTTGATAATGCTTTTAAAACTATCTCTTCATCTAAATTTCCATTATTCAAAGCTTTGATCATTGATTCAACTGCTTCATCTTGTAGCTTTTGATCATGACATACTAAGATTAAATCAACTCCAGCGTAAAGACTTAGCAATACACCTTGACCCAATCCGATCGAATGATGTAAAGCATCCATTTCTAAACATTCACTTATCACCACTCCGTTAAATCCAAGCTCTTGTCTTAATAATTGATTAACAACGGTCGGCGATAAACATGCATGGATTTCATCAGGGCTTATACTAGGTACACCACATCCAGCAGCAGATATTCCATCTAATAGTGAATCTTTAATTAATTCTGCAAATGGTACAGCATTAAAGCCTTTAATATGTTCTAAGGAATCAGCTAACATTGGTAATTCTAATAATGAATCGACGCTAGCATTACCAATCCCTGGAAAATGTTTACCAAATGAGAACATTCCACCATCTTTGAATCCTCTAGCACAAGCTTTACCATTTTTAGTAACTTCCTCAACCGTGGTACCAAAGCTTCGTACACCCACTAATTGATGAGACAATTTAGTAACTACATCCAATACAGGACCGAATATAATACTAAACCCAATTTCAGTTAATTCAATAGCTAAAGCTTTCAGGACTTCATACACTAAATCAATATCACCGGTTGCAGCTAAAGCCATGGCACTTGGGAACTGGGTTAAAAACTCGGAATCAAATAATGAATTCAACATTCCACCTTCCTGATCAATCGCAAACATTAAAGGATATTCATACTTAGCTTCGGAGTATGCGATGAATTGTAAATCTCTGATTAACTTTGTCATTTGTTTCACAGATACCGCATTTTTCTTCGACAAGATAAACGTGGATATATGATGATCGACTATCAAATGATATGCTTGATCATTTACACCGGTACCTTCGAATCCTCCACATAAAAGTTGACCCAAATGGTAGGGTTTTTTATTTTTTTGATTCTTCATGTCGAGCGGAGTGAATGCGACTCTGAGACCATTTTGAGTATTTAGCGTTAGCGAACCTGGAGCGCATTGAACTAGAGGTTTTATGGGGAGGGTATATCTTGAATATTTTACTAAACTAAGGTCTAGTTGAGTCTTATGGGTTCCTGTGATAATTCTGATTGGGCAGGTATCCTAGTACTACCATTAGTTTCACAACTCTCATTACTTGTACTATCACAACTAATACTATTAGCAGCAGTGCTACAACCATCACTATCCTCACTACTACTATTCTTGCAAGTACTTACATCACTATTACTACCATTCTCACAAGTACTTACAGCATTAATAGTACCATACTTATGACTACTCACATCACAATTAATATCAAAACTACTAACATCTAATCCAATATCGTATTCATCATCTCTAACTCTCTTGTTTCCCAACTTCTTTATACCCACAATTATCCACAAAGAAAAATGATAAGATGGTAAAATCAAGAAATCCATTTTCTTATCTAAAGGACCCAATAACTCATCAAGCATAAACCGTAGATTCAGAGCAATGAATGCAATATGTGTGAAACATGTGGGTAACACTTTAAATGTTATATAAGGAATTATTGCTAGTGTGGTGTATAAACCATCAAGAATTCCACTCATTGAATGATCAAAAGTATCAGGAAAACCATTGAAGAACACCTGATAAAGGTATATCATATGGCCAGTTCTAAGAACTGATAAATTTATGTGATACTCATTTGACCGTATTTAAAATCCAAGTTTTTATCAGACTCCGTGTGTCTGTTTCTGTACTTGTGCTTATACGATTCATTTGTTCTGTAATAGGATCAAAGTAGATTTTGCAGTTAACCACAAACCCATTTGAGACTTGTATTTACATAATGGATCACGTGATCAAGTCTCCAACTTAATATAGTACATAGCAAATTTGGTTTATTGCATGAATATATGTAATCAGTCTTATAGAGTGGCAGAACTACACCCGTACACATTAGGTCACTAATCTATTGTTGCAAAAGTTTATCACGCTTATCGCGAGTGAAATCAGGGGAATGCCATTTTTAAGTATGTATTAACAACTAAACAGCTAGGACATGAAACTTTAGCTACATCAGTCCCTGTGTTGTCATCCATATAAATAATACTAACAATAGTTCCATTTTCAGTAAAGGCTGCTATAACATTAGGAGCGATAGCTGGAGGTACCGTAGCAGTTATTAACAACAAGGAGAAAATCTTTGAATTTGGGGAAGCATTCTTTCAAAGAGGTGCCGATTATTGTAGAGAACAGTTGGCAGTTAAATATGCAGTAGATTTAGAAGACGATGCATTCAAAGATTATGAGGGTGACACAGAGTATGAAAAGGATAAGCATAAAGATGCGGGGGAAGATAGTGAAGATGAAACGGTAGGGTATTCTAATGATAATGATTTTATGAGTATTGAAGGAAGCAGTGTTGAAGATGAACTCACAACTCCTAGTGTCACTGACAGTGAATGGACTGGGATAAGTGATGGGATATCTGATTGGGAGCATGATTTAGAGTTGGATTAGGCAGTCAATCTAAGGAATAACATTAGGGTATAGGTATAGGAATAAAAGTTATGAACTCTATCATTAATCATATATTACATTATACAGTCTCATGTCATCACATCTACATCTAAATGAGTCCATTTAAGAAACAACAGCTAAAACAACTATTAATACAAAAATGCATAAAGCAACTAAGAAAATACATGTCCATTTTCCCTTACTCTTTTGGTACTCTTCAGCTTTAGTTAATTCTCTTGAACCTTGTTGAGCATTAGAATTCAATTGGGCGATGTTATCTTCAACTAAATCCAATTGTTCTCCTTGTTGATGAACCAATTCACCTAGATCCTTAAAAATCGAATTAACTTCTCTAATCCCTTGATGAGCTTGTTCTATCTCACGATTTCTTTCTTCAGTTAACAACCTATGATACTGTAATTCAGTTTCATTTATTATATCTTGATCTTGTTGTTGAACTTGAGTTTGTTGCTGTATTTGGGGTTGAGTTTGAGAGGGATTGGTATTTCCAAGTAAAGGTGTGGTTTCGGTGGTTTTCATGGGAATAGCCTTTTTCTTATCCAAGTACTGTTTATAAGATTTAGAATACTCTTTATGTAAATCTCCATACTCATTTATTAACCTTTCCTTTATAATAATTTGCCTGTTAGTTATATCTAACTTATTATCAGGTTTTTCATCCAGATTTTTATTAATGATATTCAGTAAATTTGCTAACAACACTTTGATGGCATTCTCTAAATCATTGAGTTTGCCAGTTAATGAATCTAAATTATTTCTTAAATTTACATTATCTCTTTTTGTACCAATATTCTTTCTTTGGGTTTCGAATTGTGATATTAAATTCCCAAAAATTTGTAATTGGTTAGACGTATTGTTTATTATAGTATCCAACTCGTTTTGGGTTTGGGTTTGTGTCTGATTGGATGAAATTATCTTTCCATTTTTAATGGATTTTTGTGCTTCTAAATCTATGTTAGCAAAGGACATACTTAGCCAGCTGTTTTTGCGTGAGGATTTATTTTCGTGTCGCATACTTACCAAGTTTGTTAGACTTACCTAAATAGTCAATTATTATTGACTAAATTGTTTACAGAACACTCACAATGGTCTAGACTGTATACTGTCGGGTGTATTTTTGATTTAGGCATTTAAAAGCGACCCACAGTTCAAATCGCTTTTCCTATTCAAGCACATTCTCTTACTTTACTTACCTAGAATATGGAAGTGTTGCCTAATAAGTCCATTTCTAACCTAAATTACGCCTGAATCATCCTTTACGTAAATCCCAACCTTGTTTATTACTTTTTAAGGTTAAGACATATTTTTCAACAATAAAGAAATTTTCACTTCTTTTTTGCTTATTTTTTGCAACTTTCACAGCTTCTAGATAATGCACTAAAAAATATATAAATGTGATAAAAAACATGGTGATAAAAATATCAAACAAATACTAGCCACAAATGCAATTAAATAAATTTTTAACCATTGTTTTAGTTTTAGGAGCAACCGCTGCTGCTCCAGCATCATCTGAAACTAATTCAAACGTTGCACTCACTGAACAAGATCAAGCCGAATTATCATCATTGATCGCTGATTTGCAACAATTTAATGATGAACATTCATTAGCCAGAAGAAATGAGTTGATTGCAAGATCAGACTTACCAATTTTAGATCGGATTTTAACCTTATTGAAAAATAGTGGTATAGCTAATGTTGTTATCAAGCAAGTATTATTGAACCCTACGTTATTAGACTTATCATCAAATGCCACTATTTTCCTTTTAAAATTGAATTTGATTAACTATGCTGATTTATTCAATGCTATAGAAAAGTCTGGGTTGATTAATCAAATTTTATTAGCCAGTTTAGAAGATCCAAATACTCTACCAGGAATTTTAAGATTAACTGAAGATTTATTGAAGAAGAATGTCATTGGTGTTTACTTAGAAGTTAATCCACCACCAGCTGAAGTTGTTGACAAGATTGTCGATAAGATCTTCAAGAGAGATGTTGAAGAAGATTTCTTAGCCTTGGACTTCACTGGTGGTGATATCAGACCTTCAACCGATGAAGAATTTGCTCAATTAAATTTGATTAAAAGAGATGATGCTATTTTCGATGAAATAGTAACAAGAGATAACAAATTATTAGACGATTTATTTCAATCTTTAAAAGATTCAGGATTAGTTGTTTCAATCGTTCAATACTTAATCACGGATCCCGAATTAGCTGACCCATCAGCTCAATTTTTGATAAATATTTTACAATCCGGAGCTATTCCTATTTGTGACATTGTTCACATCCTAGAAGATACTGGAATATTGAGGAGAATAATTTATGATGTTTTAAGTGATAAACAAATCTTGAAAGCTTTTGCTGACTTAATTCTTGACCGAATTGCCAAGGGTTTAATTCCAAAAGGATTAGTTGAAAGTATTTTGGGTTCCAATTCAACTGTTTCAAGTACTGTTGTTGGTGTTGGTGAAGGTTCTCCAGCCACTGCTGCTCCAGAAGCAGTCCAGGCTGCACCAGCTGCTGCTGCTTCAGCTGTCCCAACCACCACCACTCCAACAACCTTGGCTTATGTTACGAAAACTCAAGCTTATAACGGAGCTGATATGAACGTTGCTGGTAAAAACCTCTTCCCAACTTCTTCAATTGCTGTATCTTCAATTGAATCGTTTTCTTCTTGGTTTTAGTTAGTTATTAAGTAATATATGTTGTTGCTTTCTGACATAATATTTATTTTCTATATAATCAAACCTTGATCTATTCTAAACTCTTTCCAGAACCCTTTACTCATAGAGACTCGTTTTTTGATACGGATAGATGAGAATTTCTCTCACACATAAAGTCTCTATGAGAGAAACAAGCATCAGTGTTTCTACACAGTTGCAACCACGCACTGATTTTGCAGCCAAACGCGTCAAAATAAATCGCGTTACTACACGAAATTGAACCTTAAACATTTCAAGAATTATCTCACCAAGTCAAACACTGAATTCAAATTCAAGTCAAGATGCTGTCGAAACAACTGAGACTTGAAAAGTTAAAGCAACTTAGACAAGCTAAACAAAGTGGAAAGAATTTTGATTATTCAGATGATGAAGTTGACGAAGAAATTTATGATGAAGTTGATGAAGATACTTATAGAGAACACAAAAGAAATCAAATGATGAACGATGATTTTATTGTGGATGATGATGGTGAAGGATATGTCGATAACGGGGTAGACGAATGGGATGATAGAACCAGACCTAATTATTACTCAGATGAAGACGATGAAATAGAAGGTAAGAAAAGAAAGAGAAAAGATAAGAAACCAACTAAAGTCAGTAAGACATCAAAGATAAATAACTTCTTCAAACCTAAGGGATTTGATATATCTGTAAACAAGAAAGCTGTCAAGAAAGTTGATGCTAATATCGATGATATTCTTAATGATTTTGATACTAAACCATTTGACAAACCAAGTGGGTTTGGTAAGATTAAAACCAAGAAAATTGATTTAGGAAGCGATGATATGATAATTGATCAACCTTCATCACCTATAAAGGTCAAGACTGACAACAATGATGCAATTGATAATACTATTGATAGTGTTGATGATACTGAAGAAGTATCTAAGCCAATGGTTGAATCGGACGACGATTCAGAAGATGATATTATTGTTGCTAAAAGACCTAGAGTAGCGGCAATCAATAGAAACACAACTACATTATCAGCCACAAAGACCACAAAACCAGCATCGTCTCCGAGACCAGTGTCATCTCCTGATAGAGGTGTTGTCTCATCACCAAACACGTCAGTTAATTATACCGACAAGTTAGACGAAAACCAAATCACATCAGATGAAACGTTCAAAATGTTCTGGTTGGATCATTGTGAAGTTGATGGGTCTTTGATTCTTTTCGGTAAAGTACAAACCAAACAAGGATTAGTAAGTGGAGCTTTACAAATTAATGGATTGGCCAGAGAATTATATTTCTTACCAAGAAAGTATAGAACTGTTGATGGTGTAGAAGATACTGAAGATCCTATTAGTCCAATGGATGTTCATGAGGAAATCGTTCCAATGTTACTAGAAAATTACAAATTAGATAATATCAGAGCCAAACCTCAAACCATGAAATATGCTTTTGAATTATCAGGAATTCCTAAAGAATCAGAATACTTAAAAGTGTTATTACCATACAAAACTCCAAAGAACAAACATGTGATTTTACCCAGTGAATTAGAAGGTGAGACATTCAGTCATGTATTCGGAGCTAATACTGGGATCTTTGAATCCTTTGTTATTCAAAGAAATATTATGGGTCCCTGTTGGTTAGAAATCAGTAAAGGAGATTTTCAATCATTCCAAAACAGTTGTCATTGTCAAGTTGAAGTTGCTGTTGACTCTCCTAATAGCATTAAACCAATCAACGATAAGAACTTAGTGTCACCAAACCTTACAGTCACATCGATTTCAGTTCATACTGTAATGAACATTAAGCAAAACAAGCAAGAAGTTGCTGCTGTATCACTTTCAACTTACAGGGAATTACCACACGATTCGCCTGTTGATGAGAACATCCAACCTAATGAAACTGTCACTTTAGTTAGACCTGTTAATGTTAGTGCCTTACCACCAGGATTAAATCAATTAGCCCAAAAGCAAGGATTAAATGTTAGAACATTCCCTAATGAAAAAGCATTATTGAATTGTTTTTCAGCCATCATCAGAAGTCAAGATCCTGATATTTTCATTGGTCACAGATTAGAAAACATTTCCTTAGATGTTTTGGTCCACAGAATGTACGACTTGAAGGTCACAACCTGGTCTAATTTGGGACGTAGAAATCGTAAAGTTTGGCCTGATAGGTTTGGAAAGACCACTAATAACTTACAATTACGTGAGATCTTTCACGGAAGATTGTTATGTGATATTGCTAACGAATTGGGTCAATCCTTGACTCCAAAATGTCAATCTTGGGACTTGAATGAAATGTATGATATTGTATGTCACAAACAACATCCGACTTTAGAAGTCAATTATAACAACCCACAATATTTTGAAGATTCAAATGTGTTACTTATGGCATTAAAAGATTGTTATATGAGCAGTAAAATCAGTGCTGAAATTGCATTCTCAATTCAAATCTTATCGTTATCCAAACAATTGACTAATTTAGCCGGTAATGCATGGTCTCAGACTTTATTCGGTACAAGAGCTGGTAGAAATGAATACATTTTATTACATGAGTTCCACAGAAACAATTATATTTGTCCTGACAAAGAAGATAAGTATCATAAGAACACAAACTATAAAGTTGAAACCGAAGATGATACTACTAATGCTACTTCCAATAAGAAACCCAAATATCAAGGGGGTCTTGTTTTTGAACCAGAAAAAGGATTACATAAGAATTATGTATTGGTGATGGATTTCAATTCGTTATATCCAAGTATCATTCAAGAATTTAATATTTGTTTCACTACTGTCGAAAGAGACGCTTATAATATAACTCATGATGAAGAGAAAGATTTACCGAACTTACCTGAAGACGATTCAATTCCTGGGGTATTACCTAAATTATTAAACACCTTAGTCTCACGTCGTCGTGAGGTTAAAAAGCTTTTGAAAGATCCTAAAAGTACTCCAGTTGAAAAGGCTCAATATGATATTAAACAACAGGCTTTAAAATTAACTGCTAATTCTATGTATGGTTGTTTAGGGTACATTAATTCCAGATTCTACGCTAAGCCTTTAGCTATGTTGGTTACAAACAAAGGTAGAGAAATCTTAAGAAATACCAGAGATGTAGCTGAAAGTTTAGGATTAAGAGTCATCTATGGTGATACTGATTCCGTTATGGTTGATACTGGTGTAACTGACTTAAATGAAGCTTTCAAGATCGGTAATAATTTCAAAGTTCAAGTTAACGAAAGGTATAAATTATTAGAATTAGATATTGATAATGCTTTCAAGAGAATTCTTTTACATGCTAAAAAGAAGTATGCTGCTATGGATGCATCAATTGATAAAGCTACTGGTAAAGAAATTCTTAAGTTAGAAGTTAAAGGGTTAGATATGAAGCGTAGAGAATATTGTCAATTATCCAAGGATATTTCAACATTTATTTTGAATAAGATCTTGAAAGATGCTGATATTGAACAAGCTTTGACTGAAATTTATGAATACTTAGAAATCATGTCAGCTAAGATTCGTAATAATGAAATATCTCCTGATAAGTATAAGATTAATACCAAATTATCTAAAGATCCATCGAATTATCCAAATGGAAAAACTATGGCTCCAGTTCAAGTAGCTTTAAGATTAAGAGATCAAGGTAAAGTTATTAAAGCTGGAAGTTTCATTTCTTATATTATCACTGCCCCATCCAATGAAGAAGATAAGTCATCACAAGCTGAAAGAGCCAGAGCATTCCAAGAGGTTATGAATAAGAAATTAGGGTACAAACCAGACGCCAATTATTACTTAGAGAAACAAATCTTTGCTCCAGTTGAAAGGTTATTAGAAAGAATTGATGGTATTGATATGGTCAGAGTTGCAACTAGTTTATCTATTGATACCAAGAAGTATATTCTTAGAGTTAAGAATAGTGATATTCATAATGGATTAGTGCCTTTAGAATCAAGTATAAGTGATAGTGAAAGATTCAGACAAGCCAGTCACTTATTATTAACATGTAAATGTGGACATAGTTTTAGATTTGGTGGGATTCAGGCATCATCAGATTACAAAATCTCAGCAAATGGAATCATTTGTAAATGTAATCAACCATTCACTCCTTTAAGAATGAATTGTCAATTAGAAGCCACAATCAGAAAACATATAGCTACTTATTATGCTGGATGGTTAGTCTGTGATGATCAAGCTTGTGGTATAACAACCAGACAAATTTCAGTCTATGGTAAAAGATGCATAAGCAGTTCAGGCAAAGCTTATGGCTGTAAAGGTGTTATGAGATACAAGTATAGTGATAAGGCTCTCTACAGTCAATTATTATATTTTGAAGCATTATTTGATGTTGATAAAGCCAAAGGATTAAAATTAAGACCTTTGGATGAAAAAATCGATGCTTTACCAACGGGTAGAGTTGAAGCATTAGCTGAACAAAATAGGGAATTATTTGATGGTAGTAAAGAAATCGTACAAAAGTATTTGAATAATTGTGGGAGAAGGTATGTTAATATGGGATCAATCTTTGATTTTATGGTTTAGTATTTATATGTATAATATGTTTATCTGTGCCTCGTTAGTTCTCTGACTTTACTTTTTTTGTACTTTGTATTTGTGTATCTCTTTGTGTGCCCTGTTTGTAAATTTCATAACTAACTTCTGATTGTATTCCCTGTCTGTGTACCCTATTTATGTAATGTATTCAAGCACTCCATTTGCGCACTCTATAGTAACGCTCACTCAATTCAAGACGGCTGGTAAAGTATCCTTGCACGACTTTCTCGCGGCACTTTCTCTCGGTCAATCTATAACGTATAGACTCGAATATGAACTATCAAAATCAAAATGGAAGGAATTTCAATCAAACGTCACAACAACAGTTGGAAATAGAAAGACAACTATCGAAGCTATCACCCGATGAACTTCAAAGATTAAGACAAAAACCAAATTTTGAACCGATTGTTACCAGCTTTCTTCAGAAACAACAGTTAATGCAACAACAACAACAACATTTATTAAGCCAACAACAAATGGGGAATAATCAAGGTTTCAGAAATAATTCTGGTAATAATGGGGTTCCTGGACCTGGTAATGGTGGCAACAGACCAGCAAATGGGCCAGGGAATGGAATGAATGGACCTATGGGTTATAACCAACAACAATTACTTAATAGACAAAGATTACAAAATTTGACTCCAAGTCAACAACAAACCTTACAAGCTCAAATGAGTATGAGGAATATGAATGCTGCTGCTTTGGCTGCAACTGGAGGAAGATCATTATCAGCTCAAGCAGCAAAAGCTCAAGCTCAAGCACCTTTAGGGCCTGGGGTAGGAGCCAATATAGGACCGGGTGCACCACCAGCAGGTCTTGGTGCTGGTAATATACCTAGTAATCTTGTAGGACCACCTATTGGGGGATCTGTTAATTCTATCCCTAGGCCAGCAGCTAATCAACCACCTCAAAGTAAATTTGCATTGAATCAAACATATACGAATTATCCACCATTATCATCGGAACTTCAAGGTAGAATTTCATTAAAGAATATTTCGTCAATAGACGAATGGTCTAAGAAACTTAAAGAAGAAGGTAAAGAAATACCGCTTGATTTAAAGCTATATGAAAATTTAATAGGTAAAGAAATCAAATACAAATCAAATTCACTTAGACAATTTGAGAGTAATAAGAACTTGAATGATCAATTAATGAGAGATTTAAGAACTTATAATGAGATCAAACAATTGAGAATGAAAGCTATTCAAACATCAAGTCAAAACCAATTCAATAACAGTATTTGGGGTGAAGGATATCAAGGGTATGGGAATGGAATCTCTAATACTACATCACAAAATGTATTACCAAATAATAGAAAAAGATACTCCAAAATCCCTGAACTACTCATATCCGAAAGAGAGCTTAATAAGATCATTATTCACGATCTTTATAAAAATCCTAAACGTGATTTAGTGCCTATTAGATTGGAATTCGAACAAGAAAGAGATAGATTCAAATTAAGGGATACATTTTTATGGGATTTAAACGAAAAAAGTGTAAGTATAGAACAATTCGTAGGGACATTATTGGAAGATTATAAATTCATAAACCATCATCATATGGAAGTTATATTAGCATCAGTTAGAGAACAAATCAAAGATTTTCATAGAAAACCTGATAAGTCAATGGGAGAAATTCGTATACCTATTAAGATTAATATCACTATAAATAACACACAATATATTGATCAATTTGAATGGGATATCTTGAATTTTGAAGAGAATGATCCTGAAGAATTTAGTCAAATATTGTGTGATGAGATGAATTTGCCTGGAGAGTTTGCAACTGCTATAGTCCATAATATCAGAGAACAAACCCAATTATTCAACAAGGCATTATTTTTAGTTGGGTATGGATTTGATGGACTGGCTATTAATGAAGATGAAATAAGATCTCATTTACTACCACCGTTAAGGCTAATGTCAGATGATGATATGGTTGAAGATTTCTTTTCAATATTAAGAAACCCATCTAATGTTTCAGATTATTCACCATCATTAACGAAATTAACTCAAATTGAATTAGAAAGATTAGATAAAGAAATGGAAAGAGAATCAAGACGTAAAAGAAGACATAATGCTAATGATGATATATCATTAAATACATCATCAAGAGGTACCTCAAGAAGAGGAGCATTCCATGGTGGTAGAGGTGGTCCAGTATTACCAGATTTAAACGATATACCAAAGACATTCAGAACTCCTCAACCTTCAAGTATCTTACCAGGTGGGGTTGATTTAGGTGTTCCTGATGTTTATTCTTACAATGAAGTAATTGTCCATAGAACCCAAGTGAACAACCCTGAATTTAAACCTCCAAAACCAAAAATCGATAGAGTTTTTTATAGAGATGATTCAGTTAATGGATCATTTTTGGTAAAGATAAAGTATCAAAATTAGTACCATAGTTGTAATATATAGTAGAGTAATGAAACTTGTGTTTTTGTAACATAAGGTATCTTGTGAATATCTCTTGCTTGCGAACCCAGATTGGCTTACCCAACCATATGATAGTAAACCCCGCGAAAACCAATCCAACATTTTTATGTGCACATGGATTTCTCCGTAAATTTGACAGATCTTTTTCAGTCGATTTAACAATTGCCACAGATACAGTGTAAAATATGCCACAAAGCCAACAAAAATATGCGTTAATAACTGGTGCTTCATCAGGAATTGGTTATTATATGACAATTGCATTATCTAAAAGAGGATATAAGGTATTTGCTTGTGCACCCAAATCCGTATTATTTGAAATGAAACCTTTGCAAGAGAAATATGGTGCAATTGTATTTGATTGTGATATCACTGATGTTGAAGATATTAAGAAAGCTGCCCAATTGATTAAAGACACCAATGGAGGAAGATTAGATATCTTGTATAACAATGCTGGTATTTCCATTTCTGGGCCAGCTATTGAAATCGATGAAACTAAATTGGACAGAATCTTTCAAGTCAACGTTATAGGTCATATCAATGTCACAAAATACATGTCAGACTTTGTTATTAATACTAAAGGAACAATTGTATTCACGAGTTCAGTTTGTAGTATAGTACCATTATCATGGTCAGCCGCTTATAATGCTACGAAAGCTGCTATCAATATGTATGCTAAGACCTTGAATGCTGAAATGAAACCTTTCGGAGTAAAAGTTCATTCAATTATCACTGGAGGTGTTGATACTGCTATTTGTGATAATAATAACATCACTACTCTTGATCATAATTCTCATTACAACGTTGATGGAATTTATGACAGTGTAAACTCGGCAGCTGGCATGTCAAGAAACAGAAAAACCACTGAAGATCCTCAAGTTTATGCTGAAGGCATTGCCAATAAAATCACTAAATCAAGAGATCCAGGGTTCAATCTTTACAAAGGTGCAAGAGCCTGGAGTTTGTATGTTTATTCGTTAATTGCTCCGTTATTTTTACTTCAATGGGGAATAGCTTTTCACTTCAAACAATTAAAAGTCTTTTATAATATCAGGAAGAAGTTAAGGGAACAAAAGAAGAACAAATAGTGAATATTGATTATTTACTTATGGTACCACACAAATGTATGAATTAAGGATATTTCATCGTCTCTATTGGATTAGGGGTTTCATAGAACATCACAGAATGCCGTGGAACTTTTTTAACCCTTGCAACTTCCAGAACACCTCTCTAATAATTTAATTTCTAAGGTTCAGGTTCCCCTGACGAGTCTCATTATCAAACCCACTTGCATAGTAGTTGCCGCACACGACCTCGCACGAAAACTACGCCATTATCACTGTTTATTACAAAATGGTGCAATCGTATCAAAGAGTAAGTAACTCATCATCGACAGACCTAACCACAAGACCAAAGCCACAAACACGTACTAACAGCCAGATTGAAGAAGGTATGGAGTTGAATGATTTTCAAGATAACCATCTTGAGGAACATCAGGAAGGTATTGAGGATTCTATAGAATATGAAGGAACATCGTCAAATCCTGAACCAAATCATTTACAACCCCCCTCTGATTTAGAAAATCAAATGCAGTTACCTAAGTTGACGAAAACTCAAAGGGTGATGAATGTTTTACATCATTTCATCCCAATAAAACAAACATACGAAAGAATTAGCAATGGTTTAATAACTGGAAGAATGCAATCCAATGTACCGGGAAGGTTTATAGGACAAGGAACAGACGGAGTATTCAGAAACTTAATGGCCAAACCCGATACTCATAGTAACCAAATTAAAAATGAAACCAACCCTCCAACTTATGAAGAAGCTGCAGCTGATGCTACACCGGAATATTGGGAAACGTCAGTTATCGCTCCTATTTATGAAGATGAAGTATTTGTTGAAGGATTGCCGGTTGGAAATGTTGCTAATTTTGTATGGAATGGATTGGTGACAGTGGCATTCCAGTTTGTAGGGTTCTTATTATGTTATTTATTACACACATCTCATGCTGCTAAACATGGATCAAGAGCCGGGCTAGGTATAACATTTATATTTTATGGATGGAATTTAATACCATCAAATTTCGGTAGTTCTAATGAATTACCTGAAAAATATGAACCAAAAAATCCAAACGGTTATGATTTAAAGAAAGGTTTGAATCTTGGTGATGGAGGAATTGATGATTATAAATCGGGGTTAAAAGGTCAAGAGGTATTTGATAGTAATAATACTCCTTATTTTGCATATGGGTTGATAGCGTTTGGGATTTTGATTATTTGTAAATCAGTTGTTGATTATTATAGGGTTAAGCAAACCGAAAAATCAATTTTACAACCAAGAATTGAGAATAGTAATATTAACAGTTTGACAGAAAGATGGGAGCAACCTTCAACAAATTCATCAGATTCACATGAAAGAAATGAAGATCCGGAACCAGCTGAATCAGTTGAACAAAGAGACGACTCGGGACAAAGAGATGAATAGAGACTAAGCTAGCTTAGCTCAACATATGATGGTAACATGGAAAGGTTTATATGGATTAATGCAAAAGTATGGTACTCTATAACTTTTCTTTTGTTTCTATAGGATTACATTCTGGTCTGTGGGCTTAACCCATTACAACCAACATCTTTTCGTAAATCGTAAATACTATGCCCCCACTTAACACTAACCTACCTAACCTTGGAGTGGCCCCCTTCCAGAACGTGGACAATCCTTCTTCCTTAAATATCTTAACAAAACAGTTCAATGTGGAACTATACAATTTATCGGCTCCTAAAGCTTGCATTCTGGTTTTAACAGTATCGATTGGCATAGTACTATAAACAGTGATTATACCAGCAAATGAACCAACAGCAAATGTAGCAGCTGAACTCAATGGTTGATCAGGTGGGGTATTTGTGGTTTGTTGAATCATAGTTTTAATGGCATTATAAGATCCTAATCTAACTGCTTGATTTGATGCTTGTCTCAAAGATACTGGTACAACCCCAGCATAAATCCCTTTGAATCCCATATCCTTACACAACTTAAGAGTACCTGAAATCAAACCATTTTGGTATTTTGGAACTTTAGCTTGTCTATCATCAATTAAGGCAGTCTTGATGGCTTCAAACGGTGTGACTGCAATAACACTTTCTAATAACCCAGCACCTAATCCGGCAATCACACCTCTTGGACCTGATAATTTTCCATTTTTATCGGCCAACAACGATTTAATCGAATCAAATCCTAAGAATCTAACTGAAGCTTTAACAGTGTTACCAACTACAAACGCAGGACATCCGACATATAAAGACCCTACACCTTGAGTTTTGGCAATGTTGTATATTAAAACAAGAGGATTCCTTGAGGCCTTGGATGACTTGTCGATTAATTGAAGTCTGGTTTTAGCAAATTCAAATGGGTAGGTTACTGTACCTTCAACAGCACCTGCTACACCACCAGCAATGAATGATTTTACTGGATCAACTTTCTATTGGTTAGTAACATGGGGTTTGTGTTTGTACACCTATCATCCAGTTTTGTGGATTCGGCTTTGTGGTCGGGTCTATTTATGGTTTTTATGTACATACTTTTTTGTCTTGACTCATTGAAATTTTTCACCTCATTTTCCCCATATAAAGCCATAAAGCGAATCTTCGCAGAAGGTCTGGTGGTGCTGGACCAAGAGATGTCAGTCTAAGTTTTAAAGTATGCAATATATATATACAGAACTATAAATTCTCAAACTCCAAATCATCATCATCATCATCATCATCATCATCGTCATCATCCAAATCATCGTCTTCATTTTCTTCAGCTTCAGCTTCCGCTAAATTAGCATAATAAGCTGCTAAAACGTCTTGAGCTTGTTTATCTTTCAAATCATTCTTATCGACATTCTCCACTTCAACCTTTTCATCTTCTTTCTTGATTTCGGGTTCACCAGGTTCTGATTTAACTTCCGGTTCAGGAGTGGCACTGACACTAATTTGGCCTTTACCAACGGTTGAAGCTGAATGCCACGATGGTAAGGCGTTTTGTTCTAATTTCAATCTTCTTTCTTCCTTTTCCTTTTCTTCTTTATCTTCATTTTCATCATTTGCAGTAATAGAAACATGTAAAGTAGCTTGAGCTTTGCTGTTCAAAGAATTATAATTAGTTTTAGATTTGGATAATCTTGATGTTAATGGATAATTAGATGAAACATTGGATTGAGCAGGTATAGCATTGATTAATGCTGAATCAAAAGTGTTGTCTTCAATTACAGAATCATCAATTTTCTTCAAAAATGCAATTATAGGATCGATTTGAATCATTAATTTCTCTAATGATTCTTGTCTTATTGAAGCTTGTTGACTGGAATCATCTTCAATAAGAAAATATCCACAATTATCACAGATAAATTGGGACTTGTCGTCATTTAATAAAGATATGGCATCAAGTTGACTAAATTTCTTGGTACACCTTTTACAGATATATCCTTGAGGATTACCATATTGTGACATCTCTAATTTAATCTTATTAACTAACGAATGAACCTTCCACTTGATGGAATCAATGGCTAATGTTGTCTTTATGTAATAATATGATCTTGTCATGAGTCTTTGTTGAGGATTTTCTTCCTTTTGATTCACTACTGATAAGATTTTATCATCAACAAGTTTATTACAGAACATTCTTAGTTCTTTCCTTTGGATTCCTAAAAGGTACATCAAATCGTCCTCGGATAGAACTGAATGCATTAGCACTGCATCTAGTACTAATATGTAAGGTTTGGAGTAAAATCCCCTTGCAACAAATCGAATTAATGCTTTGATGGTATCATCGATTTGGGACATCTTGATGGTAGAGTCTGAAGATTCCTTAGTCTGGCTTGTTCGCGGTTTTAGGTATACGCGGCAAGGTCGACTTGAGCGTAAATTTCAGTATGGCATAGTTAATAGGAAATCACAAGAGTTGGAATTGGCAACTACCAAGAGCACAAACACAAAACACTAACACAAACCACAAACACAAACACATACCAACGTTACTAATATCCACTAACATCCTCTTGTAACCTCAATGCCAATAATCATAACATTTGCCACAATCACACTAAGGCAGCTCCTACAATAAGACCCTGAGATAATATAAAATAATAAATAATTTTTTAAAAACTCCCCACCTGTTCCAACCTAGCAATTCCGGAATCTATACATAAGTCCCGAGAAATATACGTAAACCCCAATTATTAGAGGCCACGTACAATCCCGATCCACAAATAATAGCAACAATACGTGGTGAAACTCATAGAGAACAATAGAGATAGAAATAGTTTATCTAAGAAATTTATTTCAAGGGTTCCTAAATGTAACAATTATAAACCTTTATGGCAATAATTTCATTTAGACACGAATCAGGAACTGAAATGTGAGTGTGAGACTGAGATTATTGCTAAAGGGGGAAGTAAACTAAACCAGTAGACTAGAGCAACTGATTAAACTAAACCGGCCGATAGCACCCCTAACAATCATATACGTAACCAAGTAAAGCATACGTGTCAAAACTGCAACTAATTCCATCGTAAATGATCTCATTGACTAGGACTTAAATCGTAGTTATCATTATAGTCATCACTCATAACATATTTTTTAGTAAACGCGAAATCTGCAACGCGAAAACGCGAAATTTCATATCACACAAAAAGAATTATTAAGGATCAAAAGTCCCATCTTAAATCAAATTTTTTAAAACGTAATTTACTTTCATTTAATTTTAGAACTTAGTACCAATTTAGACAACGCCAATCACCACAACGAACTCGATCATCCACTAATCCACAATTACATATCCCACAATATATAACCCTTTATAACATCTTATATTGTGACATTTATTTAACATGTCAGTTAATGGGTTTAAAGTTCCATTACAGGAACAAAAAAATGAAATTAATACACCATTTAGTAAAGGTAATAATAAAATTACAACTCCACCTGAATCAACAGTTGTATCCAAGAACTATATGATAAGTCATTATGGTAATACCAATATAATGGTTGATGAAAATGATCATATAAATACAAATTTAAGTATTGAAACTCCAATAAGAAGTTATGATATCAATTCTAAGAATTTATTATTATCCCCGGCGTTTTCTTCACCTCAGAATACTTTTTTAAAGAATCAGAATCTTCATTATCAACATAATCAAGGTCATATAAATATGAATATGAATCATCCTATTAATCATAATATAGGTCAAACTCATAGTATGTCTCAACATCAACAGAATAATATGTCGAATTATTTTACTCAATTGAATCAAAATCAACCAACCATTGGTATTAATGACTTGGAGAAAACTAAAAAGAAAAAATCC
This sequence comes from Yamadazyma michaelii, assembly GCA_030572395.1. NCBI lineage: Eukaryota > Fungi > Ascomycota > Pichiomycetes > Serinales > Debaryomycetaceae > Yamadazyma > Yamadazyma michaelii. Next base: position 325,613 of record JAJLZU010000012.1, on the reverse strand, counting down.
AAACCAAAGAAATCTTTTGATTTCCAATCTAGTGATAAACCTCCTTATAGTTATGCGACCCTTATTGGATTATCAATTTTATCAAACCCTGATAAAAGATTAACTTTATCATCGATTTACTCTTGGATTAGTGATACTTTTAAATATTATAAACGTGAAGATGTTGGATGGCAAAATTCTATTCGTCATAATTTATCATTAAATAAAGCGTTTGTTAAAGGTGAGAAATCCAAAGATGGCAAAGGACACTTCTGGTGTATTCAACAAGGATATGAAGATCAATTTTTAAAACTGAGAAGTAATAAAAATGGTAGTTACCAGGAAATTATGGATCAAATAAATCAAAGAAAAGCTTCAATTAATTCATTACCTTCATCACCAAATTATTATGATGTTAGTAATTCAACTATTAATGATGAAGATGAAGCTAATGACAGTTTTAGACAATCACAGAAACGTGATCAATCTCAACAAGATGATGATGAAGAAGAAGATGAACACAATGATACTCAAATCGATTCATTTGAAGATTCATTTTACTCAAATAAACGTCAAAAATTAGGTGAGCCGTTCATAAATTCAACTCCGAAACAATCAGAAGTTAAAACCTTGCCAAATTTCGATCTTATAAATTCAACTCCTAAATTGATTATAACTGGATCACCAAACAAACCTTTAACTGCTAGTAAAAATTTAACATTTACATCATCATTTAGTTGTAATTCCAATTTGGAATTAAGTCCAATTAGACCTAATGAAACTGGTCCTTTATTAGAACCTTTAACTCCTGGTAGAATTTATAAAGCTGGTGCAATTAATCATCACTTATCATTAAATTATCCAAGCAATATTTTTGCAAATCATACGACTAAACCAAGTTTAGTTCAGTCAGAAACTCAACCAGAATCTTCAACTGGTTCAAGTTCAATAACTACAACTGATTCCAGTACTACAACCGCTTCTTCAACTAGTAATAAGTTGACTGTAAATTATGGACATCAAAGGTCAAGTTCAATTCATAAAACGCCTAAAACTACTATAAAAACACCAATAAGAATATTGAAAACTCCCCAAACTTCTGCTAAAAAGTTTTGGAATTCACCCAATTATTTGGATGATTTTTACTATTCTCCTTTGGTTACCAGTAGTTCGGCTTTACATTCATATGATGACGATGATATGATATTGAGAGCCTTTGAAAGTCCTGCTAACAATTTAAAGAGGCCGAGAACGTAATCACAGGTCATTGACTCTGTTGAGATCTCTCAGTAGTAGTTCTACATTAACAGTTATGATAAGGAAAGGAATGGGAAGGAAATGGATATGGATGGTATTTGTATTATTAGTTTATTTGTGTATTATATAATGTAAAATAATTTTCAATTAGCCGGCTCTGTGTAGTCTCGTTCGTATCATTCCTTTTGTTGAGCTCCATTGTGTCATCATTTGCTTATGACATTATATCTATCAATACTGTATCATGTCATCATATATAGTTCGTTACTTATGGCTCATCGCCAAGTTTAATCCTTACTGGAACATCCCCTACATCCACAAGTCACACACTCGATTTCCTTATCACCCTTGTCCTCTAATGTATTCTTGTCGACCCTACAAATACACACAGTATTAAAGTTAGTGTTTTGTTTCATTATACAGTTCAAACAACATAATTTTTCATATCCTTTCTTTTTCCATTTTGCTATTAATTCTGCATTGCAATACTTCTGTTTTAGTAGCCAATTATAAAGGTCTTTATCTATAAGTTTTCTTTCATAATACATGGAGTAAATGTATCTTGATATCTGATGATTGATTTGGATGATCTTCCATGGTTTCTTATCATTAGAAGTCTGAGCTTCTTTCAATTTCGCTAGGAGTTTATTCAAAGTTGGTTCAATTTTGGGAAACCCTTCAGGTGGCCTACCACCTCTCTTACTTGACTTAGTTTTGGGCATTTCCCTACTTTTAACAGGACAAGGAAGATGATGTAATTATAGTATTGATTATAGTTAGTAAAAAAGTGAGAAAAAAAAAACGACATCGGCAGGATTCGAACCTGCGCGGGAAATCCCATTGCATAACTCAAACTTAAACTTATTCGAGTGCAACGCTTTAACCTCTCAGCCACGATGCCAAAAGTGTTATAACTTGCGGCGAACATGACAAATAAAGGTATAGATTTAAATGAAATTTTCCATGCATAAGTTCTGTACACCCATATATTAATTTTTATAGATTTAAAAGTTATTGAATGAATGGTTTTCTGCAAATATTATGACCAGTTAAGTTTCTTTTCATATTTAACTTTAACTAAGACACACCTTTCTTCTAGGTTATACTTTCAAGATCTTATCATGCTCCTCCATTACACTCCTCAAATCTATTTTTGTTCCTAATTGTTCCTGAATTGCTCGAGATTATGAACAAAGCAACTAAACTGAAATTACTATTATGAAACCCCCTGATAAAAAGAAACACGAATCTAACACTACATATAACCTAGAAGCCTAAAAGAAATTTCACCACTTCATTAGGTCCATTAAACATGAGAGGTTAGGGTATACAGATCTAAAGTTGACAGAAAAGCTTAAATTCCGAGGTTTGTATACAGCCTTTTAGTCTCGGTTTATTTTTTATTTTTTTTTCGTTTGTTGCTCTTCGATTTGATTTTACGTGGCGGTGAATTATGAAGTCTAAAACTTTAATGACACAAACCCAGAATTATTTGTAAGAACCACAAACCCAATTGATCACAAACTTCGTAACATACGATAATATAAGCGTTGTTCTTTCCGGTAGATTTTTCGTTGTCGAATTTTAACATTCTCTTATTCCCTAAAATTGTAATGGGAACGCCCCTTACGTAAGCAATTGTTTATAGATGCAAAAAAGAAAAAAGACTTGACAATTTTTTCCAGGTTGATCTTAGTGCTATCAAAGAAAGGAAGTTTATAAAATTTTGTTTAGTCCTAGAGACATTGTAATAGAGGATAGTGGACACAAATATAAACTAAATAATGGCAACTGACACTAATACATCATCAAAAGCCGTAGTCACAACATTAATTGCTAATCTTGGATTATGTGGGATCTTTGTTGGATGTTTCATATTATTAAGACTCAAATTCAAGAGAATTTATTCACCAGTGGCATCATTAGATATTGTCCCGGAAGAGAAGAGACCTAGAGAATTACCTAAGGATCCATTTTCATGGATTTTCATTATGTTGACTAGAGATAGTAATCAAATCATTCAACATACTGGATTAGATGGTTATTTCTTCTTGAGGTATATTTTCATTCTTGGAGTCATTTTCATTTCAGGTATCATTGGTACCTATGCCATTCTATTGCCAGTCAATGCTACAGATGGACATAATACTGGATTTGATCAGTTATCGATTGCTAATATCACTGATCACCATAGATATTATGCCCATGTATTTGTTGGATGGTTCTTTTATGGAGCAATTATTTTTGTAATTTCTAGAGAATTATTCTTCTATAATTCCCTTAGGTTAGCAGCTCTCAGTTCCCCAAAATATGCTGAAAAATTAAGTTCAAGAGTGGTGTTATTCCAATCTGTACCTGACTCAATGTTGGATGAGAAGCAATTTTTTAAATTATTCAATGGAGTCAAGAGGGTTTACGTCGCAAGAAACTTAAGAAAGTTAACTGCTAAAGTTAGAGAAAGAGATGGATTAATTCATAAATTAGAAGCTGCTGAAACTAAGTTATTGAAAACTGCATACAAAAATAAATTAGCTGCTGACAAGAAAGGTACCCCAATTGAATCTCAAGATATATATGATTATGTCCCAGAAAACAAAAGACCGAGATTTAAAAATGGAGGTTGGTTTAGCAAAAAAATTGATACCATCAACTATTGTTTAGAAGAGATTCCAAAAGTTGAAAAAGAAGTTAGAAGGCTTCAAAAGATTTATAGAACTGCTAAACCTAAGAACTCATTATTTGTTGAATTTGAGAATCAATACCTAGCACAAATAGCCTTACAAACAGTTGTTCATCATAATCCTTTAAGAGTTTTACCAGTAGCTACTGGTGTTGAAATTGGTGATGTTATTTGGAGTAATACGAGAATTTTCTGGTGGGAAAGATCTATTAGAGAAGTTTTAGCCATTTCTGCAATTGTTGCTGTTGTTCTCTTATGGGCCATCCCTGTTGCATTTGTGGGTGTTATTTCTAATCTTACTTATTTAACTGATAAATTACCCTGGTTAAGATGGATTTATAATTTACCAGATAAATTATTAGGTCTTATTACCGGATTATTACCAACAATTTTATTATCAATTTTGTTAGCACTTTTACCAATTTATTTGAGAGGAATGGCCACAGTTTCAGGGGCTGCTACCGCTCAAAAAGTCGAAATGTATACCCAAAATGCTTATTTCGGGTTCTTAATTGTTAATTCATTTATTGTCATTACCATTGCATCATCAGCCACATCAGTTGTTACTCAAATCATTCAAGAACCAACTAGTGCTTTGAACTTATTAGCTACCAATTTACCAAAAGCTTCAAATTTCTTTATTTCATACGTTATTTTACAAGGTTTAGCTATTACTGGTTCAGGGTTATTCCAAGTTGTTGGTTTATTCTTGTATTACATTTTAGGAACTTTATTAGATAGTACTCTTACAAAGAAATGGACAAGATACAGTGGTTTAGGTACTATGGCATATGGTACTACATTCCCGGTTTATACTAATTTGGCTACTATTGTTTTAGCATACTCAATGCTTTCACCATTGATTCTAGCATTCGGAGCTTTTGCTTTTGTGCTAGTATTCATTGCTTTTTCCTATAATTTAACTTATGTGTTTGTTGAAGGTTGTGATAATAGAGGTTTACATTATCCAAGAGCTTTATTCCAAACTTTCACCGGTATTTATCTTGGGCAAGTTTGTTTATTAGGTATCTTTGTGGTTGGTAAAGGTTGGGGTCCAGTTATCTTACAAGCCATTAGTTTAGGTTTTACTGCATTCTGTCATTTGTCATTAAGTAGATCATTTGATAGTTTATTAAAAGTCATCCCAGTTGATGTGATGAGACCTTTAGATGGAGTTAGTCAAACTCCTTCTTTCAATGGTACTACTGATTATAAGCACAAAGTCTTGGATAGAAAGAGAAAGAATTTAGAACCTGAAGAAAGAAAAGACTTACATACTGCCATAAATGAAGAAGCTTCGATTAATGATAAAGTTAAACAAGATTTAGTTAATGAAGATATCGAGTTAAATCAAAATGAATCAGTAAGTACTATAGTACCATTATTAGCTGATCGTGACTTCAAAACTTTAGAATCTACAAATCCAATTATCAAATTCTTTAGACCTGATGTATTTTTGAACTTTAGACATGCTGCCAAACTTTTACCAGCAACTTACAGTATATCACCTAATGAACCTGATAACAAACATGCATATAATAATCCAGTTATCGCCGCCAGACCTGCAACTGTTTGGATTCCAAGAGATCCAATGGGATTATCCAGAATAGAGATTGAAAATGCCAAAGGCGCTATTAATATGTCAGATGAAAACTCTGAAATTAGTCCTAGAGGAAGAGTTATTTTCCTTGGTCCTCCTCCAGCTTAGGCTTGATCTTTAGCCGAGGTGATGGGTCTATATGAGTAATCGGTTTCATGAACCAATGATCAATTACTTAGGAACTTAATAGACGTTTTTTCAGCATTATCTAAAGTCTCTGAGTCTCTAAGAGTATTCAATTAAAACCATTTGTTCTGAATTCATAATTGGTAAGCCAAATCTTATTATCCAGATCTTAATCTTCAACAATATATCGTTCGTTACGTGTTACAGTACTTGTCATTTTATATAGTGATCAACAATCGTGCGCGAATCAAATAATATCAAGAATGAACATTAAATGGCCAAGGCCAAGGTTATACTATTGAAATAACCGGAAAATTCTAAGTTATGCATCAATACAATCTTTGGATATAGATCTGTTGCATTGATTACTGGTCTTGAAACGAGATTACTCGAATACATATACCCCAGAATGAAGTCGTGCTCTAACATGTGATAGACCACATATTCAATTAACGTTTACACAAAATGTAATACTTGTTCTGTAGCTAATGCAAAGAGATTTGCAGATGTCTCTTAAAGTAGAGCCATGATTTTCTTTTGTTCAAGCTCTTTCCAGCCTAAATCTAAAGCCGCATCCTTACGATCGCCCGAATAAACCAAAATCACAGGATGCTAAAACTTCTAATGAACAATAAAGCATATAACCGACTTTTATTAACACAAAACCATCTAACTGCCAAAGCGGCTTTATCCACAAACCCAACGTCCACAAACACCAACTCATATTCTTATAAAACTACAGGATCAAAATTTTCACCAGATTTCAAACAATATTTAACCAAGCAAGATAAAGTTCAATCATATTTCCATGATGTACCATTAGACCTTAATCCACAAAAAGCTACTGCTAATATGATTATTGAAATCCCAAGATGGTCCAATGCCAAGTTTGAAATTAATACGAAATTACCAGGGAATCCTATAACTCAAGATGTCAAAAAGGGTAAGCCAAGGTTTGTTAAGAACTTATTCCCATTTCACGGGTATGTTCACAACTATGGTGCTTTTCCTCAAACATGGGAAGATATAACCAACAGTAATGGATCACTTAATCTTTATGGTGACAATGATCCATTAGATGTGGTAGAAATCGGATCACAAGTGTATAAGACTGGAGACATTATCAACGTCAAGATTTTAGGATCATTAGCATTGATTGATGATGGGGAATTAGACTGGAAGGTTTTTGTCATCAATACAAATGATGAATTGGCCGAGAAGTTGAACGATATAACTGATATTGAAACATTTTGCCCGGAATTATTATCATCTACAAGAGAATGGTTTAGGAACTATAAAGTCCCAGATGGAAAACCACAGAACCAATTTGCATTCAACGAAGAATTCAAGAATAAGGAGTTTACTTTGGAGTTGATTAAAGAGAACCATGAAGCATGGCAAAGGTTAGTTGGGGAGAAAGTAGAAAAATCAGATAAATTACCAAATATTGTTAATAATAGCGTTAAAGGATCTTCAGGATGGGTGAATCAATATGAAGTAGGAAGCTTTGAGCCTAAGAATGACTCAGATTTGCCGGCTGATGTGAATAAATCATTTTATATGAAACAATAAGAAGAGGAAATAATGGTGATTCCTAATATTATGTAAACTAGTGAACATAAATAGATAATACAGTACATGTTAAGTTATTTGATGAAAATGTTACAAGAGGCTTAGTGTCACCTCTTAAACCTCTAAATTTGTATTTGTGGTTGAATCGATCGTTCATTGTTTGCTAGTGTTAGTCTCAATAACCATCGCTAGCTAACGCGATGTGCGACAGAGTGGAAAAATTTACCATGGCCAAACTTCACCAACCAACACAACTATGGAAATTCTCCAATGCCATATCATTCCTTAATAATTGCCAGGACGACACTATTTCTGAATCGTTAGACGAATTCCTTTTACTTCATCGATCGATTTTAACAGACTCCAATCCGTTTCATAAAACCCTGGAAATCACCAAACAATCTCAACTTAATTTACATGGAATTCTATACACAAACATCACAGAAGCTAATATAAACCATTCAGTAAAGTTAAGTGAAGTATTGCAAATCGACCAACCCCAGTGTTTAAGGATCATTAGTCAAATTTCCAGAAAAGTACCGGACACAAATAAACCAACCGAATCACAACAACAAGATAAATTGATCTTATACGGGACGAATATTCTTAAAGAAAGACGAACTGTAGTGGAATGTGTTCTAGAATTACTCAGTAAGAAGTTGGACACAAGTGCCAGTAAGGTAGTCCAAAATCTAGGTAAAGATATATATTTATCTAATGACTATGTTAATGGAGTTATCTCAACTATAAGGCATTTTATGAAGGAGTTAGCAACCAATAGGGACTTGGAATTAGTTTCAACAAACACAAGAGACTCAAGAATCGATATCAATAAGAATGAATTGTTCAATGAAGTTTATACACGAGAGATTCTTCTTTATATAAGTGCATTATTAAAAGTATTAGTTGAGATCACTTTTCAAAATCAAAACAAAGGTGATGATGTAATTGGGAATTGGTTCAAATTAGTTGAGGATTTCGAGTCGTATGAATTTGAACTTAGTAGTCAATATCAAGAACCTTTAAACTTGATTCATAGTCTTGTAACTATTGTTTCCGTATCAGTATTAGATCTTGAGGAAGTCGATACTAAAGTCATGGACCAACCAGAAGTTTATAAAAAAGTCAATAGTGTAGTCAACAAGAGCACAAATGGAGTTATTCTTTATTCATGGTTGATTGTAAGTCTAAGAAAATCGTTGATTTTAAATGAAACAAATGATGCTCAATTCACAGCAGTTCTATCATTACAAGAAATAGATGGTACTATCAACAACCTTAGTATTAAGTGTAAAGACTTGAACGTGTTCGAACAAATAGATGATATCAACAACATCTTGAAATTCGATAACCTTTACCCTGCTGTGTTATCAACAATCATCTTGTCATCAATGCCATTAATAACCCTTACTTCCGAGATATCTTCCACCATTTATAACGTCATAACACACTGTCCTAATGTTATTATTGAAAAGTTCTTCAACAATCCTTTTACGGTAGATAATGTGATTTTATCAAGAGCCAAGTTTCCCTATAAATTAGGGCCCTTTTTGAATTTGTGTTCCATAAATGGAGAAGTCGGATTCAACGAATTCAAGGAACTAAAATCGTATATGAGTGAATTGCACAAACATGAATTTAGTTCTAAGTTCGTGGTTGATGATGAAAACACCGAATTATTTAAAACCACAAAACTCATCGATATTTATCCACCCTATGAACTTAATAAAAAACTTAGTCTAGTAATCAGTGAAAATACAAAAGCAAAATTATTACCTGGTGGCGATGATTCCGTACTAGTTACATTCTTATACACATTTAATGGGTTTGCGTTCTTAGGAAGAGTGTTACAGAATCTATCTAATGAGTTTGATAGTGAAGATAAAGACAGAATGAATTTGATCGTCAATATAGTTAAATTATTAACAAAAGTTTTATCTGATACTGAACACGGTGTTTACATAGTGGACACCCTTTCAGCATATACTGATAATTCCGATTGTATCGAAATCATTTTCAGATTACTCGAACAAGGTTTACATTCAAGAAATCTTGAAGTCTCAGCATCAATTGTATCATTACTTTATGACTTGACTCCACTTATATCCGACAGAATCTGGAATTATCTTTCTAACTCCATTCTTCTTACCGATGATGGTAAAGAAGGGTTTATATCGATTTTGTTCAATAACGTCGAAATGATTAGAGGTGATTATAAATTCACATTAGCATTTATAAAGTTTGTGGAATCCCTTGCTCATGATTGTCTTAAACTCAATCCAAAACCTATCAAGTCCAAAGTATTAAACCAGTGTATAAACCATTTGATCTTGGTTTTCGAAACCTTCATTCATTGTAAGTTCAACAACTCATGTCAGAAAATGGAATTAGGAGTATTGATTTTAGATACTTTTTCTAACATTTTAACTATGGTTTATGGGTTAGAAAACCATTATAAGATCAACAAACCGTTTATCGAATCGGCCAAAAACATTTTGAATACTTTTTTAACTAAAGAATCAAGAGTTTGTCACCCAGTATACGGACTATTGGATTCTCTTGAATTTGATATAAACTTATACGAAGTCAAGGATTCAACTAGTTATTTGAACAATGCATGGATTTCTGGAGTCTTAGAGTTTAGTGAATTGCTCATCAATATCAGAAGTTCTCTAAATTTAGACCCTTCGTTTTTTGAAACAACTTTATTTGGGTATTTACCGGTGCTCGTAAAGACATATGCTACTTCAAAGTACCGCAAGAATATTTTGAATTTAATGATTGCATTAACCAATGGAAAATGGAAAAATGGTGCTCCTTCATTGTTATCACATTTGGGAGATAGTAGCGATATTTTATTGAATAGTTTAGTCAATGATCTAGATAATGATTTTGATGATTTCAACATTAAAGTCGGAATTTACGAATTTATACTGAGTGTCATGAGAGGAGGACAAGAAGGATTAAGTGTTTTCTTATTGAGTAGTTTCAAAGATCCAGCTGGTGGTATCAAAGCTTTAAAAGACGGCAAGGAAAAAGAAGGCAAAGATAAAGATGGAAAACATAAAGAAGAAAATGATGAAAGAAAACTCATAAAAATTCTTCAAAAGAATATTCAAAAAATCGACCAATTCCCCGATTCAGTTACCCTTCACCTTATTGATTCAATGAGTCTTATTATAAACTCATGGAGTTCCCTTCACACCCTTACAGATGAATCATTCATAACTCAACTTCTCAACAAAATAAACCAACCAATAAACTTCAAACCAAAGACTATCGATGAGTTTATTGAGAATTGTTATAAATTGAAACTTCTTTCCAAGATCTCAGAACTTTTGGCAGTTTACTTATATTCCACAAAGACGACTGACACAAAACCAAATGACACAACCACAAAGATTAATCAATTCCTTTTGAATTTCAAAAACCTTGAAACGTTCTTTACTATCAAATCGTACCATAATCAACTTCATTACGATATAGAGCAAGAGTTTAATGCCAATTTTAGTCCTTTGAACCTTTCAGATTTTAAATATTCTCTTACTAAGAGAAACAGGTTCGGTATTCATTCGATTTATAACTTAAGTATCATGGATGGAATGTTCAAAACTAATGATAACTGGCCACAGTTGAGAGAAAAAATTATTGCATCATCAGTGGAATTACAATATTTGAGTGTACAAATTGATATAGCTAAATCATTCAGTGCTTTGATTACTGCTATATTCAAGAAGAACCCTATGATGATTCCTATTGAGTTTGTCGATTTTTCCAACCACTTATTAAGGACGAACCTTGTCGAAGGTATACCCGTAGAATTTTTTGAAGAGTTATATAACACGAGAATCCAGTTGAGTTTTTTCATCTATTATAATTTGTACATGAACACAAGAACCACAAAACCGAATGAAACAGCCGATACAAAAGCATTCAAAGCCAAATCATTTGAATTACTAAAATCTTGTTCTGAATTACTTAAATCTGACGATATGAATTTTTTAAATAACCTTATAAGCAACAATGGATCTTATAGGTCAGTATTGAGGATCATTTATTGTTGTTTGGATGTTTTGAAGGATGATAGAGAGTTAATCGTCGAATGGTTTAGTATTTTCAGATGGTTATTTGAGATTATCATTACTAAAGGAACAAGGATTTTGGTAATCGATATTCAAAATGATGTTTATTTGAAGAGAACAACCACAAGAGAAGTACAAAAAGAAGTAGTACAAAAGGAAGAAACTCAACATGAAGAAACACAAAAGCAAAAAGAGCAAGATATTCAATCAGAAATCGAAGACCTTTTCCTTATACTCTCGATTTTAAAAATCTTTGTTCAATTCAACTTTTCAGCCAACAATCAATTTGAACTTAGTAAGAGTATTGAAGAGAATGATCTCATAAAATCCCTCCTCAACTTATACACATTTTCCCATCTTGTTGAGATTGAAGGGGAATTTATACTTTCTAAGTTCAGTCTCATGTTTATTCAAGAACTCATGAAGTTTGAGATCATTGCTAAACAATTAATCGATAACGGATTGTTCATTATTCTCACCAATAGTCATATTTCCAATACAATCAAGAATGGGGTCAACATCATATCATCACCAAGGTACCATAGAATCTGGACTAATGGAATCTTGCCAATATTCATTTTCACTTTATCAAACTTGGGTCCTTCTATTCTACCTGAAATTTGCTATGCTTTGAGTACCTTCAAGAAACAAATCGAGTCATGTATTGATAGTTGGTCTAAGGATTCTTCAACTATAAGAATCACTACCGCCACTATTAATGAAACTAACCAATTATTGATCTTATTGACATTGTTAAGAAACTATAATATCCAGGCAGTGTTAGGTAATGAAACAGTCGATGTTCCAGTATTACCAGGCCTTGAGTCTGAAAGTAAACGTGAAGACTTTACGGATTATATTAGTAACTTATTGAAACATCCAAAGTTCTTGAGTTCTAGAATATTGGCTAGTAGTATAGAGGAACAGAGAATCCTTGATAGTGGTATAGGATTAGAGGCTTTTGTTAGTGGTGTTATTGAAGAGATTGGTCAATTAAAGGAACTTACTTAGTGAGTAATTAAATATATAACATAGAAGATTTTATAAGTGACATTTACTTTGGTTAGTGTTTGTGTAAGCTAATTGTACTATTTCAGCATTCTATTTATGTTCCATGGTCTAATGTCCGTTGTGTTCTCTATATGTGTCGTCCTCATCTCATCATACGGCTACGCGATCTCGTCGTTTAGTTCGCGTATACACTTGACCGCTCATGGACCAACCATTCTTCATAAGTGCTCCTGGTAAAGTCATAGTCTACGGTGAACATTCTGTAGTCTACGGTAAACCTGCCATAGCAGCAGCGCTAAGTTTAAGAGCTTATATCTCAGTTACTCCCAGTCCCGATCCAAATGTTATACGATTAGAATTTCCTGATATAAAGTTATCAGTATCATGGAATAAAAAAGACATTCCATTTGACGAAATCAGGCCGTTTATTAAACATAACGAAGATGGAAGCTTAAAGACCACAAAGGAACTCGTACCTGAAATCATCGATAAGTTAGCCAATAATTTAATCAATGTAGAATCAACTTTCCATTATACTTCATGTCTTTCATTTTTATACTTATATGTTCATTTAGCCAATAAGGATATCCCTGGTAAGACATATTGTGTAAGGTCCACGGTACCAATTGGAGCAGGGCTCGGATCTTCAGCTTGTATAACTGTTTGTTTATCAGCAGCCTTAGGATTATTAGGAGGACACATTAAATCACCTCATTTTGGAATTTCTGATAAAGTTGGTAATGAAGGATCTGACCAATTGACATTCATAGACGATTGGTCATTTATAGGAGAGAAAACCTTTCATGGAAATCCTTCTGGTATTGATAATGCCGTCGCTACACATGGAGGAGCTGTTATGTATCAAAGAATTACGCAACCTTCAAAACCATCAATTAGAACTACAATGAGAAACTTCCCACCAATAAAATTATTATTGACCAACTCCAAAATTCCTCGTAGTACTGCCACTTTAGTTCTGAATGTTTCTAAAGTTAATAGTGAGTATCCTAATATAATTGGTCCAATTTTAGATGCTATGGGAGAAGTTGCAACTTCAGCTTATCAGCAAATGATTAAACCAAATTTTGATGAAGAAAGCAAGAAAGCTTTATATGATTTGATAACTATAAACCATGGTTTATTAGTATCGATAGGAGTTTCACATCCAGCTTTAGAAGATATAAAGAATATTGGAGATTTACATAAGATTGGGGTAACGAAATTAACTGGGGCCGGTGGGGGTGGATGTGCTATTACATTATTGAATGATGATGTCAGTGAAGAGGATATCGAGAAGGTTAGACAGATTTATAAGTCCAAGGGCTATGAATCGTATGAAACTTTATTAGGAGGAAAAGGTGTAGGAGGCTTATTCAGTGGTATTGATGTTGAAGAATTTAAATCTTTAAGTAGGGAGGAGATTGAAAAGAGATTCGATATAAGAAACGATGGTTGGAAGTTTTGGTAAAACCAGCAAAGCCACGGTGAACAAGCTACGATTAGATTTGGTAAAACTGTTCATTGCCTTCGGTTTCGACCAAAAATACATAGTAAATAAAAAGTTAATATAAATTTCTATATATCCATATCTCGGTATATACATGATAGAATGAATATATTCTAGATCATATTCTAGTTTCTAGTTTAGCCTCTAGTTCTTCTAGCTTGTTTTTCAAAAATCTTATCTAACCTTAGCTTGGCTAAAATAAGATAGATTAGATCCCCCTATTAAACTCTAAAACTTCAATGTCTCTACCTTCTTTATCCTTCAACCCATGAAACTTCTCTTCTAAACTTCCCACTGGCAATGCTCTTCTTTGTGGAAAAACAGCCAATGCAAAAGGTAATGCAACCAAAGACGTTGCAAAGATCAATCCGATATTGATTCCGATCTCTAAAGATTTTGGCTTACCCCTTAACCATTTCTTTTCTAATCTGGCTAAGATCAATGGTGGTATGACCATAATAGGCGTGGCATTTATAACTCTACTAGCAGCAGTCTCACCAACCGCATAGAAAGCAGCCGTCTTAGAAGTACCTTGTTCCTTACCTTCTTTATCAAAAACAGTGATACCCTTCTTTAACTCTTCGCTTCTCATAAGGAACACATTAACAATCCCTGCTGAAACTACAGCAGCAAATGGTACCAATCTTCCTAAGATTAATCTCGTATTTGGTTTCAAAGATTTAAGCTTTGGTACTAAGGCATTTAATCCTAAAGCTACTGAACACGAAGCAGTGACGGCCATAGAATAATTGGTAATGATTTGTTGAGTAGTTAAAGGATGAGACTTATTGGCATTAGCAGTATTGATAGCCACATTCAAAGACTGATTAGCTATTTGCCAGAATAAAGTCCCAAAAGTCCCCAAATTGGGAGTTAACATCCCTGCAGTTACCACCAAGTTTGACAAAACACATGAACTCATTCTGAATGGTAAAAACACGGTTTCTCCTGTATCTGGATGTATAGCCGAATCTAAAACTTTCTTAGCTCTCCATAATTCTGGAGTCATTTGAGGTTTAACTCCATTACGATATTCCCAGATCATTAACTTGGCAGTTTCGATATCTTTGGAAGTGTTAAGTAACATAGTGGGGTCTGAGATTTCAGCACAATGTTTGACACGACCCCAGTAGGTCGATAAGTCATATTTGGAGCTTGGTAACGGTACAGGACCTGGTATAGCTGATGCCATTATACGATGAAAATTTGTCTCCGCACTGCCAGTGTGTCATAGGAAGTGCAAATACGAAGCACAGCACTAAGACACTGACAGAAATACAAAAGTAAAAAGAATTACACAGAAAGACACAGAAACACATCCACAATTAGAATTTCACGAATACAATTACACAACCACAGTCAAGATGAAAATAACTACGACCTTAGGGATTGGAATTGATATACTTAAAATCTCCAGATTTCAAGCCCTTGTTAATAAAAACGGTCTACAATCATCATTTATCACCAGATTAAGTAATAGGATCCTAAATCCTATACATGAGCTCCCTGTATTTTCAAATATCCTTGACCGGAATAATGGCCAAGAAGCTATACGGTACTTGGCAGGAAATTGGGCCATGAAAGAAGCCATTTACAAGACTTTGGATGAACAGGATCAGAAACAGTTCCAATTCAAAGAATGGTTTAAATCATACGATGAAAGAGGTAAACCAAATATTGCATGTGAAAGCTACGAACGCAATGAAGAGTTTTTATTGAGTTTAAGTCATGATGATGATGTCTTAGTTGCAAGTGTTCTAAGACAAGGTGTAGTATTTTTGCCTGAAAAAAGTGAAGGTAGGAAGGAGCATACTGAACCAAGTGATGGGAAATTGTAGGGTACACAAACACGTCGATTACGTTTATGTAGGAATAAAAAATTGGGTTAATCTGTGAGTTTTTCAATTTTGTCTCTTCTCAATTGATTGTCTTATTCACCAATAAGAACTACCCCAGAGAAAGTAAGCATTGATTACTTAACAATAACAAGTAAATATCTACTCAACAAAGCAAATCTCTGTCTTGAAAGTGTATCATCTCTAATGCAATTGTGCATATATATAGGTTGCAAAAGCTGCCCTTGTTACTATATGAATTCAATGCTAGTTAGAGTCCTGTTTGTGGTGCATTTCAAGAAGAACAATAATTGAAAGAATACGTGACAAGTACAATGTATATCAATTACAAAAATTCTAATTATGGTGAAGGCGGGCCAATTAAGAAGACCGTTAACCTTCCTTTTGCCAGGCAAAGGGCTTATTCCCACTCAACAGTAGCAGGAGGTTTTGAAGTGATATCATAAGTAACTCTAGCAACTCCATCAACTTCATTAACAATTCTTGAAGCAACATTCTTTAAGAACTTAGCTTCAAAAACATACCAGTCAGCAGTCATGAAATCAACAGTTTCAATAGCTCTTAAAGCAATGACTTGCTCATAAGTTCTTTGATCTCCCATAACTCCTACAGATTTAACAGGCAATAATGCAGCAAAAGCTTGACTAATTTCTTCATAAATACCAGCTTTTCTAATTTCTTCAATGAAAATAGCATCAGCTTCTCTGGCGATTTTCAATTGTTCTCTAGTGATTTCACCTAAAACTCTGATAGCTAAACCTGGACCCGGGAATGGATGTCTCCAAACCAAATCATGAGGAACCCCTAATAATTCACCTAAATGACGAACTTCATCTTTGAATAATTCTCTTAATGGTTCGATTAATTTTAATTTCATATCTTCTAATAATCCTCCAACGTTGTGATGAGTTTTAATGGTTTGACTTGGTCCTTTGAATGAAATAGATTCAATAACATCGGGGTAAAGAGTACCTTGTAATAAGTATTCAATTTCTTGACCATCTTTAGGAGTAATTTTAGCAGCTTCTTCTTCAAAAACATGAATAAAAGTGTTACCAATGATCTTTCTCTTTTTTTCAGGATCAGTGATTCCTTTTAATCTGTCTAAGAATTTATCAGTAGCATCAACAACGGTTAAATTAATACCTAAACCTTCAGTTAAAGTTTTGTAGACACTTTCGGTTTCATTTAATCTCATTAATCCATTATCAACGTAAATAGCATGGAATCTATCACCAATAGCTTCGTGTAAGATCTTGGCACCAACAGTGGAATCAACACCACCAGAAACGGCACCAATAACTTCAGCAGTTGGACCAATTAATTTCTTGATACGAGCAATTTCAGTATCAACAAAGTTCTCCATAGACCAATTAGCATTGACGTTACAAATATCAATAGCAAAGTTCTTTAATAAAACTTTACCCTTAGCAGTATGAGTAACTTCAGGATGGAATTGAATACCATAAATAGCATCAGTTTCATGAGCAATGGCAGCATATGGAGAATTGTTAGAAGTAGCAACAATCTTATAACCAGTTGGTAAAGCATGTAATTTATCACCATGGGACATCCAAACTTGGGAATGGTCAACCCCTTTGAATAAAGCACAAGATGGATCTTCAACATTTAAAGTAGCAGGTCCATATTCTCTTTTATCACCTCTGGCAACTCCTTTACCATTAATCCAAGCTAATTCTTGCATACCATAACATATACCTAAGATAGGAACTCCTAATTTGAATACATCATGATCAACATGAGGACTTCCTTTTTCATAGACTGAATAAGGACCTCCACTTAAAATGATCCCTTTTGGAGTCCATGATAATTCTGAAATTTTTTGAGTACATGGTAACATTTCAGCATAAACGTTGAATTCTCTTAAACGACGAGTAATTAAATGGGAGTATTGGGATCCGAAGTCTAACACTAAAATAGTGTCGAAGACTTTGGAAACTTCAATTGGGACATCTTCAATTTTTGTCATGGTGGTTTGGTGCCAAAACGGTTTGCCAAAAGATTTTCGAGATGAGATGAGAAAATGAGTGAGTCAGGACGAGTCAGAAATGGCTGATATTATATTGGATGGGAACTGGCGAGGTTTTATATAACACTAAAAGTCGTGGAGGGTCCTATCAGGTTAAAGATGTTATAAGGGAAGTTTTCAGGGTTATATAAGGTAGGGAGACTCCATCGGAACGAAATTGGTAGTGTGCGGCTAACATTACTAGGGATTCCGCGGTGAGTAAAATGGTTGCAAATCCAGTTCACAAATACATTACACAAACACACATTGTTATAACATAGTTGCACAGAGTACATGAGATCACTTCCACCACCTAGAATCACACGGAAACGGAAATGGAGAAGATTCAAAAGAGCATTAAAGTATTTCTTCAAGCATGGGAAGTTTTCTGATCCTGGTACTTATGATTATCGGAGCAAAAGTCAAAACATAAGTAAGATCAAACAAGGTAGAATTACATCAAGGTTAAGAAGGTCAAAAGCTGCTAAATCTGATTTGTTGCTAAGAAAGTCAACTGATGTGGGATGGAAAACAGTTGGTGTTGTGGGGAAGTTGGCCAGTAGTTCAATGCCGATGATGAGGTCAAGTTCAAGGAATCTGTTAAATGTGCTGGTGAATTTTTAGCACTGAGGGAATCAGGGTGTTAGAAATGTTAGTTGAAATTCGAACTTATTTGGTTAAGTGATAATGGTTTTAATGATTACATGAGTTATGATAAAGAAGGTTTTATGTTGGCAAGGTTATAGGGCACAGAAATTGCTAGAAGTGTAAGTAATATACAATGGGTTTATTTTCTTACTTTGGAGTACTTTTGGGAAGTGGTAACGACTGGAGAAATGATAAGAGTATATTGTCTGACGCGAGATTTAGTACCAGCGGTGGTAATTCTTGCACCATTGCTCGCTGCACATCTTTGAAAGTCCTCATCTCATCGCTGCGCTCGAGATGAGAACTGAAAAAATTATGGACCAAATTAAAATCAAATTCTTCACAAAAGAAGATGACACAACCATTCAAGTAAACGACACCCCCTTGTTTGTCCCCACCTCCCTTAAGCGTTATGGACTTTCAGAAATCGTCAACCATTTGCTCACGAACGAAAACCCCAGTCACAAAATCATCCCATTTGATTTCCTTATAGATGGAAAATTATTAAGAACTTCCATAGATGATTACTTAACCAAACACGGATTGAGTTCTGAAACGTTTCTTACGTTAGAATATACAAAGGCAGTTTTACCACCATCATTTTTGGCTTCATTTAATAACAATGATTGGATATCTTCAATTGATACTGTAAACTTTAGTGGTCAAGATAAGATATTAAGTGGATCATATGATGGAGTTGTAAGGATTTATGATATGAGTGGGAACATTGAAAAACAATTCACAGGTCATTCAAGTTCTATAAGAGCAGTTAAGTGGGTTAGTCCTACCAGATTAGTCAGTGGAGGTAATGATCGTCAAATTAGATTATGGAAAAATCAAGAATCTGGTGAACCTGATGAAGAAGATGAACCAGTTGAAGGTAAAACTTTAGCCTTACTTGAAGGTCATAAAGCACCAGTTGTTGGATTAGATGTCAATCCAAGTTCTAATAGAATTTTATCAGCATCTTATGATAATTCCATAGGGTTATGGTCAACTAATTATAAGGAAATGAATAATATTGAAGTCATGGGCTACGATGAAAATGTTATATCTACTTCATCTAAAAAAAGAAGAAAAATGGCAGTCAAGGATGCTACATTAAGAAGAAAATCTCCATTGTCGATTCTTAATAGTCATAAACAACCAGTTGAAGATATTTGCTTTGATGGTAATGATAATACCGTGGCCTATTCAGTATCTCAAGATCATACTGTAAAGACTTGGGACTTGGTAACTGCTAAGGTTGTTGATACCAGAACTACTGGTTATTCGCTATTATCAGTATTACACAAGAACACCAAGAATTTAATCATAACTGGATCTTCAGCTCGTCATATTAATTTACATGATCCAAGAGCTGATTCTTCCGAAGTCATAAACTCTAAATTAGTAGGTCATTCTAATTTTGTAGTGGGATTATCGAATTGTGATTATAATGATAATATGTTTGCATCAGCATCTCATGATGGGTTAGTGAAGGTATGGGATATTAGAAGTTTGAATCCATTGTATACTATTACGAGAGAGGATAAGGGTGTAAAGGTTTTTGATGTTTGTTGGGATAAAAATGTGGGAATAATTAGTGGGGGACTGGATAAGAAGTTGCAAATAAACAAAAATATCTAGTTCCTTTACCATTTTCTTCATCACCATTTCCTATTCAGGATTGTACACATACTACCAGTAAATAGAATATATAAAACTGATACACTTTTAACAAATCAACTGACAATAGCATTCATAGTTTAGATCATGGGTATGGCGGCTTTATCATGTCTAAGCCTATAACTTTGAGTCTCATCTGTTTCATACCCAACCCGCTTAGGAGACTACATGAATTTGAGATATATGGTTGTTTCTTTAAGGTTGGGGCAATTAGTAGAGTGTATGATTCAAATATCACAATCCATGGGTAGGTGTCTGGTAATGAGGTGGGGCAAGAGAGGGAATTATTTCTTAGAGTTGGTGGTAGAGATAGTTGTGGCATTACACTAAGGCATATATTGCAAATGCTTCGCTTAATGTGGTTTGTTAGTTGGATTATAAAGGAATATGATCAGAGATAAGTCTCAGCCTTCTTTGACTTCATATATTCACGAAACCCATCGCTTCGATCAGGGTTTCTTAGAACACCATCCACTAACCCCATAGTAGCCCTGCCATAGGCTCTCTTTATCAGTAACATAAGAAACCAACTCCCCCTTTTCCAAACTATTGTAAGTTCCCAAGTCTTCCCATCCCATCTTTCTCCGCAACAATTGGAACTCCTCAACATTCAATTCAACTTGTGGAGCACTTCCATACTTTAAAGGCCCGATGTTAATCCAATACTTATTCTTATAATCCTTGACTAATTCATTAATAGTATCAACATAATCCACTAGATTCTCCGCCGTATCCATAAAAAATACCGTCACAACTACGACGGTGTCATAGTCTTTGGGAGGTTCGAAGAATTTGAAATCCTCAAGATGGATGGATAAAGTGTCCGGTTTTTTTAACGAGGGCAAAAGAACTGATCTAAATTGGTTCTTAAGGTTGGTGAAGTTCGATAATGAATGAATATACGGGTATATTTCTAAATTAGGCGAGTCGTTTCCGTAAACAAATTGATTAAATAAATACATCAACCCATTTAGTTCAATAGAATGCACATTATATCCCAAAGTACTCAATTCATGAGGTATTCTCCCTAATCCAGACCCTGGCATGATGATTGTAGCGTTACCCTTTTCCAGTTTAGGTATGACATTTTCCAAATTAGTAGTTATGTAATCCAAAATAGGAACCAACTCTGTAGGTTTCAAATCATTCCAGTCTCTCGTGAAATGACTTAAACTCTCTATAACTTTGAACGAATTATTATCGATGAAATTCTTGATCAAGTCAAAATCACTGAATTTGATGTTATACTTTGACATCGTGAAATCAACTACTTTATTCAATACTTTTTGGTTTTGTGCCATCAACAGTTCTATAGTGTTAAGTTTTTCCAAGTATCCTACCTCTTGACAAAGCTTCTGCTGACGCCAGCTCATGAGTTTAAACAACTTCCGCTTTTGATCAATATACTTTTTATTATTGACGGAGTATAATTGGAGTGACTTTATTGTAGAAAGAAGTTCTGTTTTCGTATGATGGGGGATTTCTTCAAGGGTGGTAGCGGTAGTATTCGAAATTGATCTAAGGAGTGAGGCTCGTATTCTTGACTTAAAAGTGTGGTATGAGGACACATTGAACATTTTACCAATCGAGTATGCTAGGATTAGTATGGGGAGATTCGAGCTCGGGAAAAGGTACTGGAGGATAGTATAAACGATGATGTTGGATAGGAGTTGTAGCATGCGCGAGCGATCTAATGAGCTGCCGACTCTTACTGAACTGATTGTTACTGAGCGAAGCCAATTAAGAGGTGCTTAATGCAGGTAGTGTATCAAGATACTTGAACTCAAAAGGATTATGGTCTTTCATAAGTAGAAGGGGAAAAGTGACCCAGGTGGTGGGATAGATTGGTAGAACGAGAGACGGGGAGCACGGAGAGCGGAGACCAGGTTCTGGAGAGATGCGACAGAGCGACTTTGGAGTGGGATCATTGAGACACAAGTGTGTGATCTTTGTGGGACGTTTTTATTTTACATTTACTTATATTTGCGTCATTGGTTTTGTCCATTTGTGTAACATCTTTTTATTACGTCCATTTGTGTCAAGTCTTTTTGTGTAACTTCCGTTTTATTAATTGATTTGATTGACGTCAAAATGTCCTTTAATTACGACGATATAGAACCAGTCCAACTTAATGAAGAGCAACCCCAATTGTGTCAAATTCTTTATGACAATGAATACAAAACAACTATGGGGATTCTTTTAGCACTCATGCAAAAGAATGAATTTTCAGAAAGAGCATTAGCTATGACAGAAGTTGGAATATCAATTTTAGCATCTCATTATTCAATTTGGTGTTATAGATTCGATATTATAACTCATTTAAATTACGACTTATACAAAGAATTGGATTGGTTAGAGTCTATAGCACTCGATAATGAAAAGAATTATCAGATATGGAACTACCGTCAGTTAATCATCAACAAAATTTCAAACTATGATCCAATTAGAGAATTTCCTATACTCAACACTATGATTCTAGAAGATACTAAAAACCATCATGTTTGGACTTATAGACACTGGTTGGTCGAAAAGTTTAAATTATACACATTACCAAAAGAGGTGGAGTTTGTAGATCAACTCCTTAATGAAGACGTTTATAATAACAGTGCATGGTCTCATAGGTTCTTCTTAAAGTTCTCATCACATGATCTTTCCAGCACAGAAATTGACGATGAACTCAATTATGTAATGGAAAAAATCAAAATAAGTCCACAAAATGAATCCAGTTGGAATTATTTGTTAGGGATTTACAATAAGTTCGATATCCCTTTAGAGAAATTGACAACTTTCTTAGAGGAGTTTGTCAATTTAAACAGTGGTACTGATGATTTACAATTAATAAAGTCATCGATCGCTTTGGAATTGTTGGCCAAGGTTTATAACGATAAGAGGAGTGGTGAGATTTATGATTTGTTAGCAGAAAAGTATGATCCAATTAGGAAGAATTATTGGAAGTATTTAAAGGCCCAAACCTGAAGTGACCACACCACATATTAGACCGATATTGGTTTATATAACTCGATATATTTGAATACATGAATGATATTCTCGATACTTTGTGGTGTCTCTTTGATGAGGCATTTCCGTAGGGACTGACCGGGAGACTGGGGGCCCCAGGGATCTCTGAAGTAGTGATGACGTGCTTGGTGTTAAGAATGGAAGGTGGTGATAAGTGAAGTTAAAAGGTTGGGAGAAGAAAGAGCAGAGAATAACTAGTGTATAGAAAGATGAGAGCAAAGAGCTAAGGCGGCGATATAATAACTCGGGGATAACAAAGTTCTCCAGAGACATGCATAAACTTTAATTAATTAGATAACAACAGGTTATGATATTGCATTCAGTTTATAAACTTTAATTGCCAAGTCCACAATGTCTAATATAACCCTAAACTTAAATGAACCAGGGACGCAAAACACAAACCTAAAACACAATATTACACAAATCCAATTAAAGAACCACAAATAGAATCCACAAATTCAAGACACAAACACAATAACAAAGAGAGATTATAATTCCAGAATTTAAAGGGACCGATAGACTCGTACAAGGGGCTACGCATTGTTTAATCAGATGAAATTCTGCAAAACCGGCATGTTTAGCCCAATTCCAAAATAAATGGAACCGGAACACAATAGATGGAAGGACCGAGAAAAATACTAACGAATATTAAGAGTTATTGTTTTTATCAGAAACAACATGCTGAAATTGAATAGGGATAAAATCAAGATGGTATAGAGAAGGAATGTTATGGAATGTTGGACTAGAAAATATTTGGAATGATATGTAGACTAAGGCAGGGGAGATCTTGAAAATTCAAGGGTTGCCTGAATTAGGAGATAGCGAATTCTGGGATTGGATAAGGTAGAGAATCACATCAGTTCATATTCTCCTTGAAGTTAATCCGCTATACATGCTCGCCTTGATTGACAAAAGAATGACTGAACTGGGGTTCTAATTGGGGATTTAAAGATTGTAAATCACCTTGATTAGGATTCAATCGAGGTAAAGAATGTTTGGTGGGCATCATGCATGGTCCTATAGTAGGAAGGTAATTAACTGCTTAGAATCTTAGAGATTAGTAATGTCGTATTGCTGCATATAGAGGGTTTTAAATTTGTCACTATAGGGGTAATAACTTCAACAATGTATAGCCACTTCAGCCTCTAAGTAATCTCCACATCCACCTAAATCACCTTCACTTGACACTATCACAATATCAACTTAAACCCTATTCTACGACATGTTAATCTCCGTAATTTCGCACCCCACTAAACTTTAATCGTTAGGTGGATGGTCATCAGAGAATATGTCTAGAATTTTGGAGACTGTGTGTTATTTATTCATTGGGCTGGTAGTGGTGGATTGGAAACTGTCGTATGCAGCCGGTGGTGATCTTTCAGTTAGAGAAGTCCTCGTACTTATAGCATTAGTGGCTTGTTTTAACGGGACTTGGTACATGGATTGTTTAAGGTATATGAGAACAAAGAATCATCGAACGCTTCTATGGTTACAATTAAGTTGTATAATAATAGTAGATTTGGTAATTCTTTGGCATTATTTCCTTAAGAGGTTATTTTATTAGTAAGAATCGACAAAACATACGTGTAATTAACCAATATAAGGAACTGAAGCCCCTATTTCCAGGTCCATTGGTGGTACGATTCGCGGTAACATAGTACTAACTAGTTAGAACCGTAATTACTAGTCTAGACCCATGATGTCAACGAAAATCTTGTCCTAATTAGATCACAAACATTCCACACATCAAAGAACTTTCACAACCACTCGCTTCGCTTTGGAATTAACTCTAGTTACCCCTCCACCGAAAATCTTGCCAAAATGGCCTAACTCAAAACCAAAAGAAACTCAAATTCAAGCGATGGTTACGACAATTTAGAAGTGATTGCCGGAACCGCCCGCCCTAAATTGGTAGAAATAAACCGATGTAAAAAACGACGACGTTGTAGTGGCAAAACGTCGTAGTGGCTCATCTCCTAGTAGTGGAAATCTCAAAAAAAAAATTCGACTGAAAATCTGGACTTGGTTAACATTGAAAAATTGCTATTGTAACAATAAATCGTTCGTAGTTGACCAATAAACTATAAGCGATTATACATAAACAGTGTACGAGTTACATAATTTGATTCCATTAAACGAATTAAAAATGTTTTGATTTATGACGGGCTAACTAACCAAAGTGACGCATATCTAGATTTATTAGGCTCAACACATCAAAACCTGGATTTTTCCGTAAATCTAGAATCTTGCTGAAAATTTCTCTAACCATTAACTAATTTGGAAGTCTAATGGACTAACCAATGCACTTAATTATGCACTATAGATGAATCCTTGATTTGCAACGTCCGAGGCTTTAATTCTTACTTTTTCAATACTTATTTTTTCGGCAGAGTCCTAGTAATAAAAAATCATCATATGAAGACTTCGACTTAAACAAAACCTTTAACTTTAAAACTTGATATATCATATTTATAAAATAAGTTTAATCTTTAAGAACTGGGGCCAACAAAATCCAAAATTTGACTCGACATTAAATGTCGGGTACCATATCCGACACAGCGTTAATAGGGGGTTATGTAACACTGCCAAAATTTTCTAGCAAATTACTGCATGTAATTGACTGGACTTATAAGATTTGCATGCTCAGACAAAAACTTTAACATTTAACGTTAAGCTTAAGGCGAATCGAGTGCTGGGACCGAATTAATATCGCAAGCGAGATACTCTGCTTCTTATTGACCTTGGGCTATTGATGACTCATCAATTAATAAAGATAAATGATGTTAAACCCCTTCTGATGTAGCTTACAAACCATCCAATTAGGCAACAAAAAATATGTATTAGCAGCCTCTTATAATATACATGAAGCTTAATCCGTCATACATATCTAACAGTTTAACCCTAACAATACATATTTCAGTTTCATTTTTTTCGATAATTTTTTTTTTTTTTTTTTGAACCTCACCTTTAGAGATTTTTTTCACTAACGGTGAAAAATTATATATTAGGAAAATTTCCATTTTCCGAAACTCTTTAGTTTTAAATCATAAAATATAAAACTCCAACAAACTTTCAACTTTAGTATTAATCCATAGTTGTTACACGAATATAAATAATAACGAGGAGAAAATAATTTTTTTTTTTTCACCTGATACTGATAAAATTGAGGAAGATTTAGATAGAAAGCAAAAGTGATAGATCATAAAGGTTTGATAAAGCATTGATCACAGAAGCAAAAATAATATAGAAGTCATCAGCCATAAATAGAACTTTAAAAATACACTAAAAATTATATAAAAGCATTAAAAGATGTCAGGACTTGGGATTGTAGTCGAAGAACAATCACCTATTAAAGATGACATATTATTACCGCCGTTACCAAATGAAGAAACACTTGAAAATAATTTAAAAAGTTTTAATTCAATAATATCATTAAACACTACATATTCAGAAATCGAAGAAGATTTATTCAATGAAGAAATATCTGAAAGTATAAAGTCATCATCTAGTCCAACTAGAAGCGATGGTGGTAGTGGTAGTGGAGTTGGAAGTGGTAATAGTAATCATAATGATAAAATAAATGATTTTTTCACTAATTCAAATAATTCATTTTCAACCTATGAATTAGATAGTCCAAGTTTGAATTTGGATAGTAATCAATTATTCCCAACATTATCAAATTCAAGTGATAAACCTGAACCAAAGAATACTAGTCCATTAAAAAGGTTAAAGAGTTTGAAGAATACTATAAGAAAATTGTCATTAAGTAAAACTAGTACTCCAACTACTACGCCAGTTTTAGGACCTCCATTGGCACCAGCATTAGCTGGAGTTCATTCAAATGTTGACCGTCCTTTAGCCAACCCAACTCAAAATCATTTTAAAACTTTATCCCATGATTCCAATAATTCCAAAAATTCATTTGAATCAAAGTTAAAATCAACACCTTCAACCCCTCCATTATCAAATTTCACTTCACCAATTATACTATCAGATAATTTAAAACTTTTTGAAAATAATGTTGAAAAATTACAAAATAATTATCTTGAGTTATCTCATATTAACCGTGATGAGTTAGAACAAGAGGATAATTTAGCTAATTATTATAATTTCCTTTTAAATGAAAAGGTCAAGATAGAAGAGACTTATCATTTAACAAAGGCTAGATTAACAAAACTGGGATGGTGTTCAAATGAAGATTTAAATAATTTAACCTTGCAAAAGAAGTTTCAATTAAATCAAATCGATTTAAAGTTGGTTGAAATTAATGAAAAGCTTTCATCAAACAGTTCGTCTAACGAAGGAAGATGAACTGTTTAAGGATAGATGAAGCATTTATGATTAAAGCTTAGTAATACAAACTACGTAATACGAGCTAAGATAAACAAACATGTCTTAGACATGACATATGAAGTATTCTTCATATCATAATGAGTTATGATGTATATTATAGATAGATAAACATGGGTTACGATCATTATTCACTTGACTCTACGGCTCTAAATTATTTGCATGTTATCTCCATTAGCCCCTAATTCCTAAACTAGGTCTGGGGTCGAGAGGCTTAAGATCTGATATGCATCCACAGTAAATAGGAGTACCGTTATTTCAGATGGAACTTCCGATGCCAATGTAAGAGTTCTTATATGTAACAGAGATCACTAGGGGCTAATCATGAATTGTTTTTGAAATTCTACTGCTTTTATGACACTAAGGTTGTGGTATTTATGTTTGTGGTTTGATTTGGTAGAATTCACAAATCGGGTTTGTGTTACTTACGCCCTTCTTCCTTTACCTGTGATTATTATAAATCTTGTCCAATCGTAAGCACAAGAGTCGACTTAGGGGTTAACATGATTGCCGTGGCATATGAACGGGAATATGAACGGTTACCTTACCTCGACAGTCTCGCCTAGGATGTGTCTTTGTTAACTTTAATCCCCGTTTAAGATAATCGATTGCTAACGTCAATTTTAATGTATAAATGTCGTTAGGTCCTCCTGCATAAACCAACATGAAAAAATATTATTTTATCAATGCGGCATTGTAATTGTCCCACTTAAAAATTGTCCCACCTTTAGATCAAATTCCGACCCCTTTATAACATAGCCAATTTAAGCCTATAATATAGTGTCCACGTCATATAACGTCTACTAATCAATGTGTAACGTGCAACATCATCGTGTCTGACATGATTCATATTTTTTCATAAGAATGTCGACCCTCGAGCTTTTATAACTTAAATTATGTCGTGTGCAGTTACATTCCACTAACTCCTATTTACACAATTTAGGAAGTAACCCCTTTCGGACCGTTTCTCGACCAATTCTGCCTTTACCAATCCGTTCCTGTACCAATTTTCCATTTTTCATGGATCTTGTCCAACCGACGTAATAGTCGCCCTTACCTTACTGGATTTGTGCACTATTGCTCTCGGTTGGTTAATAGTTGCTTTAGATCTTCGTATCTGTATTCGGATGTGTCATAATGGTTGTGAGGATATTTTCTGTGTAAGAACCATTTCCGTAGATTGCACTTGCGGATGATGTACAGTTGATTCCACTTACAAAACCCACCTACATCAACGGCATATCGTTTTACAATCTAAAATTCGCTCAGCACGCTTGATAATTCCTGCTTCCATATAAAATTAGGCACTGCAAACTTGAAAATTTCGGTGCCATTATAAAAATTATTCGCAAGAGAAAATGAGAGAAGTCGATTATGTAGTAGATGATGGATACTAAAGCTGATTTGAACTCACATTTATCACCATTCTTGACTAAATCAAGTTCAATCAACTTCAAGTAATTTTCAACAATTGAAATATAATCATTTTCATATTCATTAATTTCAATTGAATACTTCAAGTAAATTGATTCATATAATTCAACTTTGGTTTCAAATGACATTAATGAATATGTTTCAACTTGTAAATCACACAAGATTTCAACGGCTTTATCTAAGTCATTAAGCTTATTCAAATAGATTTCACTCAATTGTTTACTTACTATAGCTCTTTCAACTTCAATATAGATCTTTTTATCACCAACAGTTCTAATAGTTTCAATTATTTTGATTTTATGATCTAAATCGGATTTGTTATCATTATTTAGATTATCCAAACTTTTAATGACTTTTTGAAGGAAATCTTGAATGAAACTTTTCATTTGTCCATGCTTGCTAAAATTGGAATTAATTCATCAAGTAATGTCCAATCATTATTAGCTATAATGGTGTTGATGATTTCAGTAAGTACTCGTTTTGACGAAAATGAGGATTGTCTGGTTTGCTTTCCAAGAAGAAGGCATTTATCAACTGCTTCCTTATATGGAAGTGATGAGATGATTGGGAATATGTAACTTAAAAAATATTCATTTAATATAAAGAAATTACGCAAGGGTAATATAAAAACTTTGAAAACAAAGTTCTAAGAATACTTGCCCTAAGGTGCAAAAATTCGTAGTAGAAAATCAAATTAGTCGCATTGGAAAACAAAATCAATACGGACTATCAACAAAATAAATTCGTTTTCTGAAATTATTAAATCGTAGTATGAGAAAAACGAATTCATACCAGGAATTCGCACAATTCGTATTTAGAGTGCGTTTTTTCTAAGTAGCTGGAGAAGCAGTTGACAGAATGCTGAAAGGAATTTTGTATATGTGCAAGTGATAAATGTGATAAATCACCTCTTAAGAATAAAAGCGTGGTTTGATCCTATAGTTAACAAGATAGGGGTTATTGCAACAGCCTCGCAGGACACACTGACCAAACAGAAACTAAAACCTCAACCACAAACACTAAAAATTCAAGTTACAAAGGAGAAAGGGATTTATAAAGCGACATGAATTAAAACCACACGACTTTAAACTTTAAGGTTGTCTGCATCCTTCCCCCAGCACACATGGTGCGATATCATACTAACCCAATTAAATAACCGAATTAAACTTTCTACGCCAAGTTCCTTTTAAGTCAATTAGGTTTTAATTACGGTGGTTTAGGGTCTTCACTTGCACGGTGGTGATTTTTGAGACTCTTATTTAATGCGCTTGAGATCAGAAACATCATGCCGTCTTCTGAAGTGCATAGTCCAATGCTCATAGTATTCGTACATACCTTGATCTTCGTGCTATCAATTATTGGTAGTGCGTACATACTTACCAAAGATTTAAGATCAGCGATATTATTATCAGATCAAATCACTTATCATGGTTATGTAATGATCCTAGTGAATGGGTTCTGGAATTATGGGGATTTACAGTTTATGACCTTTGAACTGGCCAGAATTGGTGGATCAGTTAAAGCTATTTATCATTTATTCTTCTTATTCGATGCAGGAATTGATTTTATGGCAGTCTTGAGCGATCCGTCAGTAGAAATGGCACATCATGGTTGGAAAGATTGGAGGGATTCATTATTGGTAATTGGATTATATCGGTTCATTAATACTGATTACAACTTTGATCGTCATTGTCGCCTTTGTTTACCATATATACTATCAAAGATAATTTCCTACACTATTAAAGAGGTTCCTTTGCCAGTGTCTGATTTTCATACTGCGGCGGTAGGAAGTTTAATAATTGAGGCGGTTTACGTCTTCTTCCAAGCAGAGTATGTTGTAAGGTGTTGATACTATACGGTATTTATTCGATATTTTT
Source organism: Yamadazyma michaelii (assembly GCA_030572395.1). NCBI lineage: Eukaryota > Fungi > Ascomycota > Pichiomycetes > Serinales > Debaryomycetaceae > Yamadazyma > Yamadazyma michaelii. The sequence goes on along the minus strand of JAJLZU010000012.1, from coordinate 294,919 downwards.
TTCAATATACCATATCATCATGGGGTTGGGTCCTTCACGTTTATTAGCTTGTTTGGTCCTTCTGTTTGTGTTTGTGATTCTTCTGTTTTTATTTGTGCCCTTTGATCCTCATCTATAACAGCATCGCTATCGCTTCGTTGTTTGAGGTATTGCTCCAACTCCTGCCTCCTCTGCCTCTTATGTAAAACCTTCCTATGTCTTCTGGAATTCAAATGAACCTGCCAATTTTCTTCCCCCACACAAACCAAGGCATTGCCGTTACCGTCCTTACAAACTTCACATTCAAAATGTTTCCAATTCTTTTCACTTTCCAACCGCTTATTACTATTAAATGATGTCAAGGTCTCCACATTAGGGAATAACGAAGTATCTAAACTTTCAGGAACTTCAGGATCTTCAATACCAGCCCCTTTTTCTAGAAACTTTTGGGCTATTTGCACTCCTCTTTCATCAACTTCTTCCTTCCAGTTCAGCAAATCACTGGCATTCAATACATAAAGCTTTCCCCCATTTTTATAGTTAAATCTTGACTCTTTTAGAAGTTCTATCATTAACAATTTCTTAATCCATTTGATCTGGTACTTGGCATATTGTCTTGTCCGAATCTTCATTCTTTCAATCCCTTCCTCCAATGTCCCTTCTCCTGTCAAGTAAGGTAAAAATTCCTTAAATCCTATTACCTGGTAAATTCCTTTCGTGATATCTGGTTCACCCTGGGTTTGTGTAACTTTTTCGTAGAACTCATAAAGTTCTCTCACCTCATCCAACCCTCCATTTTTCATCATCACGTCCACCCTGGCATCCAATCTCTTGCTTAAAATCTCGTAATCACTATACACCCAGAACATTATGGTATCATAGATCAACGACAGATCTTCATACTCGTCAAGTTTTTGTCCTTTGTAAATTTCACTGGGCTTTTGGCCCATGGTATACCAAATTTCTAATGCTCGTCTTAACTTCCGCTTATCTTGGGGATGAAACTTTTCAGCAATCTTCAGATCATGTTTCATCAACTCTTGAAAGATTTTTTCAACTGGTCCATCAAGGATTTCCTTTTGGGTACGTGTCAATTCTCGTAGATTTGGCTCTTCAATGGTTTTGTTCTTAAATAATAATCGCTGCAAATAGTAATGAGTTCCTCCTATTATGATGGGAACTTTACCCCTTTTGTGGATATCATTTATGGCATCGGTGGCCTCCTTATGAAATCGATGAATAAAGTACTCTTCGTCCCAGTTTACATGATTTATGACATGATGGGGGACATTTTGTCTTTCATTTATGGGATGTTTATTGGTAATAATATCAAGTTTGCGGTACACCTGCATGGAATCTGCATTTATGATTTCTCCATTGATGGTTTTGGCTAATTCAATACTGAATTGGGATTTTCCTACCCCAGTCGTACCAACTATGGTTATTATAGGTTTTAGTCTCATCACCGATCAAGCGCGATGACTTCTGTCCGTTACTTAAGTCTGGGAAGAGGTATAGATTGGTTTGTCTTTGTGGTTACTCTTTGTGGCTTGCTGTTGTGATTGAATTCTTAGTTCAATATTCCTTTGCATCACTCGAGTCCAGATTTATGACAGATAAAAAGTCTATTCATTACTATACAATGTTATGGTCTCTATTATATCTCAACCAAGTAGAGAGTTTAAGGCTTTCTACGAATTTTTGTCTGAGCGAATTGATCCTGTAACTCATTTAAATCTTGATTCAGTGCATTATATGGTACTGGTGATGGAACTATAGGAACTGGAGTTACAATCCTAAAACTACCATCATCTTCATCGTCCACGTCCTCCTCGTCCTCAACTTCGGCCTCGTCGAATTCTCTAAACAGATGATTAGGCTGGGAAATAGGTTCTTCACCGGGCAGCAATTTCAATTCCAAATCTCTCGCTTCCAGTCTCCGCTGATTGATATACTCATCGCATTCTTTGATAACCTTCAACCCTCTTGTCTTGAAATCATTATAAAACTTTATGGCTTCGTTTATATTGGTTATTAATTGTAAATACCTTGAATAAACGTTCTCTAATACTTGAAGGGTGTCTTTTCTATCATCGGGTTGATGAAAATCCTTACATTTTGTGAGGAAAAGAGTATTCAAATGATCAATTTTCTGTTCCAATTGCATTTGTGTTTGTTTCAGAGTTTCCACGAACTCCAAATCTGACTTGAAAGTCTTTAAATGGTTATCGAACACTAATTCAAATGACGTTTCAGTGATTTCCACGTGACCATAATTCTTCACTGATGTCTTATACTCTTCTATGAGCTTAGGAAGAATATTATTATCTTTGGCCTTGTTCTCTAAACTCCGAAGGAAACTTTTACGAGACTCTTCGAGGTCTTGAGTTTGGTTAAGTAACTCCCTTATTTCATTAACAATCGGTGATATTTCAGGATTCACATTCTTTAATTCCGAATTGGGTATAAACTTACTCAACGTTTCATACCCTCCAGAATACAAAATCAAATAATCTTTGATGTCATGATAGGCTGATAAAATTATATCATCAGCCTTATCAGCTTGAGCAAGGTACTGTTCCATACTTTTTGTCTTTGTGTAAAGAGTTTCACCCACTTGTTCAAGCCCCAAAGTTCTATTCCATTTATGGTCATATTTGGCCTTGAAAAACTCGTCTTCTTCTCTGTCTATAGTCAATCTCTGAAGACATCCTTCATAAATGTCTCTACAATCAGACGACAACGTAAGAATAGTATCATACAATTGTTCTATGGTTTTAACCCCACCATATTTGATGATATCCTGACTATGAAGCACAATCAGCTCTGGGATGTTTTCGGGTTTTTGCAACGAATCAATCGAGGCTGGTAATTGACGTTCAGTTAAAAAATGGTTCATCATTTTATTGAGTGACTGTAAAGGTTCGAGGATCTTCTTCAAAAGAAACGTATCTTGTCTCTCCTTGTAGGCTATACCGTTCTGAATGATCAGATAAGGAAGAAGATCCTTTAAAATAAGTCTATCACTGCTTAACGGGTTAGCAAGTTCATCTATAATGATGGTTTTAACCATAAACGCCCCTTGAATTATCGGTAATTCTGTAGGAACTGGTTTGTGATAAATCAAGTCATTCTCTTTTTCTGCATTCTTAAGTACTCCTTCCACCATATCATTCAATCCTTTCAAGTCTTCAATTATAAAATCTTTGACGTACTTCTTATACTTCAATCCCTTACCACTATACTCCAAACTTCGGCGTAAGTACGCCACTTGTTCGCCATAATTCTTATTCTCTAACAGTATTGTCGATAATCGGTAATTAGAAGCACTTAGGAAATGATAGTACTTAACATAGCAATGATTTATAAACTCTAGCTTTATAAACTCCGACTTGTTTCCGTACTCAATACACTTTAAATATAAGTTTGAGGTCTCTATCGACAATTTGACCACTACGGAATCCTTCATATTGGAATTGATCGATTTCTGCCATATGGTTTCCTGGGCTTGTGCCAACATCAAGTACTTTAGGAACTGTAAACTATCATTTGAGAATTCATCGCATTTAAACTCATCGGCCGTTATCACTTCGTTGAGCTTTTCAAAGCATCCGGCAGCTATTTGGAAGTAGTTACAGATCTTCTTCATCCCTTCATCACTATGTATATTCTCTTTGAATGCCAATTGGGAGTAAAGACTCCCCATTTGGTATATTAAATTGTACTGCTCAAACCTTAAAGATCGTACTCTATACGGACCACTGGGCTTATACCCCAAAGTGCCATACCATTCGAACACTATGACTTCATTGTTGAACTTCTTAGTAAGACTAATGACTTGAAGGTAATATTGCTTAAGAAATACTTCAATTGATTTATCCACTTTTTCATCTTTTAGTTGAGAAATTCTCTTTCGGACTTTAGTGATTTGTGATAACTCTGATTCAAATATCAGTGGGGTTTGGAAATAATCTTTCTTGATGACTTTACGGAGTTCTTCCCCAATTGGGGTATCTTTTGTTATTCTTAGTGGAATATATAGGAGGTTGTTCATACCGACATTAGTGAGTGAGGTCAGGCTAGTGCGACTTGCGGAAGCTTATAGCATCAGTCTTTCCTGCTGCGAAGCTAAGGACAACTTAGACCAGTTTGAATATAGCACACAGCCACCACCACAGAATTCACGAACACATAGCACACAGATACAATGACAAAAACTCAATTTAGACAAGAAAATAGAAAGAAAGACAGATACAATAATCTTTATATTACATTATCTACACTATGGTACAATGGCCCTGGTCTTAAAAGCCTCGTACTCACAACCAGCCTAGCTGTAGTACTAAATCAGTGACGGATTACTTCTATTTCAGCAGCTTTAGCTCAGTAATAAGAGCTCTAATTCCCTCTCCTTTTGTGTTACAAACTCAACACCCTCTTCTAACCTCTTCCTTCTATTCGTCATAGCAATCTCCTCCATCTCCATCATGTGCTCATAAGACTTCAACTTCACCAGTTCCTCCACCAACTCATCTATTAAAACCTTCACATCCTCCCCATTCTCCTCTGGAAACCGTTCATTCAATTCATTCTGTAACTGAATACATTCACTGTTAACTTCTTCAATGGCAGCTAAAATTTCCTCTTTGGTATAATCCAACTTAACTTTTATTGCCGGCCCTAACTGCTTATGTTTGTCGTCCACTTTATTCTCTTCTGCTTCTAAAATCTCTGATATTTCCTTGTGAACCTTGTCATAGTTTTCTTCATCCAAATCTTCCTCTACTTCTCCATTATAATTACTGTCTACAAATCTCTTATAATCCGACTTTATAAGCTTTTGAAACTGCTTAACTATCCTCTTCTCTAATTCTGAACAACCTGTTATATCCACATCCCTTAAGAGCCTAGGATTAGGAATTTCTAAGCCTTTTTGAACTACTGAAGACCTTCTTAACTTCGCCTTCTCTTCTTCTACTTGTCGTAATAATTCCAAGCTCTTGAGTCGTTGTTTTTCCAGCTCAACCTGACTCTGTTTCACTAACTTTATATCCTCTTCTTGATCATCAAATTTCGGTAAAACTTGAAACTCATTCTTGGGCTTTGGGAGTTGTGAGAATGCTTGTTTGATGATGTTTCTTATGGTCTTGGTGATGTTCTTGGGTGCCGGTTTTGTGTCAACGTGGGGGATGGTGTCATTTTCGATCAAGGACGACTGCTTTGCTTGTGATTTTTTGATTTCCTTCATCACTTGGCTGATTCTATCATCAATATCATCGACTTTATCATGAGCTTCAAATACTCCTGTAAGAGAAGTTGTTTCATATGTTTCTTGGGTTTGTGTAACTTCAGGCAATGAAGGTTTGAATCTTTTACGGTTTTCTTCTTCTCCTGCAAGTTCGGTGATTGACCTTTTATCTTTTTTGTCGGGTTTATCCTTTTTGTGGTCGTTGGTCTTCTCCCTTTTGGGTTCATCTTTCTTATGATCCAATCCCTTACGAGCTACTGTTCCCTCAAACTCTTTGAACTTCTTCAAGTTCTCTCCCTCTTCTTCTTCCACATCATAGAGCCCTACACTAGGAGTATGCTCAAACGGTATATCACCATTATAATCAAACTCCTTCAGTTTCTTCTTACTAGTTAAATGGACTTTGATCCCCGAAGCTTTCAATTCTCTTCGTTTTTGAAGTAAAGAAATCCTTTTAGTTTCTTCTAACATCCGTTCACGTTCTCTTCTTTTGGCTTTCTTCCCTTTTGTATTTGCTAATCTGGCTTTAGCCTCATATAACATTTCCTTATCGTCATCAGACAATTCGTCCTCGTCGGGTTTGGCAGGCCTACTCTCTGGGTTCAAGTTTAAGTCGATTGTAGTACCAGCAGCAGGCATGGATTCGATTCCAGGTCCGCTCAATTTCAAGTCTTCTTCGCCTTCCTCATCATCTTCCAATAACTTCTGGTACCGTTCAATACAATGAGTAGCAGTACGTCCCATTATAGGAGCAATACTCCTCCACTGATTAGGCAAGAGCTTTACCAAATTAAGTAATTTTTCATCATCTTCTTTGGTCCATTGCTGTTTGTTGATTAATGGATTCAACCATTCATTCCATCTTGCTTTTGCTTGTTTAGCGTTTTTCTTAGTTAATAATGACGCAACTCTTGACCATTGATTAACCCCATACTTTGAAACAGCCGCTTTAAGAATCTCATCCTCAACATTGGTCCAGACCCCACCTTTCACATAGATCGGTGGCATAGTGGTATTGTCCGTATAAATCCGATATCTACGCTATGTGCAGTTTAGATGAGATACTTTCAGAAGATCGCGAAGTTTACCTCCGCTCAAAGTGTGAAATATTTAACTCCATCTTTTTGGGTAACTTTCAACGTCCACAAACACGAACACACAATTGCCACAAATCCAATGGCAATATTTCTTTCTAAACATCAAAAATTAATCTTACAATGTTACCCTCCAGGTAAGGGTATCGAGAAGAAACCCAATCCATCAGAATTGTCGTACCTTTTATACTATGCGTCCACTCGTCGAGTAAAGTTGGAGAAAGTCATCAAGTTTTTAAACAAGAAGACCGTGAGTGATTCTAATAGGAATAGGTTCGGGAACTTACAGGTCACATTGGTGATCGTATCGTCACTTATTGAGAAATGTGTTGATAATTTGAACGTGTTTGCACCAGAAGTGTTGTCGATACTTAACTTGAGTATTAAGAATGATGACTTGAACTTAGCTAAGACCTTGCTTAACACATTCGGAACATTATGTAAGAACTTAAACGCTGATTTGTTCGTCGGTGATAAAGGGTTTGTCGATAAGTTCATTCAGTTGTCGAAACGAATCTTTGATTTTGGAATTAGCAATTCACTTCATTCTAAGCCAAACAAGCTTGAATGGACAATGTTAAGCTTAATCAGTTGCAAAAACGTTTCCAATTGTTTGGGATATAATTCTAAGTTATGTAGCAACTTTTTAGCCGATAGTATGCCGGTATTAATTGAATCATTCTATACCAACAAGTCAGAAGCCGACCGCGATATAAACTCACCAAGAGATGACACAAAGTTAGCCAAAGTTAGTCTGGCCAGAACTGCTGTAGTTCAACAAAAAGTTGAAGAAGATTTCGAGAATGATATTGTTGATAAGCAGGATTTGCACGAGGTTTCCTCAGAAGCTTTAAGAGGATGTTTTAATACCAGTTTAGGCAGTCAAATAAGTGAAGCTACGATGCAGGTTGTCAAGTTTGGGTTCAATAAAGATGTCAGCAATGAAGGAGACGGCAACAAAAAATGGTTGGCTGATTTCCTTCAACTTTGTACTTCATGGGTTCCAGTCCAATTACGGTTTGAGGTGTTATCAACGCTTCTTTCGAATTTAAGAACTCTTTCTAAGGATAAGAATCAAATTGCTTATCAAAAACATGTCGCCAAATGTGTACTTGGCCTAGTTGCTTCAAATGTTAACCTTATCGGGTTATCAATCAGCGATGTTATGCAGAATATATTGGATTTAAAACATCATTTATACTTCCATCAAGTTGAGTATTTATCGGGTGAAGACGTCCAGGAATTATCACAGATCTACTCCACAATCATTACCAAATTATCAACCCATATCTATTATTTCGACCAAGTTCCTGACTCTGTGAATGAGATCTTCGTAAAGATAGATTCTACCCTTCAATTACACCTGACAAAACTGGAAAACCCTAACAATGGCGACGAGACCTTATACCAGTTCATAACTTCCTTGTTGAATGATATCAGAGGAATTTTCCATGACTTAAATAACGATACTATCATCACCAGAAACCATGTAGACGCCAAACACTGGGAGATTTCCTTACCTTTGATATCTCAGAAGAAGCTTAGCAACTTATATAATGGCTTAAGTAGTAATCAAGTTGAACAAATCCAGTTGAAATATTTAGAATTGTTCAAGATCTTTATTGACAATGAATTGAATAGGGATCTTGAAGGAGACAATGGTGATAAAGGAGGACTTGGTAGTGGCGTAGCTAGTGGCGTAGCTAGTGGAGCTGCCAGTACCACCAGTCTTCAAGGGGCTCCTATTGATAAAGATACTTATCTAACTCCCGACAACTATAACCTTATAAGTGTACAGCCTAATTTCATTTCTCATTATTTGGTTTATTTGGATAAATACTTGACGAATAATGAACACCTTAACTTACAAAATGTTGAAAATTTGTTGGACATAACTAAGAGATTAGTGGACGTTTTTGGGATAAATTTCTTTCATAACTTCGTACCTTTCTACTACCATTGGTCGAATACTTCAGAAAATGCTTCCAGAAGTGTAATCCTTGTTGATACATTCACGCAAACTGTCCTTCAGTACATTCTCAACCAATTAGACCATCAATACCAACCGGAATTATTAACATACAGTTCCACATCTAAATTGTTCATCAAACTCAATGACAGTATAAGTTATAAAGTTCATCACGAATTATGGTCAGATGATTTAGTCAGGTTAAAGAATGATTTAAAGAGTCCAGGTCAATTCGTAGTGGTGGACAAGAAAGACATTCAGACGTTTGTAGCCGGTAATAAGTTTTTGATAAGATGGATAAGTTTTGACAAACCGTTAGTATTGAGTAATTTAGTTGACGATGGGTTAAGTAAGGAGTTGGAGTTATCTAAGGCTAAGAATGGACATAATGGACACCATAACGGGCACCAAAATGGAACTGAACTTCATGAACAGAATGGAAACGAACGTAACGGAGAGTCAAATGGACAAAACGGAACCAAATCAATTTCAAGTGTAACGGAATCGTATGACGAAAAACCAGGATTAGGATTAGGTAATACTGCTGATATTGCATCCATAAGATCAGGATTAAGAAATGTCAGCAATTATAGTAACGCCAACGGTGCTAATGGTGCCAACGGTGCTAATGGTAATGGGCTTGGCAATGGGCTTGGCAATGGAGTTTCGGCCAATAGTAGTTTTAATACCACCAACTCATGGACTGAGTATAATGGATCAATTGCTGCGTCAGATAAGAAGTACTTCAAGGTTAGTGATTTAAAGGAGGTATTGAATGATTTTAAGGGAGAGGGAGGAGTTTTGAACAAGCTGATGCATCAAGATGTGGAGAGTATAATTGAAGATTTAGATGATGATGACTCTTTTGTAGTATAGTCTCAGCAGCATTGAAACCATCAAGAGGCTTACCAACTGGTAAAAGGACGCTGTCCAAACGTGTCAGATTAATATACATTAAATCGATATATATCGTCTCTAGTCATTACATAATTTGAGTCAAATTATCATCATAAATGCTAGCAATGCTAGCCTAGTGAACTGCTAAAAACATCAGCTGAAGTTATGAGAAGCTGCTCAAGTAACGAGAGCTTCCATGACAGCTAATTCGCTTCGCTCGTTAGCTAATCACTCTCATCCCCTAAAGCCTCAAAAGCGTTAAAAGTAATAGTCTGCTTATCAGCAATAACATCCCTAGAATCAACAATCTTATTAGACCCTAATTTTTTACTGCTAGGCTTGGCTTTACTAGCATCTCTTATAGTTTCTCTAAACTTGTCCTTTTCTTCAATAGCATCTTCATTGAAGGATTTCTTATGTTTAGTGGTCAAAGTAGCCCATCCATCATCATCAACAGCAACTTCAGTGGCTTTCTTCTTTACTGGTTTAGCCCCAGATCTTGAACCTCTTCTTCTATTAAAATGAGTATATGATCTTTCGTTACCATTTTCATCAATGAATGTATCACCATTGAAATGATTTTTTTTGGACTTGGATAATTCGATGTTAACAGTGTCAATCAATTTGTTAAACGCATCCAATACCTCAGGGTCTCTAACGTAAGCTTGGTCTTGATAACTTAATAATTGTTCTTCTGTATACTTTGACATGACGGATATAGTTAAAAATTTTCTCGTTGAATTCTCATAGTTTTTGAGAGTGCACACGACAGCTGGTGTCGTGTGTCGTGCGACGTCGCATCTCATCGCTTACTTAGTTCTAATCAATTGTGCATTTAATAGCCAATAAAGAAAGATGCCCCTTTCTAAAAGTTTATCAAAAGTCAGTAAATCCGTTAGCAAATCCAAAGCGGCTATTCACGTCAAAGGTAGAAACTTTAAACGTCTTAATAGAGCTACTTTAAGACAACAAAAATTAGATGATAAGAAATCAAAACATATTGAACATAAACTGAATGAGTTCCAAATTGTAAAGTACATACAAGATGAAATACTGCAAGTTCCTGAAAAGGAAACGTTCGGATTAACTGAGATGAAAGCTTACATTGAAAATTTCCTTACGAGGTACGATGAAGAATTAGAACAATTACGAGCTGAAAGAAGAAAGGGAAGACCTCCAACTAATAGACAATTATTATTAGAAGAGAAGATAAAGTTTGATGAAAACATTTACAGAACGGGGATGAAGATTCCTGATATAAGTAATAAGGAGATAGTTCAGAATTTAAGAAAATGGAATGGAACAATTGGGGGGACTACTGCATTGAGATATATTCATATTTCTAAGGATATGGAACAGTTACCAACTAAGGAAGTGGAGATGAGTTAAGAAGAAAGTTTGACAGCCATGGAGCCAAGAAATACCTTTCTAGCTGATTCTAAGTTCCGCGAGCAGGGTACACTCAAAATTAATGGATCTATAAAAGTCCCAGGTGAATAAAAGAAGGTACGGGTTTAATTCAGCAGGTAATTTTATTGCAGAAATATATATTATAGAGTTCACTCCTGACTTCTTGCTTGTGACAACGGGATATTACCAGTGGTTGAGCTTGTCAGCATGATACCGGTTCAGAAAATTCTGGTGTCTCAAAGTGGGCTATTATCCATCTCTTCCTTTTCACCTCATTGATATACATTTCTTCTATCTCTTGTCCGGCGTGGAGGTGTAATATTATCAAGAACTCTACTTAGGTAAAAGACAATGAATTCAAAGCAAGTATCTCGCATGAACAAATCATCATACTTGACTGGTGCACAATACTGTTGATGGCCATATTGTTTTTTACATCCATAGCGAGGCCACCAATTTTAAGCAGGTCAATCAAGGGAAGAATGCTAGGTTACTTCACCTCACCCACTATGATAAAGAAGTTATTCCTCAGTTTAATGAATAACCTGATTCAAAGTTACCAATGTCTTTCATCCAATCGGCAATCCAGATAAATATTCATCGTGATCGATTTATGGTAAAGTTCGGCGTAGTTGCCAGGTTTAAACTCGGCTATAGGCCTTTCAAAAGGATTAAGAACTGACTCAAGCTTAGAGTCCTCAAATGCATTGACCTTTGGAGTGAGATAATCCCGAATCAAACTCATGTTGCAGTAAATTGTCAAAAGTAATTGCTACAGGTAACTTTTTGCAGCTTATGTTGTAGGTGGGTTGCCAGGATCAGAGATAAAGAAGGCCCGCAGCATATTTTCATTTAGTTTGTTTTTGGAAGAGTCACTCTATTCAGAGAGTGATGGAAGGTCTATACTTCACAGCTGCAGCCTAGCGCCATCCCCATTATATTTTTAGGTTGTCTTTCTTGTCTTAGGCCCTCAATCCTGCATATGTAGATTGGATTAGACGCGACTGTTTAGCTATTTCCCAATTAGGTTACTTCCTTCTTTCATATAGGCATTAGCTTTCTTAATTTAGCTTTCACCTATATAAGTGTCTAACAAAGAGCACTCAGAGTGTACCATATAATCAAAAAATAGCCTTTTTGGGACTTGGAAAAGTACTAAAAAAATTAGTCCCTTTTTGCACTATTTGTTTGGGATAGCGGAAACTGCGTACGTTTGTTAGAGTTTCGAGCCGCGCACTACTAAAATAAATCATTCATTACTAACAACCAGTGTTAATTCCAAAACCAACCTGATTTTCGTTCAACAGGAACTTTTTCTTCAACTTCAACTTCGGCTACGCCTTCTTGATTATCAGCATCAACTGTAACAATTTCGGCTTCTTTAGGAATGGTTACAGTCTTAGTGTCAATATCATCTAACCACCAATTAACTCCCATTAATAAAACAAATGTGGCTCCTGTAAATGCAAGTAACGATTTTACTTTACTAAAGAATCCATTGCTTCCTTTTGTGAACACTAAGAACTTATCATCATTTGATCCACTAACTAATTTCCAATTATAATTGGATAATTTGTTAACCTGTTGAATCAACTTGTTACGTTCTGATTTATTGAATTTATTAAGGATAGTGAGGGTATCTTCTGTCTTGAGTGGATTTTCATTAGAAATGATTCTTTCCCCATCAATAGTAAGGATGAGATATTTTCCTTTAAGGTTACGGTCACTGACAGTAGACTTGGCTTCGGCCTTAACTCTAGCTTCGTTTGAAGCAGCTGTTGCTTTAGTTTCGTTGGCCTCCTTGGCTGCCTTAATTTTCTTATCTTCCTTGGTCTTCTTGACCTCGTCTTCTGGTACCTTTACTGGTTTCGTGTACTCGTTTCTAATACTCTCAAGAGTCAAATCTTTAAACTGTTCAGACATTTCCTGATCATTCAAATGGAATAATTGATTATTGGCAAACAATTCATTGTCGTCAATATCAAACGATTTTTTGTTGTACTTGATCTTCTCAGTCTCTTTGGCATCAGTAACAGCACCAGCTTCAGTGTTAGCAGTAGCCCCATTGGTGGCCTTAATATCAGCATTTGATCTGAAATCATTAATATCAAATTTCTCAATTGGCACTTCAATGCTTTCTTTAATCTCCTCATCATATAAACTCTTATTCCTTTCAATGTCTTCCATAAATTGTCTAATTTCAGTCTTCACTCCTTCAATATCAACGTTCTCAACATCAAACTTCTTAAACCTAACCAATTGACACAAAATTGGCAAGTTCAAACGATCTTTTTCAACTAAAGCTTCAACCATTTTAACCATGTCTCTGTATGCAACATAACTATACTTATCTTCTTCTTTAATCAAGTTCAAAAACTCTTCACATTGTTCAGTAAACTCTTGTTTAGTTAATTCGTAATAATCAATTAAGTCATAATCACTAAGGCCAGTGATATCAAAGAAATTCTCAACAAATTCATTGTATTCACTCAAGAGTTTATCAAACTCATTATCACTTGTTTTGGCAGCAGCTTTTCCAGATTCAAATTCTTCAAATACTTCCTTATTAAGCAAGACATTATCCAAAATAAATGTACTGCCGTTATTGTGTTTGAATAAACTAACCAAATTCCCATAAAGTTTTGAAAGGTTTATACGTTTAGTCAAATTGAACTTACGTTGATTATTACTCATATTTCTGAGAGTAACAAGAATCTCTTCACTAGTGAAATTGGTGAACTTGCCACCTAAGTCGGCCTTGAGTAAGCTCAATTCAATATAGAAGTCTTCTAATTGGAAATGATCTGGTACCTGGTTATAAACTTTATCTTGCTTATTAGCTAAAGCATCCAAATATACCACTTCACCTCCATACTTGAAGTAATGACCCAAGATTTTAGGTAAAGTTTCAAGTCTGTGGAGATCACAATCGTATTCTTCATAAGCTGCGTCGATATTCTCAGCTTTCTTAACCTGGCTAAGAATCTCTTGTTGTGTTAAGTTTTCATATGGTTGCCCAATAAACCACCCAAAAGCTGATAGTTCATCACGGTACTGAGCAAGTTCTTCTCTAAGTGATTCTAGGATATTTACTTTAGATTCAGCTTCAGAAGACTTCTTATTACTGAGTTTGTTCTTTTCAAAATTTTCGAAAACTTTATGACTATTAAGAACTGTATCTAAAACTTCTGTGTTACCTCCATTGTGTCTGAATAATCTTCTTAAATTCTGTAACAATTTGTTCAAATAAATCTTTTGCTCTTCATTATAAAGTTTTTCTCCATTCGTGTCATTCTTTAACATACACTCAATAGTAACTAAAACTGTTACAGGGTTGAAAACTTTGAAGTTTGCTCCCAACTCGTTCTTAACAAGTTCTAGTTCTTCAATGAACTGCTCGATCTTGAAATCATCAGGAATTTGTCTGTAAGTCAGATTTTCAGACTCACCAAAGCCTTCTACATGTTCTTCCACAAATGCATCTAATACAGAAGTGTTAGGGATGATTTCAAGAATATTTTTGATCTTTTCTACCAAAGTCTTATACCTGTCAAGGGTATAGCGATTGATAGAATCAAATACGGAATAGTGACCACTTTCAACTTGAAGTATATGCTTCTCAAGGATTTGGATCAAGGTGTCAGGAGCATAAGCTTCAAAGAATCCCTCGCCCAAGACTTCGTTACAAATAACGTGAAGTTCAGGTACATACTCGTGCAATCCAAGGTTTTCAGGAATCTTCTTCCTTGTATAAGTGGTTGTGGGGATTCCAATGTTGCCGTCCATAGCAAGTTCATCTTTTCTTTGAAATGCTTTGAACCTTTCATACTCCTCTTCAATATACTCATCCATATAACCACAATTAAAGATGGCATCTTTCATGATTTTATACTCTGCCAAGTACTCCTGAGGATTTGGAACGTCTTTAGTCCTCAATGCTACATATTCGTCCCATTTACTTGAAAGTTCCTCACGTGGCATATCATCGATAGATCCTACTGCCTCTTTGAATCTGTACAATTCTTGAATATCAGCAGAATGCAATATCTCTGACGAGTGATAATCAACAATTTCGTCCAAATAATCATTTACACCACCAGCGTGATAATACTTTTCCAAGACCCTGATAAGGTCAAGGTACCTTTGAGGATTTTCTGAAATTCTTGAATTTGGATAAGGGTTCAAGTTTGATAACACTTCATTGACCCTTGTTCTCAAGAATGTCAACAATTCTTTTTCACTATAAGATTCGAAAGGTTTCGATAATTCATCAACACTCAAAATCCATAAATCTTTGGCAAGACTTTCCAATTCAGATTCAATCTTCATCATTTCTATCTCTTCATTGACGCTATTTTGCTCATAAATAATCACAAGATTATCTAAAATCAATGGATCGGAAATCAAATCAGCATAGTACCCGAAGTATTTAGATACCTCTGGTTCAGTAAAGAATTTAAAGCTCTTGCCAACTTCATGTTGGATATGGGCTAAATCAAAAGTAACTAAATGATGATGTAGTTGATTATAGTCATCTAAAAGGATTTGAAGGTTAGTTAAGTAAACATTACCGTAATCCATGGATAATTGTCTAAGACCATCTAGGCTATGGTTTTCATTTTGAAGTAAAGTGATAAGGTAATCAATAGAAACACACGATAAGTTAATATGACCATTAGTCATGGAAAAATCATTCAAAGTAGGTAAGAATTCTGCCAATTCTGTATTCAAACTCATATGATTGTATCCATAATTGGATAAATTTGAATAATCAATAGTATCACGAATCATTTGATGTTCATTTTCTTTGCACCAGTCTACCCAATTTTTATGAGTTATGAGTTTATCCAAAGAATTAGAATTCCAAGTAACTGAGGTAAAGTATTGGTTCAAAAGTGGTTTTAATTCCACAAAGTTTCTGATTAGAATTGGGTTAGTGAACTCAAATTCTTCAGGAAGTTCACTGAACTCAAATCCCAAAGACTTGATGATTTTTAACTCATTCACGTAATCGTAAAGTTTGTTTTTGAAAATCATCGAAAACTCAAAATTCTCAAGTGGGTTAGTGGAAACAAGGAACTTCGTAAATGGTTGAGTTTGTGGTTTATCATTATAATTGATAGTTCCATTACAACACCCATTGATGATAGTATTATAAAGATCAGCAGCGGCCTCGTTAGATGTGAGTTTATGTAGTTTCTCCAAGATTTGTAAGTAATTCAAATCGCCTAAGTTAACGAAGAATCCTAATAATTCCAAATTGAGATCTTCACCTTTCTTGCTAATCAATTTATTAATTTCTTTAAACTCTTTTAATTGGATCAATTGACTCAAATCTTTTGGTTTCAAGTCTTTGAACCCTTCACTATCCAAAATCTCTTTCAAGCTTTTATAGCGCTGAATTTGAATAAATAGTTTGAAGAATTCACTATTAAAGTTCAAGTTATTATTATTGACCAAGAACCTATTGAAGTCTTCAACCATGGCTTCAATTCCGGAAATAATGGATCTGATGTCAGTCAAATCAGCAAACTTAAACTCTTTATCTAAACTAACTAATTCAGGCAAATAGTCACCTAAATTAGAACTCAACAAGTCGAATCCTTGGTACTTGACCAATAAAAAGTTGTTCAACTTCTTGGGGAACTCTTTATGTTGTAATAATTTCAACAAGTTATCAAACATATAATTATAACTGATATAGTTATAGGTATTGACCTCAGGAATCTTGTTCTTGGTATACAAATCCTTGAATATATAAAGACAATTCAATAATTCTACTGATGTTAATTCCCCGAAACTTGTGACTTTACCATCATAAGACTTCTTAATAAACTTTAACAATTGTTGAAGTTCATTAGAATATCTGAGCACAAAGTTATTGATATCTTCATTTGATTTCTTATTAACATCATTAATGGTTTTCAAAATCAATGATTTGTCAATTGGGTCAATCTTGGTCTTGAAGTCAATGATTTTAGGGGTTTTAGGGGTCTTTTTAAGTGATATAAAATCAATTTCATATTCTGTATTAGAACTTGTTGCAAATAATTTTAAATCTTGTAAGACGGTTTTGGTTAAAAGTCTTTTGGTTAGGGTAGACCTAATCATTTTTTTGTATTTGTGTTTTGTGTTTTGTGACTTATGGTATGATTTTTATGAATTGTTTCTGTGGTTGATTTAATAATTGGTAATCTTTGTGATAGATAAAAAGTGAGTATCCTTATCCCTTAAATCGGATTTGGTTATATACAGGACGGGACTATGATAAGGTTTTATTTATATCGAGTTCTGAATATTTCGTGTTTGTGTAAGATAGCTAAGGGTATTTACGTGTTTGTGTAATCAATGGTTAATAATAGAGAGCAAGAGGTCGGGATATGGTGAAAGTAATTTAGGTAATGGTCATTAACTGGGGTATTTACCCCATAGTTGGGGCACTACTGCGATTTAAGGAAGCCCGCTAGGATGACGGGTGGAAACAATTCTTCGGGTGGGTGATCTAGATAACGGGATATTTGTGGTGGAAATAATGGTATAAGATAGTAGGGCTTATGGGGGAACATACAAGGAGTTAGAATATTGCAGTTAGCCCACTGTTTAGTTGTTTGAAGAATGTGATGTCACACGACCACTCTCATCGTTCTAAAGATGAAGGTTTATTTGTGGTAATTATGTTTGTGAGTCTTTGTAGTGGTTTTGCCATAATTGAATTTGTGTGTGTATTTCTGTGGTCATTGAATTTGTGCCACTTTATGCTCGTGATTGTGGTTTTTATTTGTGGTTGTAAAACACTGATTTGCATGGATATTCTTAATTATGTCTGGGGTCAATACAATTGTTGTTATGATCTTACTTTGACATGATGGCCTAGAAGGCTAACATGATGTAGACACTTCTACAGGCTTCCTGTTAAGGAATCCCAATAGCAAATGTTGTTGAAAGAAGTTTCCTTTTCTGGTGCCTTCAGCGTACACTATAAGCTCAATACAACATAATAACTAAACAGTATAAGCACGTAAACCCAGAAGCCCACAAATCTATCTCAGTATGGTACCAGCCTGTTACCTGTTTGCCACCGAATGTGACTCCAAAAATCAACCTCTTAATTGATTCACATGAATCTCACCATCGGTGTACACGTAGACTTACATCATTATTTCATCGATAAACCCAACAACTCTCCACTCACCGGGAACATCGAATTAAACCCTTTAAATCAAAATCCAATCGCAGCCTTTATAAGAGTCTTCTTTAAACAATCGCTTACATAAAACGGTTATATTATTAAATTTAGTATTCCTACATTAACTCCTCACTAATTAACAATAGTTTAGATAATTTAACCTAAAGAAGATTCCACCCACCAATTTCTGGAATGTATAAATGTTCTGGAATGTACAGGTACATAAAGGATGTAATTAAAGGAGAAATAAGGAACCCCATGAGCACAATGCATGCACCCTATAACCTACTACAAATACCACATTGACCCCCACCAGAGAAGACCTTGATAAATCAATGTTACATCTCCACTATTGCAACCTAAAAATCGTAAATAATTCGGAATGTTCAACAATCACAATTCCGATCCGTAGTATGACATGCATTTGTTCGGTACCTCAAATTATGCAACCTCATCGAGGCGGGTCTCGAGTTAACAGGGATGTAGATCTATGATTTACAATTTTTCTTATATGGATATATGATTCACAACAGGCGGCAAGCAATGATCCAAGACCCTTGATATACTACTAATGTCACTAAGGTGATCAGTGGAGGATGTGGAGGATTGGCATTAATTACTAAAAACTTGAATTTAGTAAAGGATTAAGCATAGAACAAATAACACAATAACGGGGTAGTGTCCGTAACTCACTCCTAACCGTTGCTAACGTTTCATGATTGTTAACCACAATTACTTCTGTATATAGTAAAGGTACGTCCTTTTACAACAGGTATCGCTTATAGGCATCGCACGATTGTAAAATTTTTCCAACCATGTCCGAGAAAATAATGTACCGTCATAATTAGTGGCAAGTTTAACCTAACAATTTTAATTAAATTGCTACAAAAGGCTGACGATGTTTCAGTACAGGAATTACCAAGTTAAGTAAAACATTGATTGTAAATCATGTAAATCTTGATCTCGTTATATTTAAGTTAAGGGTTTATAAACCTGGTGACTTTGTTCGGGCAATCGGCTGGCTTGGTTGCACTAGTCACACCCTTTCCCTGTGATCGCAAGTGGTGTGAGAAACAGACTTGGGTTAGAGGATTAGTTGCAAGTAAGTCAGAAGTAGTCAGAAGGGAACAGTCACAGATGTGACTGTTAGTCTATTGACACTGCACTACCATACTGTGTTAGGATAATTAACCGGACTTATAGTAGGCTAACGGTTATGACCTTAATGAAATCCTGGTTTCACAGTGTCACGCAAAAAAAAAGAAATTTAATTTCTAAAAAAGAAATAAAGCACAATGCAAAAGAAAACCGTTGGAACCCATCAACCAGATTTAACCACAAAAAAAATTAAAAAAAAATAGTGAAAAACCCTTCACATCTAAAGTCATATATATAAACTGACTTTGCTTCATTTTTCATTCTCACTTGTACATATACGAACTTCATTTACAAAAGGTAATGAACGTATCCCCTATACCAACAAAACCATCCAATAATGTCCTATTACAAAATGATGAGTATAAGTCAAATCCTTTAACTATTGAAGAATTCATAAGTGACTGTTTTTTACATAGCATTAATCAACTCGATGACATTCAAAAATGTGAACAAATAGATGAGTTTCAAAAGTATACAAAAGCCGTCCATTCCCAAGAGAATTTAAATTTCTTATTGGCGATTTCTGATTATGAATATTGGTATAATAAGTATTTTCATATAATAAGGCGAAGTCCGGAAAGAAAGGCTTCCATCAGTGGTTCTATGAATGGGTCAATTAATGGGTCTATAAGGACAGGAGCTTCTGATTCAGTTAAAACTGAAGAAAACTTTCCAACAAATTATTTTGCATCCACTATTGATGACTTAACTCAAGATTATTGGGAGACATTCAAATTTCAAAATATTGGTGCTGACGATGATTGTAGTAGTACCAGAGACATAGATATGACTAGTGAGGAATCGTTAAGTGAAGAAGAACTTTGCTTAGCTAGAAAATGGCATGATATTTTAATCACATACATTTATCCAGATTCAGAATACCAGATCAATTTAAGTAATAGCAGTTTCAAATTAATGATTAATCAGGCATCTAAGTACCCAGATCCGGTAATATTAACCAAACCCAGACGGGAAATCATGCAGTTGTTGAATGAAAACGCATACCATCAGTTTGTCAAAAAAATGAAATGTTCAAGAGATTCAAGTTCGCCGTGTGATGATTGTTCTTGTGGGAAGCCTGGCCAAAATAGTGGTGCTAATAGCGGTGTTAATAGTGGAAGATCTAGTGCATCAACAGTTAATTCACCTACCGCCAGCTCACCTACCGTTAGTTCAGCACCATTACCTCAATACAAGACATATTCCCCTATAACTAGGGCCAAAATTCCAATAAGTCAATCGGTCATGAATAGTCTGGCCAACTCACCTGTCCTCAGTCCATCAGTTCTGTCGACAAATTCAAGCATTTCTTTTGGCACAAAGAAGAAAAGATTTTGGGATCATCTTAAGGGAGATGATAAGTTTAAATTATGGAGTAAGAAAAAGGTTTTATAGCATATACATAACCGCCTAGCAAGGAAGGTGGATTAATTCAATTAGTATTATCTCTTTAGTTGTCTCTATGTTTTCTATGGTGTTTTTTTCGGAGTATCTACAGTTATTTTTAGTGTTTTTGGGGGTCTTTTGGTATACGAATAGACGGAATTAGATTTTGGTAGAGGCACTATTTTGTTTTTTTCAAAGAGTCTTTATACGGATAATTGTAATAACTTTTCACGAACATAGAATAAAGAACTCAGGACTGATGTAGATTGCTTATAGAACTATAAAGTTGTATAGCTCTGTCATCATCTCTATCGTGTTGCTCTAGTGGTTAGAAGTTTCTAGAACGGTTACGACCCCAGGCCACGTATAGAACCGCCCACAAAGTTTAAACCAAAGTAACGCGATTCATTTAGAACAGGTGTTCCGTTTACGATTATAATTGGAAACTTCAACCATAATCAGGTTATCGTGTAGTATATAGGAATTCCGGGATTAACCGATAGTTTTACTATGGTGACTCGGGATTATGTATTCGGTGACTGTTAGAGACAATCACTATTGGTGACTCTGAGCAATAAATATCTGGTGACATTTTGAAACAATTTGTGGCTAGTGGTAAATCATCGATGACATGGATTGGTGGATTTGCAGACGAATTAGTGGCAAGTGACGATTATAAACAAACGGCAAGCAAAGGTTACGAGGTTAGAACACGTCTAGAATATGATTGTAATGGTTACGAGATCATTGACGTATTGCGATGGAGCTGGGCATCATTATCCGTGGAACTAGGCCATTAGGGAGCCTATCAGGTAGCAGCAAGTGGTATACTCCACAGATGGGTGGGATACCCCTAGAAACTTGACAAAGTAGAAGCACAAGACAAAGGAGTGTCACGTATTACAATTTTGGTGCCAGAGGAGACATTATTGATGTTTATAGACTGAGAGGTTACAAATCCAATGGCATTTAATCGGTACGTCGTCGGGGTTAGAATTTAAGTTGACTGTCATTTTGTAGAAACAAGCTATATAAGAAGGTTTGAAAGCTCACTAGATGATCCTAACCTTATCGAGCTTTTCCAGTCAATGGAACGGACATTTCCCTAGTTAATAATACACTTAGTTATCAGGTGTACGGATGTTATGATCTTCTTCTTGACTACAATTGACTCAAATCAGCAAGAAAAGTAACAGAGGTGAATCACCTAATTCTTGAGCTCATTTGAAACATTTATGGTTACCTTTGCCTTACATTCTTGTGTCTGTTAGTTATATCAAGTTTAAGCTTCCACTTTTACGTAGTCACGTGTTGGGTTTTGTGTTAAGTTTTGCGTTTGTGTATTTGTGTTTGTGATTGTGTAAGTGCCCCTAAGGGGATTGTAACCATTGGGTCACATCCATGTGCCATTGCAATTGTTTTGAGTTCTTTGTTCTTCTTAATCCCTCACCAACTAATCCCTCATAGTTAAATCTCAGATGCCCATAGTTAATGCCTCATAGTTAAGCATAATCCCTTACAGCCTTAAAAAATTAATCCCGCTTGTTTAAGTGGTAGTAAACACCCAAAATCTTCATAATCCCTCATTACTAGAGTAGGCTGATAGTGCCAGTATTATGCCCAGTCTTACTTCGCTTCTCTTTGTAAGACTAGTCCTGCACTAATAAAGATGGTTAAGACACATCGATTCTCCATCGCGGTAAATAAAAATTACCAAATGAGTCAGAAAATTTTTCAATGATTAGAACATTAACTCACCTAAACAAACGGTTAATTCCATCATTAACCAGACCTTTGGTGGCTCATACTACTATCCACCATAAAACCTACTCCACCAGGTCCACCGTCGTCCAATTACTTAACAACATCGGATCGAAGCGTGAAGTTGAACAATACTTGAAATACTTCACGTCGGTAAGTCAACAACAATTTGCGGTGATTAAAGTTGGTGGTGCCATTATAACCCAACAACTTCCTGAATTAGCGTCATGTTTGGCCTTCCTTTACCACGTAGGATTATACCCTATCGTCTTGCACGGTACTGGACCTCAGATCAATGAATTGTTAGAGAATGAAGGGGTTGAGCCTGAATATATCGATGGAATTAGAGTCACTAACCCTAAGACAATGGAGGTAGTTAGATCTTGTTTCTTAGAGCAAAACTTAAGATTAGTTACGGCGTTAGAGAAAATGGGGGTTAGAGCTAGACCCATCACCGCCGGAGTGTTTAATGCCAATTATTTAGATAAGGAAAAGTATCAGTTGGTTGGGAAGATTACGTCTGTTAACAAGTCACCAGTTGAAGCTGCAATTGAATCGGGATACTTACCAATTTTAACCTCGTTAGCTGAAACGTCATCAGGACAATTATTGAACGTCAATGCCGACGTAGCAGCTGGAGAATTGGCCAGAGAATTCGAACCTTTAAAGATCGTTTACTTGAACGAGAAAGGAGGTATAATCAACGGAGAAACTGGTGAGAAAATTAGTGCCATTAACTTGGATGAAGAGTACGAAGATTTACTTAAACAAAGCTGGGTCAAGTACGGTACTAAATTGAAAATCAAAGAAATCCACGACTTATTACAACACTTACCAAGATCATCATCGGTTGCTATCATTGACGTTGATGATTTACAAAAAGAGTTATTCACCGATTCCGGAGCCGGAACTTTGATCAGAAGAGGGTACAAGTTAATCAACCGTAATTCCCTTTCTGAGTTCTCTAATCCTGATTTATTAAGGTCTGCATTAATGAGAGATCCAGAAATCAAGCATGGAAAAGTTTCGGTTGCATCATACTTGAAGTTATTAGAGAATAATCTGTTCAAACTGTACGGAGATGAACCTCTTGAAGTTTTAGCGATTGTTGTAGAACAGGACGAAATTCCTAAATTGGACAAGTTCCTTAGTTCCAAGAACGGCTGGTTGAATAATGTCACCGATAATATCTTCAATGCTATCAAAAAGGATTATAAAGAACTCTATTGGATTGTTAACGAAAATGACGCAAATTTGGCATGGTATTTCTCCAAGTCCGATGGGTCTTTCGCTAAAAACGGAGAGATCTTGTTCTGGTACGGTATTAAAGATACTGAAGTTATTGGCCAATTGATCAAGAATTTCGACCAAGGATATGGGTCCAAGAGTTCTTTATCTAACACAAAAGAGTCAGGAATTTTCAGTTCTCCTTTCCAAAAAAGAGGTTTCCACTCTACTACCGTTGGTAGCTTGAATAGCACCAAAAACCCTAACCCACCAATCAAGACCAGCTCTAACGAAAAAAGATCAAAAATTGCTTTAATTGGGGCTAGGGGGTACACTGGTCAAAATCTCATCCAACTCATTGATAAACATCCCAAATTGGACCTTGCTTACGTTTCATCCAGAGAACTTAATGGTCAAAAGTTAGCAGGCTACAACAAAGACAATATTGTCTATTCCAACTTACAGGTCGAAGACATTAAAAGAATCGAAGAAAATGGCGAAATCGACATGTGGGTTATGGCTTTACCTAACGGTGTTTGCAAGCCATTCGTTGAAGCCATTGAGTCAGTGCAAAATTCTCATTCTAAGATCATTGATTTATCAGCCGATTACCGTTTCGACGACTCTGGTGAATGGGTGTATGGATTACCTGAACTTAGTGACAGAAATGCTATTGTTAACGCCAGAAAGATTTCTAATCCTGGATGTTATGCTACAGCTGGACAAGTTGCCATTTCACCAATGATTCCATACATTACATCAACTCCATCGATCTTTGGAGTTAGTGGTTACTCAGGAGCTGGTACAAAGCCAAGTCCAAAGAATGATGTCAATTACTTAGCTAATAACTTGATTCCTTACTCCTTAACTGATCATATCCATGAACGTGAAATGAGTAGACATTTAGGTACTGACGTTGCGTTCATGCCTCATGTAGCTCAATGGTTCCAGGGTATCAGTCATACTATTTCTATCCCAATCAAACAAGGTTTGACTTCAAGAGAAATTAGAAACATTTACCAGGACAGGTACCAGGGAGAAGAGTTGATTACCATTAGTGGTGAGGCTCCAGTAGTTAGAGATATTAGTGGTAAACACGGGGTAGTTGTTGGAGCTTTTGCAGTCAATCTGAAGGAGGATAGATTGGTAGTTGTTGCTACCATTGATAATTTATTGAAGGGAGCTGCTACTCAATGTTTGCAGAATATTAATTTAGCGTTAGGGTATGGGGAATATGATGGGATTCCTACGGATCATGTGATTAGAGGGTAGGTCTCATACAAGTACGCAGCACGAGTATGAGGAATGCCTCTTTTACTGCTCCCACTTTACTTATTCCATAGTATATAACCTTGAAGGTATAGAATTTGCAGCCAAGTACCAGTATACTCTACGACCTCTTTGTGTCTTTTTCAGTTTGTGTCTGTATTTTCTTTCGTTGCTGCTGTTGTTGTTTTGGTTATTTGTATGTTTTCCTATCTCTTTATTTTACTTTCCTTTTCTTCATAGAGAGACTTAGAGTGTGGGTATAGAGGGTAAAGAGAGAATACAGGAAGAGAAGGAGTGCGTACAGGAAAGATCGTGGAGGTGGAGCAGGAAGCGTGAGTAGAGTGCGTACAGTGCGTAGTGAGTAGAGGATGTTAGTTCCCCCAGATAACTTTGGACTTGTGGAACCAGGAATTTACCGATGCTCCAAACTCGAATCCGATCATTTCCCATTCCTTAAAACCCTTAATCTCCGAACCATCCTTCTTCTTGATGCGGAAAACCCCCCTCGGCCCCTCAAAACATTTATCAATGACAACAACATAAACTTGATCAACTTAGGAGGATTAAAGGTAACCAATCATAATCATACAGGAGCTAACAACAGTGTACCTAATAGGGATGATGATGATAAGGGGGTGGATAAGTCACCTAGTATTTCCAGTATGCCATCACCACTAATGTCCCAGAGTGAAGATCCTCAAACTGAAAGAAGCGAACGTGCAAGTACAGTTAGTGAACATACCAGTGAACATACCGCCACTAGTGAACCTGTTAGTACTATAAGTGAACGTACTAGTACCGTCAGTTTACAAAACAGCGAAAGAAACAGCGAAAGAAATAGCACCACTAGCGACCAAACGTCAAAAGGTGTAGAACTCAATCTCCAACTTATCAACCTTAATAACACCACTAAAAAGAACGACCAATGGATGTTAATAGAAAGAAATCTTATCAAGAAAGCGTTTGAATTCCTCTTAAACAAGTCCAAATATAATGTCTTAATAGTGGACGGAACGTCTACTTTAGTGAGTATACTAAGAAGAATTCAAAAATGGAACTTCAACTCGATAGTTAATGAGTTCCGTATATACACAGGGAATAGTGCCAAGAGTAATTATTTTGCTGAAAACTTTTTAGAGCTTATAGAGATCGAATTGGTACCTTATGAAGTTGATCAGTTGAATCAGTTCTTGAAGTTGCAACAAGAGGAGCAAAATAAACAGCAGGCTCAGGCTCAGGCTCAGGCTCAGGCTCAGGCTCAGGCTCAGACACAAGCTCAGTATCAGTTCCAGTACCAAGCCCAAGCTAATGCCCAACTCCCAGCTAATGTCCAATCCCAATCTCAGTACTCTCAGTACAGCCCATCATACGGTCAATCAAATAACTTTGTGTCCCTGCCAATGCAAAAATCCTACTCCAAAGAAAACAGCACCTCTCCCGAAATGTTCAAAACCCTTTCTTGGCACAAAAACTCCATCGACGATGAAAGTCTTTGGGACAAAGAAATGGACGAGGAAGATTTTGACGACGACCTCCTTTCAGCATCACCACAAATCCCCGAAAATCTTCTTAAAATGGTAGAAAAGAAGCGTCAGAACTCCCTAGAACTTTCCGACGACGAACTTAGTAAACTGATAACTCCAGGAACATCACCACGATTTATCAGTAATCCACCCCATAGGCTCTCCTATTCCTTCGATAAACGTAGACCGTCGATCGATAAACTTGCAAGGCCTATAAATAGCATGTTCAGGAGCTCTTTGACGGCACTGCCAAGTTCTATCACCCCAAAGCCTTCCGGGGAATTGAGGAGATTATCAAAGGATAGAAGACTTTCATTGAGGCCAGAGGATTTAGGAGATGAAAAGAGGATTAGGGAAAAATATGATTTCAAGTATTACAAGACAAAGGGTAGTATGGGAGCTATACGGTTGAAGTTGCCTCCCAGTGGGAAGTTACCAGGATGGTTTATTAGGGGAAGAGATTATTGGGAACTGACCACTCAATGAGCTGGAAATAAAGAGTCTTGAAAACGCTTTATTCCCTTTATTGGCTTTATTCACAGGCCATATGTTTCTTAAATAAAATATGTCATCAGCATCGTTTTGTCGGAATAATTGGAGTATGTAGTGACTCGAAGGTCAATTATATTTGCCCTACAACTCCCATACAATTCTCATAGTCATTGCAACTTCCTCAAGCCTGCTGTATTGGCCCAAGGTGATCAAATAAGTCCTAAGAACAACTGTGTATGTATAGGGAAATATAAGAAGAAGTATAGAATAAAATATCATATATTATTAGAGTCATTCTCTTCGCTATTGCGCTCCCATAACCATTTCTTACCACCAGAGTACCACGGTTCAACCTATAGTACTATAATATAATTACTAAACTGAGGTATGTCATCTCTTGGTATGGATAAAGACCCTCTGGCTAAATCCACAACAGAAACACCATGCTTCTCTCATTAATTCGGTTTCTTAACCACATTACTCATCCCTGTCATACTACTACTCTTCATCATCCTCTCTCTCAATCTCGTACCACTAGTAGAACTATTCGTCCTACTAGGTGGCTGGTTCACAGTAGTATACCCACCTCCCGGAACATGTTGTTGTTTTGACTTATTATACATATCTTGTAGCCTACTCGACCTTGTTTGATAGGAACCAGTGCTTGATCTTGGATCATATTGATTTTCATTTTGTCTTTGTGGTTGTTGGTTTTGTATCTGGGTTTGTGGCTGTTGTTGCTGTTGTTGTTGCTGTTGTTGTGGTGGTTGATTATAACTACTATAAACTGGTTGGTACAGACTATAACTTGACCTAGTTTGACCCTGACTTTGACTCTGACTTTGTCTAAGTTGTTGTCTAGTTGGAACACCCAACCATTCAGGGTAAGGTTGGTTTTGACTATCGAAATACTTCACAAATGCATTATGAATTAAGGTGTCGGTTGGTTCATTACCATCTTTATCTTTATAATTCGAAGCTCTTTGAATAGTAGAAGTTAATGCAAAGTTTCCGAATCGGGAATTATAATTATCCTTAAGTTTTGATAAGAATGTCTTTTGTTCTTCTGGACTTTGGTAACTCATTGTGGTTGATAAGTGATCTGTTGGTTGACGCTATGAGGAATTTGAAATAGTGCGAGAGTCTTTGTCGTGGCACCCTCATATTCTGTGGTTGCAAAAATCTCCAACAATTTGTAGTAATTAATGCCTAGGTCATGACATTAGCAAGTGGAGTGACGGAGAAGTAGAGAACAGGGGCTGCTATGTTTTTCTCTTTAGGTAAGAAGAAAGAAAACTGTCATCTAAATATGCTACTCTAAAAAAAAACTACTATACAATGCAAATGCTATAACCCTATAATCCTATAATTACCCTATATCCCTATAAATATTCTAGAAGACTTCAACTGAAGCTTCTCAATCATCATGTGTAGACTCGTCAATTGTGGTTTCGGTCATTTGAGTTTCATTGCTAGGAAAAGGTTTCATTTTCTCACCGGATTGTAATAACATAAACCCAAGACTTACAGCCACACCTAACCCTGAAATACCAATCCCAAAGTAAAGAGCACTTCTATAACTTTTTAATAAGTCATTAGTCAGTTTATAAACGTTAATTTGGATGCTACTGGATAATCCTAAGAAGAATGAAACTGAATAGTTTACAACAGTACTAATCAAGGATCCAGCAATACCCTGTTGTTTCTTGGGTAAATGGTCGGAAAGGATAATGGAACCAGCTGCAAAACTTAAATCCATACCCCAAATTATAATAAGTAATTGAATGAAACAGATTTTCCAAAAACTTTGATGAATAGGCATAATCGATAAGAACACACATCCTATACAAAATCCTAAACTGGACATTACCATGATAATTGAAGGATTAACTCTATGAATAACTAACGCAACTGAAAGGGCAGCTATGGTTCCAAGAATCATTACGGGAATGTATGTCAAAGATGTATGGATTGGAGAATAATGTCTCATTTCCATTAGGATGGTAAAGTAATAGAATAACCATATACCAAAGGAGCCCCATCCTAAACCAATACACAAAAGCACTAAACCGATCTTGTGGTTGAATACTGCTTTAGGAAGAAGTGGGTATGACACGTACCTGGTTTCAGCCACAAAGAATGCAATCAATAAACCAACTGAAACAAGAAGAAGAACAATGATATAAGGAGAATCCCATCCTACTAGTGGTCCTTGATTAAGGACAAAGTTCATTAAAATCAACCAGGTTATACCCAAACTCGATCCAACCAAATCAATACGTTTGAATTTCTCAGCAGGTAATTCATTAACGTTATTAGGAATAAAGTATAACGATAATCCTAATAAAAAGATACACAAGATGGATATAATGAAGAAACACCAAGGCCACCAACCTAATTGTGCTATTATACTAGCAAAGATTCCTCCTAATGTAGCACCAATAGGACCAGCACTTCCTACGCAAGAAAATGCTAAATTCTTCTTAAACCCATTATTATAAACATTTCCTAATATTCCTATTCCACATGGTAATAACAATGCAAAACCTATACCTTGTAAAGCTCTAGCAATGATCAAAAAGATAAGGGACTGGGAATAGTACGATAATCCACATAATAACGATGCTATACTACACCATACCCAACCAATGTTAAAAATTAGTTTCAATCCAAATATGTCACCTAATTTCCCTGCTATTAATATAAACGTTCCTACTGTCATAGCAAATGAGGCCATGTACCAAGCTTTAGCTGATGAATCGGGAATATCCAAATGAAAGTCTTTTATGACTATATCCATTGTACTTAATGCCATAGTTGTACTTCCTTGACAAAGAATCTGTGCAAGTGATACCATTCCTACAAGTATAACTTCATGATACACTGATTTGAATTTGTATTCTCCGTGCATTTTGTTCTATAAACAGTTATGATGGATAAATGAATACTTATAAGACGCAATGAAAAAAAACCGGTTTTCCGATGACACCGATCTCATGGCTTAAATATCGTTATTTACGAAAGCGCAATTGCTTAAATTCTTGGCGGGTCTCCGAACCTATCCACTCTAATGCCCAGCAATAATACAATGTAGTGTATCAAGAGTTCGTGTATTGTCTTATATAATTGTAGTGTATGGTGTACGGGTGGCCTCATATGAATTTGCCAAATTTAGTTCAGTTGGATTCAATGTGAATGCTTCAATGTGAATGCTTCTGTATGGACGCTTCTGTATGGATGCTTTAATAGATCTTTCATGTCTTCAAAGACCCTTGTTTCTCTAAAGTCTATCACGTAAACACTGGTAAGCCCCTCAAAAACTCATCAGTTTGGTTGATAAAATTCAAATTGTCTATTACCTCATCCGGTTTAAAATCTATTGGACTTAATGGATTGAACACTATGTTATTTCTATAATAATTCGAGTACAATTCCCATAAAACTGTCTGTAAATTGTCTATGGAATTATCTGAAACAAGAACAAACTTCAAGTTCGTTAACGTCTCTGTAAAATGAATTCTATAACTTCCATTGGAGAATGAATTGAGTTTATTCAACGTGGTAGAATCGCCTAGTTTAGACGATAAATTCTTAAGACTGTATAACACTCCGAAAAGAAGTTTGGATATATCTGACTCATTATCTTTGTTGGTAGTGTTTTTATGGAATTCTCGATGATAAATACAATGACAGTGTCTGTCGAATATATAGAATGAATAAAGTGTCATTGATTGTATGTTTGTATTGCTTTTGTGTTACTTTGTACTTGTGTTTGTGACTGTGGTATTTGTATTGTTTTATTCGGCTTTAGTTCGTGTTTGTGTTCTGTGTTTGACTATATCAATCCCTGCAATTTGGTCGCAAAAAAAACAGGCGCTGACTTCTTGAATATAGAGAAAACCCATGAACTCTTGGTATAGTGGGATTGATGTAAAGGGACCATTGCTGAACGAAACTTTGTTCTATGTATCGATCCAGAGATATAGTAAGTAGATGATTCATTCTTCATTTGTGTAACCCACTACAATAGATCGTATTATTGTTTATACCCAGATAGTAGCTCGTACTGTTTATAGATTCGTATAATAAGGCACTATAAAATGTGGAATGAAACCAAATGGCAGGCCAAAACTTTGACTCAGGGTAACTTTCCAGGAAGTATCACCACTAGAAGTATATCACTATCGATTTAATAACCTAAGGGGTACTCTTTGATCTCCGGAAATGTACTCTGTGGCATATCCATCTTCAGTCTAAGGCACTTTTTATACTGCTTATCATCGAAAGCCCATTCCTCTTCAAATTAATACATTAGTTCCCTTACTTACAAGAAGCAAGTTCAGATGCACAGATGATATTCTGATAATTATTCATTCCAGCCATATTTGTAACCAATTGCATTAACAGATGTTAGAACATTTTGATCAACTAGTACATAGACAATGCAAGCTTCAATCATTGTTCTCGTCAGGAAAAGGACTACCAAAAGCAAGAAGAATTGAATCATATAGGTCTAACGTATCTACCGACACCTTAACCTTTTGACATCATAAAATAAAGTTCAATATGTCAAATTAAATTTAAATCATAATTCCATAGAAACTTTGTTTATATTTGATAAGATGGACGTATAAGGTTATGGAATGGTTAAGTTCAAGGTGAAAGCTTGTTAGAGACCACCATATTTCATTATACCGAGGTGAACTGTCTTCAGTCTCTATGCTTCGGTAACAAACTCTTTGGTTTAGTGCCTGCTGTCAACTTGGCATAATAATGTCCTATACTCAAATGTATATCTTTATACTTATAATTGAGTTCAATTAAATGTAAGTTATGCTAGCTACTAAGTCTTATGTAATGTTGGTTCTCTCGGACAAACATAAATGTGTCTTTATTAAAGGTTTCGTATTTAATGGGTTAAAGAGTATTGATAACCTTTCTTCTAGAAAACCATGGAATGACACAATTATTATACCCAGGATAAATCAATCCTTAACCCCTAAAAGCCAAGAAGTCAACAAACCCAACATTACTTGTTGGGATAGGTAAATAGAGTTTATGAGCTAATGGTGAATTTTCCGGTTCAGGGGTCCAAGGTTAATTCGGGTCAATAGGCTCTTATTCGATAAAAACTACGATAACTTATCCGACAACCAGTTGCTCACCCGATAGACTAATAGCACATGGTTTAAAAGAATCAGTTCTAGACGTTGTGAGTGTCTGAGACATAGCAAATCAAAGAATGAGAACCATTAAAAACAAATTACTACTGAAAAGTAACAAAAAACATCTAGCAACTTCATGACCACTTTAACTACTTAACTACTAGCTAACCCGATAAACCGTTACATCATATCATCACCACGTCAGTTGATAAGTTATTTTAAACTACTCATCGTATACATAACAACTGCGAAGCAGGTAAAAAAGTAGTGTAGCAACAATAACCATTTTACCTCCAGACGCATTAACCACTAGACGCATTAACCATTACCGAGTTATTGTAACCATCCACACGCACTTATTATGCGGTCGGAGTGTGGTACTGTGGAGTAAAAAAAGTTGGGACCCACACCTTCACCGTATATAAATTACCACATTTCCCCATTCCCCATAAATAAAATTTTCACCTACCAGCAATATAATAAGATTGTTTATATTTTAGAACAAGCAATCTTTTAATTCTGTTTTTTTTATAGCTTGTGATATATAGCATTAATCACATCGATTACGTAGTAAAAAATTTTTTGAGTAGCAATCGTGGCATGAATTTTGAACCTGAATTTGAAAATATAAAAGCGTCTAAAATTCCAGCATATACACATATCAACAATACCAGCAATACCATCGCTAATACAAATACTAATAATAACGCATATCAATACACAATTCCATACCCTAATACCAATAATAACACAAATTCAAATATGGACGTGAAATTCACAATAGGTTCAGTTGATACATCTCCGTTTTTACAGTATTCTCATGAAAATTTTAATATGGATGATTTGAATGATGAATACACTGAAATACAAGACAACAACAATGATGATATATTCTTATATGAATGTTCATTTTGTAATTCCAATCAACCATGTCTGCACAAATTAAATGATGTATATAAAGATGATGTTCATACTAATTCATTTAATCCAACAATTTTAGAAGCTCTACAAGATTATTCGAAAGAAGAGATGAATAATAAGTTTTTGGAGAGTAACTATAAGAAATGGTTGATAAATTTGAGTCCATTAAAGTAATGATTTATGATGCATAATATATACCTACTAGCAAGTAGGTTTATTGATTAGTTCTATTTCCATCTCTCTTACGTTCGAAGCCAATAAATTATTGGTAGTTCTCTAACTCCTCTTATCTCACGACAACTCTTAAACCACAACCACCACATTGACAACTATCACATCCACCACCCACTAAAATCACAACCCCTCTCTCCACATTAACTCTCCATCGACGTCCCGCTAGCGCAACGCTCTAACCCCTCTCATTGATCTCCCGACAATTAGATCTTTTAGCCCGCGACCTGTATACACCGATCAACATGGGACCCTTCTCAACTATTAATTGGATTGACTACATCAGTAGTTGAATGTTCTAGAAGGACCCTACTACTTACTAATGATGTTTATAGGGATTATTTGTTGCGATGGGTTTGGTTGTCAGGGATCACCGTTGAAATCAATCGCCAATCATAGGGTATCTCCTCATTACGATGATACGTGTCCTCAGGTCCGCTGGAATTTTGACATACACACCCGTTTACACGATAGCTACACTCGGCCTAATACGTCTATCAATCCGACAGTGGGGAACACACCATGCAACATGTGTGCGTTGCCGTACACTACTGTACACTTGACACTTTCACTGTTCTCCACATAGGAGAGTATCAGAGTACCAGGGAAAGAGAATCATAACTATCTAATGTTTATATATGCAATGCTATTTACTAATCTTTGATTTAACTCTAGTAGTCAAATCAATCAATTCCTGTAAGTTTGATTTCTTTTTTGGTTTCACAAACTTTTTTGGTGAATTAAATGGGGTACTCTCTTCAATAATTCCGTTACCGAATCCATTACCGAATCCTGACAAATTTGGTAAAATTGATGTATTATTGAATGAGTTAGTTTGATTAAATGTTTGGTTAACAGTTTGATTAGGTAAGAAACTATGATTAGGTAAGAAACTTTGATTGGGCCTGGTCAACCTACTGAATGAAATATTAGACGTATTGAAGGAATTATTCCTATTAGAATTCAAATTAATCATTGGTCTTTGTGTAAATGAATGATTATTCAAATATGAGAACTTTTTATCCAATTTGGCTTTTTGTTTAAGTTTCTCTTCATTTAATTTAAACTCGTCATCATTCACTACCTTTGTAGTAGGACCTTGACTAACTTCACGTGATTGGTTCTTCTTCACTCCTCTTGATGTTAAATCATATTTAAAGTTAGTGCTTAGATTATCAAACCCATCATTGATTATATCATTTATATTACAATTCTCTTGACTCATGTCACATATAAACACATTATTAACTACTGATGAGTTTATGCCTAATAATTGTTGGATTTGTGGTTCATTCAATTTACTATTACTTATATCCCAATAAACCACCAATACTTGAACTTTGAAATACCCAAACTTTTGAATCATTTGTATTATCCTTTGTAATATCAATCCGTCTCTCTTAAGTTTCTTCTCTACGTTCTCAAACTGTTTCAGTTCTTGAAGTAATCCACATTCAAACAACACAAACCCACTATTACGAAAGAACTCCTTATTCAATAAATCTTTTCCTGGTAAACTCATAAACTTCATCTTGAGCTTACTAGTTTCAATTTCATTAGTATAAATGGTTTTTGTGTCATTCAACTTCAAATCAAGTTTATTCCTTAACCATTTTGAATAATTCATTTTCCAGTTTTCTACCACAACCAAACCTTTCATTTCTATTTGTGGTTGTTCGATCTTTACCTTAACACTCTTACTACACTTGTCGACAAACGTCTTCAAATCAAGTGGACTCCATAACTTTTCAATCTCCCTTCTTTGTAATACAATCTCATCAATACTACTTTCATCCCAATCTCTTCTTTTGGTGGAATTGATTGAACTAACTGATGTGTTGGAGGTAATTCGTTTCTTGCTGAACGTCGTGTCCTCTAGCTCAGCTTGTCTCTTCCGTTTCAACCTTTGTTTAACCTTCAATTCCTCTCCTATATCGTGTAATTTACGGATATATTTACGTTTAAGGTTGGTTCTAAAAACATTTTCTGCTTGAATCTCTTCAGCTTCTTGATATACGATTTCATTAAGGAACGCTTGGTAAAGTTCCTTACAAAGAATTTGTTTGAAGGTTTCTCTTTCCCTTCTGGCATTTTCTTTTTTGATGAGTTTCGGTATGATTTTATATAATTCTTCATCGACTATATGTGAAACAATCGCGGATGTTATGTGTTGATTAGCTTCGGAGAACTTCTTGTGATCTACGAGTTTAGGAACTTTATGTACGATTGGCTCTGCTTTAGTCTCCTTTGACCCTGGGTTGTTAAGTACAAAATTTGATTTTTTCTCTACTTCAGCCTTTGGTATGTCAAGAATGAAATTACTCTTAGTCTCTTTAACTTCAGGTTCTTTTGATAATGCCTTAAATTCTGGTACATTGAGTCCAAAGCTTGACTCCTTCTTTTCAGGACCATTGAGCTCAAACTTGGGTGCCTCTTTGACCTCCTCGATCTTCGGCTGAGCGAAATTGAAAGTTTTAGGTTCTGGTCTGAACACTGGCTCATTGACAGCCATGGCGGCCGGTTCTTCTTTCTTGGCTGCAAAATTAAATACAGGTTGTGGTGCCTTATCTGACCCCTTCGACGTAGGAGCTGATACTGAAAAAGGAGCGTTATTGTTCTTTGTCCCATCATTTTTGAACCCCTGTAATGATTGAGGCCTTGACAAAAAGTCGGCAAATGACCCTGATTTAACATCGTCAGCAGTTGCAGATCCAAACGTTTGATTGGTTGATCCTTGTGAAAGTCCTTGTGAAATTCCCTGTGAAGTTGACTGCGAAGAATTAAACCCAAACCCTTGTCCACTAATCCCAGGTCCGCTAAGCCCTGTAGTTTTAGGCAAATCAAACGATTTTCCTCCAAGAATAGTCTTGGTGGTAGTCAAGTGTAAATCGTTATTACTCTCTCCGCAATTGATAAACTCCGCCAACGGCTTATTGATCTTAATATCAAGTTGTGGCGAAAATGGCTGTGACAACCTTGGCTTATCGGTGACGGAATTCAACTTATACTGAGACTCTAATTTCTCCTTATTCACTAAATCAATAAGAATCTCGCCCTTATCATTAACAATATCAACTTCATAATATTGTACAAACTTTACTAACTTATCTACATGATCGAATCCTAATTCTAATGCTAAATTCTTCCCATCATAAGCTTTATCTTTTGTATGGTAAGCTCTGGTCATTGCTTTTAATCCATAGAACCGTATATCATTAAATTGGGTTTCTAAAAGACACGACAAAAGGAAGGGGGTCTCTTCACTATAAACCAATCGGAAGAACTCCACATAAAGATTTAAACATCCTACAGTGTTCTTGTATCCTCTTTCAACGATATTATTCTGTGCCATCAAACTTCTGAACTTTAAACTCAACTTAATAAGTGGATGTTTAAGAATCAGAGTCGGTAAAGTTTGTAATTCTCGTTCAACTTCATTATCTCTTAGATGACTGATGAGGTAATATGCTCTGAACTCGGCTTCATTAGGACAGTAACCTCCACGGTTCCTTACATCTTGATATATTTCAATCAAAGTTTGTAAGGCTTTATTAAACTGCTCAAGTTCTTGTTGTTGTGAGTACTCTACATCACTTCCTGCCATTACATGTAAACAAATAAGATGGATTCTTACGATTTTCTCATTACACTCAATGGCTTCAGGACCAAAATAGTTCTGGTATGTGAAATCTTGTCTTATAGACCTTGTTCTATCCCATAAGAATGAGTGGGATTCTGGTAAGTTTGGGACGATGTTTTCAATCAAATAATTTAACGATTGTACTAATATGAAAGGAGGCCTAACTTCTGATGGTAAAGGGGGAGGTTGACCAGCTGCAGGTCTTGAAAATGCTTTAACCGCCTTTGACTTAGTGATCTTCTTAGTCACAGGATCTTTCTCTAAATTCTTAACATTATTTTCTAATGCTCTTCTAACTCTTTCAAATGTGGGACACATATCCAAACATGTCCCTTGGAACGATATAGCATCATTCAAATCTTTCCTTATATTTTCAGCATCGACCAAGCCTAATTCTTCCATCTTTTTCCGTTCTACCTCTCTCATTTTTTGAAACTCTTCATAGAGGCCTTGATAATCATTACCATTATTCTGTTGTTCCAACTGACTCATTTTCTCTTGATTCTGCTTATCCCAGGGATCTTGCTGGAACGGTATGGGTTCAATGATTCTAGGTTGGATTTGTAAATACTTCGGTACTTCTCTTGGTTTTAATTGCTTCTTCTGAAACCCAAACTGTTCAGGGTTACTTATTATGGGCCCTACTATATTGACTTCTTTGATGGAATAATTCTGATATGTTGTGTTGGCTTTGGGTATTATCTTGACTTGGACATCCTCTGGGTCTTCTGAGTCCATTCCATCTTTGTTTTGACTGGATTTATCGATATTTGGCTTGAATTGTCGTGGTTTCCGTTTGAATGACTTTTGATCTTTACTATTAGGTCTTGGGTTATTCTTGACGAATGGTTTCTTTTTGTTGTTCTTACCAGCGAACCCATTACCTTCTGAATTCGATGACTTATCCTGTCTTTTATCGAATCCAAACGGTTTCCCAAACCCATTGGGTATTGGATTCCCAAATGCTGACATGGTGCTCGCGGTTAAAGATGAGCGTATACAATCTTAAAGATTGATATAAGAATAGAGGTAATGACACAAATAGTCAGCCAAAAAGTGGCTCAAATATAATGACACAACCACAGGGACACAAATACAGTACAACGAATAGATATAGAGACAATGACACAAAAATGAGTAACTAGAGATAATTAAGAATCTGTGAGACCAGCCACACCCATGTCTGAACTTCACAAACACACCAATTCTGTGTCTATATTAACAAAAGTGAACTATATAAAGTACAAGTATATTGATTATATATGCTAATTCATCTTCAGTTAATTCATTACCAAAATAAATTAAGCAGATTTTTCAGCTTTAGCTTGAGCTAAAACTCTAGCAGTACCGTGTAAAGCGTATCTGTGGTTTCTTCTGAATTTAGCATCAACACCCTTTAATGATGGATATCTTTGGGTCTTTGGTTTTTTAATACCATTTCTGTGAGCTTTTTTGGTTTGATTATGAGCAGTATGATTCTTTGATTTAGCCATCTATTTGTTAGTATAAAGTTAGAGCAAAGTGGGGAGTGGGTTTCGGTATATGGATTGAACTGGGACTTGAACATGAACATCATCGATTACAATTGATTTTTATTTGATGAACGGATTCTGGGATTGGTCTTGTCGACATTGCTTGGACTTCTGTAAAACTCAGTGGTATTGACGGTTTTAATTTACATGACATCTTCCTAAACACATAAGAAAACAAATACAGTTGATGGGAATAACTTATGGAGATTTATTCAACATAACACAAACAGACACTTATGACTTCCTATACCTTTACTCCTACAATATCTTTAACATACTTTTAATAGTAATTAATTGAAAAATCAATTTTCTCAGTTAAAAATTTTCAAGGTTTCACAATAATGCGCAGTCATAGGTTTAAGCCCTAGGTTGCGCGTGACCATTAAACTCAACTAATACTTTCTACCTAGGAATATTAAGAGGAACTATTAACCAATTCAATTTATTAACTATACAATACAAGGACTAAACTAGACTTTTGGAGCATCAGACTTCTTTTCAGCTTTAGCTCTTTTAGCATTAGCTTTAGCACCCATAATACCACCACCCCAGTGTCTTCTTGAATCATCATATTTTTCAATAAAGTTGGAGTTGATAGTTGAAACTAATTTTGATAATTCAGCTTCATTAGCACTATTGACTTCAGTTAAAGCAGCAACAGCACTAGTTTTTTGATGAACTAAAGTACCTAATCTAGCTTTACCTTTTACAATAGCATATGGTACGCCCATTTTCTTACATAAAGCAGGTAAGAAGATGACTAATTCAATTGGATCAACGTCATTAGCGATTAAAACTAATTTGGCTTTTTTGTTTTCAATTAATGAAACAACATGGTTTAAACCGTATTTAACAACAACTGGTTTTGGACTAACGTCTTTAGCTTTCTTACCTTCAGCGATGGCAGCAGCTTCTTTGGTTAATCTTTCTTTCTTTTCAGCAGAAGTTTCTGGTCTGTAC
Source organism: Yamadazyma michaelii (assembly GCA_030572395.1). Lineage (NCBI taxonomy): Eukaryota > Fungi > Ascomycota > Pichiomycetes > Serinales > Debaryomycetaceae > Yamadazyma > Yamadazyma michaelii. The sequence continues at coordinate 255,871 of JAJLZU010000012.1, read as the reverse complement.
TTGTTGAATAATTTGAAAGTTTGGGCAGCAGTGTTCTTATCTAAAGTATTAGAAAATTGAGCAATTGCTGGTGGAACTTTTAATCTTAATGACAAGATTTTCTTTTGTCTTTGTAATCTGACATATTCAGGCCATTTAACAAATCTTGATAAATTTCTTTTAGGTTGAATTGATTGACCAATACCAAAATTTTTTGGAGTTGATTCAACTAAAGGATTTTTTGGGGCAATTTTACTACCAGTTGATTTACTAGATAATGGCGCTGGAGCAACTTTCTTTGCAGGCTGTGTCATTGAGTTAGTATTAAAAATAAGAATTCTCCCAAGGTCAACGAACTTCTCCTTTTTAATTCTACTCTACAGTATCTAAAGATACTCAGCCTGTGCTTCAAAGAAGTGAATGCACATCAAGGTCACCAATCTTATTTAAAAGATGGTGATTCAACATTGAGGATCCACTCCTTTGAGCACAACCTAATATATTAGATATAGTAAGGTGTAATCATGGAGGGTCCAATGCCTATCTATTTAAACATACCATAATGTAATGTTAAGATGAGTGAAAAAATTTTTCAGTGAGAATTAAGACTTAATAGTGGGATGAGAGTTACGCGGATTTTGCAGCATGGCTGAGACGATTTATGTAGGAATGATTTAACGATGGGCCAAGAGCTGAAGTGTTAATGGTTTCTAGAGTTGGGACGTAAGTCATGTGACTGGTGCTTGTTATATTCCTGACAGTTGATCAATTTTTTCGATCGTTTTTTCGATTTTCAAAATCGAAACTTTGCTCCTACATTTAAACTTCGTAAAAGCTGCAAAATTCACTCTAATATCTATTACACTATAAACACACTTATCAATACTCCTCAAAAAAGTTGTCGAACTTATTAATCATAAAGTCCTTCGACTTGAGGAAAACAGCTAAGAAATTTGGAAGTGACCATCCAAAAATCATTCCAACTCCATATTGTTTACCAATTGGAATAACAAAAGTGGGAGCAGGATTTGCAACTTTTGGAACATTAACATCTTTACCTAAAAAGTATTTTTGAACGGCAGCTTCAAAAGTTTTAAGTTGTCCCATTTTAATGGAGATAATGGTTTTTTCACTTGATTCAGTTATATCACCAAATCCAAGGATATTTGGATACTCAGAAACAACAAGAGTATCTTCAGTGACTAAGAAACCAGCTTTGTTTAATAATTCTTTTGGAATGAAAGAATTGTTTGGTTTGATTCCGAAAGCAGGAATAACTAAATCATAAGATTTAGTACCTTCAGCAGTAGTGATTGTAGTTTCAGTATAGCTTTTCGATAAAACATTATTAATAACTTTGACCCCAACCTTTTCTAAGAATTGTTGAGCTTGCTTTTGCTTCTTTAATGGAAATTGAGGAGCTAATGGATGATCTGCACCAGTATAGATATCGACATTGATTTTTGGATGAAAATGTTTAATGTCACCAGCAGTCTCAGTTCCAGTTGCACCTGCACCAATAACAGCAACAGACTTGACGGTTTTAAGTTTTTCTGCAACGTCAGTTACTAATTTAACACTACTGTCAACATCTGGTGTTTCTTTGAACAATGGTGAGATAGTATTAGTACCTGAAGCTATAACTAAATAATCATACTTCATGGTCTTACCGGATTTTAATTCTAAAGTATTGGTTTCGGGATTCAATTTTTCAACTAAATCTTTAACATGTTTGATATTTGGTAAATTTTTGAAAATATGACTGTACTCAGCAACTTGACTCTTTAATTTAGTACGAGAAGGTTCATCATTAAACGCTCTTGGAATAATCGGTTTATGATAAACTTTATCACCTGGACTTATAATAGTAACATTTAATCCTTGTTTAGCCATCTTTATAGCACCAATGACCCCAGCATATCCACCACCGATAATAACAACTTCTTTGTTTCCTGACATTTAAAATTTTACAAATTCTATGAAGTTTGAGAGGATTCACTGCTCCATTTATAACATCAAATTTGAAGCGGCGAACTAGATAAAATGCGCTCCGCTTTAGTAAGGTTACTAAAAATATTTTTTTTACGGGCCAAAACTCAAATACAATACAATTGACATGGTACTTGAATTATTGACATTTATTTGTAATGGTAGTGTGCGACACACTACTTGTTAGTAATGCGATATGTAAACCCGTCGATTAAATCCGCGTAAGGCTACAACTTATTCTCACTGTACATCTCTGAGCTAAGGACACCCACCAGTACACACACCGCCGCGTGTTTGTGAGCATAAAAATTTTCTTGATAAGCTCAGATAGGAACTTAGGGTTTAGTTGCAAATCTAAAGCCACAAACTTGAAACACCATAGCCCAAAATAGGAAACGACTTTGAGTGTAGATAATGATCACCGAATTAATAACAATCTTTCAATCTGGTGCAGCATCACCTTTAAGAGGACAGCTTTCAGGAATATTAGGGTCAACATCTTTAGCATGTTGGATAGTATTGTTGATGCCACAATTGATTGAACAATGGAGATTGAAATCAAGTGATGGAATAGCTATTGGATTCATAACGATTTGGTTTTTAGGTGATATATTCAATTTAATCGGTAGTATGTGGGCCGGATTATTACCACAAGTTGTATTCTTAGCTATATGGTTTTGTATAGCAGATTCTTTAACAATCTTTTCATATGTTTATTACAAACACATTTATAAAGGTCATCATCATGAACATGAACAAAGACCTTTAATTAACAGAAGAAGAACTTCCAGTACATTGACAGATATTGCATTAGAACCAACATATCATGGAATCTTTATTAAATATGTCTTGCCAATTTTATTTGTAATTGGATGTGGTGTTTTAGGGTATTTCATTTCCCCTGGGTCTGGTGACTCTGATGCTCCTGATAGTCCAACCGAATTAGAATTTGGTCCTCAATTGGTTGGGTACTTATCTGCCTTTCTTTACTTAGGAGCCAGAATTCCACAAATCATTCAAAACCATCACCGTAAATCAGTTCAAGGCTTAAGTTTATTATTCTTCCTTTTCTCTACTTTAGGTAATTTAACATATGCTGGTCAAATTTTAATTTATAGAAATGATAGGGAATACATCTTATTAAACTTGAGTTGGTTATTAGGATCCTTAGGTACAATTTTTGAAGATATTTATATTTTCTTTCAATTCTATTTGTACATGGATAAGCCTGTGGTGGTAGATGAAGAAGAGTTTGTTCCTTAGAAAAAACCTAACAGAAACATAAGTAGAAATAAAATAAATACGCATCATATCCCACTCTAAACTTTTACACAATTTGTATGCATTCATATACTACACAACTCTATAATTCTCCTATAATTTAAGCAGGATCAAAATCAGCTAAATGTTTATCTTCCTTTATTTCATTGTCTAGATTTTCACTATCAGCACCACTCCAATCGACATAGATCTTTCTAAACTTAGATAAATCGGTGTTCTTCATGAAATCATTTCTCTCTTTACTCCAATCATTTTGGACACCTTCGAAAGCTTTGTCCCAAACTTTATCATAAACTGCTTTAATCTTGGCTTCTTCCTTTTGTCTGATTTCTTCTAATGCCATCCACTCCATATGTTTCAAGTCGTCTGAAGATGGTTCATAAATATGCCAAATAACATAATGAGGCAATCCATAAACATTGTACCCCATACGTTTACTTAATTTCCCAAATGCTTCAGTTTCGGCATGTTTTTCGAATGAAAATGCTGGGAAATGGGAACCAGTTCTGAATACTTTAGCTTTAGTTAAAATTGAAACACCTCCAATCCCATCTAATTCCATTTCAATTTCTGGGTCTCCGTATGGATCACGAAGATATGCTAAATGAGGTCTCCAAGTTTGATATTCAACATATCCTTCAACAATACATGCATCTTCATCTAAAGCTTCGGCTAATTGTAAACCACCATCAGATTCTTGCCATGAATTTAAATCATATGGTTGTTGATTACCTAACCAATCTGGTAAAGGTCTCCAGACATTTGGCACTATAACATCTTTATCATGATGCATTAAATCTTCTAAGATAGTGGCCGGTACGGTTTCAACATCAGCATCTCTCCAATAAACATGGGAATGATAAGGCTTGATCGCTACTGACCATAACCAATTTCTAGCCCTTGCCATTAATTTTCTTCTTGGACCTTGAGCTGCAAATCCATGACGATCACTGAAACTCTGACCAATGATTTGACCGAAATCCTTTTCGAAAATTTCGATTTCTCCGAATCTCATAGATAAATCAGGGTGGTTTTGGATTTCATTCAAATGTTTCTTCAAATTTCCCATAGTGTTATCACTTGAATCACTTACTAAAAATGCTAAATCGATTAAATTATGGGGATATGTTAAATTCTTCATGTGGCCAAAGAACATTGGCAAATGTGCTGAAGCATCTCTTAATGGAACACAGAATAGAACACGTTCTTCATATTGCCATCCATCGGGTCTTCCTTTATAGTTCTCCAAATCAAAGAACTTCACCGACTCATCAGAATCAAAGTTTGGCACGTATAATTGTTGATTATTAAAGAAGAACACTCTAACTATTGTTAGTAGTGATATTATTATAAATGCTAAAATTATTCGAATTTTATTTATTTGATCTATTTTCATGTTGATCAGGTTTGTGGACGTGTTTTGTTATGACGTGTTTGTATTTTGTGTACTATGTATATGTACGGTTGTTTTGTGGACGTTTGTTTGTGGTTGGTGGTTTTAATAATGTATGTTTATATGACGTTAGTGTTGTCAGGAGTGATTGGAAAATTTCTCATCCACGATTCGCACATTAGCCGCTTAAATGAAATGAAACTGATAGATGTGATGAACTTCGGTGCATACATAGTTAGTGAGAGTTAACCGTCGAAGAGAAATTAGACGGATTTTCTAAGGCTAAGATTCACGGCTATGATTTATGGCCAAGTATCCCAAACTATGAGGTAATAGCGGAACACAACAATCGCCGTCGTAATTAACAGGTGTTCTCAACCTTGTAATTACGTCTCTAATAGCCTCAAATACTCATCCCTTCAAGTACCGTCAACAATTCACCGTAATTGACCCCAAATTAATTGAATACGACCAGTAAACATTCAGGACATTATTGCGTTGTAAGTCGAATAGTACTCCGTGCGTTTATGTAAGATATCACTTATACAGGAGATACTCAAACAATTAAGTATAGGGAGTTAAATAAAGTTTATACAATAGATACATGGGAGTATTTCCTTACAAATCCGCTGGAAGTTCGGGAGTTAGGAAAATTTAGGGGTATTTACCAATTTGGAAAGCGTTGACTGAGTGAAGGATATGCTAAGTATTGACAAACTGAACTATTAATTGGGTAAAGTATAAACAAATTAACATGGCATTAGTGTTATAAAGTGACCAATTGACATATTTCCACCCCTTACTCAAAGACAAGTTAAAGACACGACTTGGTGTGGACGTCACATTTGATGGGGTTATTGTTATTGACTATAATAAGATTTTAGAAGATCCCTTGCAATAAAAAGTTGGAGAACTGAGCAATTATGAAAAAGGGGAGAACTAATTAACTAATTAGGATTAACTCAAAAGATCAGGGTTTATATCATAGAGGGGATACATTCCAATATCGGTCTCGGATTTGTTCGGTGATATAAAATCTAAAACTCTTGGATTAAGCTAATAACTTTAAGATACGATGAACGTGAACCCTAATAAATAAAAAGTTTATGAAACTAGAGTCTTGGCTAACAAAAACCAAATCATAAGTTTTTATAAAAACTGAACCATTTCTTTTTTTTCAAGCCGTTTTTGACCACCTTGGACCAAAATTATGCTATAAACGTGAATGTTGAATAATAATGTTCAATATCGGACAATATCCCTAAAAAGTTAAGATTTTGAATTCCAGCTTAACCGTTTCCCTAAAAACATATGATTAAAAATTAAGTTGCGGCATAAGTTAACAAATTTTATGTAACTTTTTGATTATATGCAGTCCGGTGACTGAAAATCATTTTTTAAACACCGAAGGTAAGGTGATTTAGTTAAAACTACCTCGTATGCAGACAATAAAAATGTACAGTGGATTAAACCTAGTCAAGGGATATTATGCCTTTAAGTTAATTTCGAAGTTAAAGGTATAAATTAATTAGGATTTCCTTAAGATCTACCAATATATTTTTTACACAGATTTAATAAGGCACCATGAACATGAATGATTTTCAACCCATAAGTCCAGTTAGTGACAATGATGATTGGTTAAAATATATTGATAGTGAAGCAATTCATTTATCATCAGGGAGTGAAAGTGGGTCAATGGATGGTTCAATCAAAAATGAATTCGATAGTGTGTTTGATTCATATTTACCATCAAATAATAGTCCAGAAGATTTAACTGGTTATTCTAATGATAGTTTATTAGATTTAAATTTAGTAAATGAAAAATTAACGTCAAAATCCTCATCTTCATCATTATCAACTCAGAAGAAACCTAGGAAAAGAGCACCAAGAAAGAAGTTAACCACTAGTCAAAAGGCAGCTCATAATGTTATTGAAAAAAAATATAGAATAAATATTAACACCAAAATTGAAGGGTTACAAAGGTTAATTCCTTGGTTAACTGGTGAAGAAACTGGGTTTAAAACTCAAAACAAACTTAATGATAATAATGACGAACCAAGTATGAAAAAATTGAATAAATCTTTGATTTTAGATAAAGCGATTGAGTATATTGAATTCTTACAATTAAATGAACTGAGAATCCTAGAAGAAAATTTAAGGTTAAAGAGTCAATTATTTCCAATGAGTCAATGAGTATAGAATTATGTAGATTATAGATATTATGAATAATTACTTACTGATCGTAGGTAGACGATTCTCTGGTAACTTTCTTAAATTGAGCACCCAATTATTCAAATTCATTTTGGTATGAATGCTAGCATGCTAACCTCCCTAGTAATGCCAACTAATTAGAAAACATGCCTTTCGCTTACTGTTTCTAATTACATCGCTTGAGTACAATATACACACCGATGCAATACACTCCGGCACCACTCCGATGTGTCATAATACGAGATATGCATCGAATCATGTATGCGTTTGACACATCGAACAATACATGAACCCACTAAACTTTATTTTGCCCAACCTCCTTCGTACACGTTTACTATCAGCTTATTACCATATCAACTCATATACACTATTGCCGGTATGGTTTCAATAAAACAAGACTTCCTGGAGCTGGTTGCAAAATCGCTCAGAAAAAGAAACAATCGAGTGATATTTAAATCACTCCATATGTGACGGTGCTAAAATTTTATGGAACAACTTTTATCCGTAAACGTCCAATACTAAAAATATCCACGACTCGAATATCCGAAGTAACCCAATGTTTATTTTATGCAAGTAAGATCGGAGTTTCTAACGTTTAATTATTCTCTAAGGTTCCTATTAGCTGTTTTAGACGGGCATTAATGTCCAGAGCCAGGGCTACGATTTTGGATCTAAAGTTAAGTTTGAAGTTTCTAATTTAACTTTGATGAGTTTTTCCGGTAATTTAACTTTATATGGAATTATTATATATGTGGTTAGTAGTGGTTAGTTGTGGTTAGTGTTGATAAAAAAATCGCCTGTTATCATGAGATTTTTACGACTCGCAGAGTGTCTCATAGTGTGCCTTTGGGTGTAAAATGACATGGTTTTTTGAGAATCAAACTTGACAACTATGATTGCATTACAGATTTATGTAATGTTTCCATACTTATTGCGTACTGCACTCTTTTTATGTTTTAGGTGTATTTTGTACTCCGGTAGTTACACTTAGTTAGTTATTGTATGAGAAGATCTCACCGCAGAGGTGTTAATTCTATTTAGTGATTGTCTTGTTTTAGAATTGTCGATGGTCGTAAGAGCCGTACGCAATTGATATTAAGCTAGTTGCTGAATTATATGGACCTATGTTGGCGTATGTTGCCTTATGTGGCCCTCGTTATGATCTAGAAATCATTTCAATCAGGAGAATCCTAGAAGTGTACGCTAAACATGAAACGAACTAAGAGATCGAGAAATTTCACAGAAACAGCGTCTCCTTGTATAGTATTTATACAAAGGGCATTGTCTGATAGGATAGAGTGAGTTTAATCAGAGTCATTATAAGCTTAAGTATTATAAGTGTCCTAGTAATATCAATGGCAGTTTCTAATTAATCCGTGATAGTTTACCGTCACCAAAACCTTGTAACCCATCAATATTTCTTCTCGATAACCTCACATATACCCCTTAATTGTTCCTATAGCTTCCCCTTTCTCTCCACCTACCCTAGGCTTAGACAGCGCGATAGTTTGGTTGTGCGTCAATGAATATTCAACACCTAATCCAAGAACTAACAACGCTATCCAATGAATCCAAGCGTAGAAATACCGATATCAAACATCATTGTGACATAGCATTGACAGATCTTAAACAATTCAACCAATTAAATCAATTACTGGACTTACCCTCAAAAGCCAAATCTCAAGTTTTATCACCGTTTTTAATCTCATGTAATGTCAATAATGTCAGATTTGCCAACTTGGCAATCCCTGTCATTCATAAGTTGATCATCACCAAAGCTGTGGATACTAAAGATTTAGGGCAATTGATAAAATCACTTCTAGAGGCGTCTCATTTAGCAATTGATATTCAATTAAGAATTCTTCAGTGTTTACCCAGTTTAATGCAGAATTATAGTGATGATATTAGTGGGGAGTTGTTATTGGAATTGTTGGGTGTTTGTGGTGGATTAACTACCGGGAATAAGCTGACTGTGGTGATAAATACAGCATCGGCAACGTTACAGCAGTTGTTTAATTATATTTTTGATAAGGACACTTCTCTGCCAGGTGAAGTGTCAAAACCTTCAGCTGACCAATCTACTGAAGAAACCAACTCCAATCATACCGTAACACTCAGTGATACTGTCATCCAATTATCCACCACATCAAATGAAAACTTCCTCATATTTCAGGACCTTTGTGATAGTCTAGAAAGAAAAGCTCCGGCCTACTATAAAGATCTTACCAACATGAAAACCATCACAATCCTCGACATTATCGAATCAATACTCCAGAATCATATCCCACTTTTCAATAACCATCCCGAGCTCAACTATTTATGCAGAATCAAACTAGTTCCGTCCTTACTTAGATTTATCAACAACACTAAGGAATTCCCTATTATTGTCAGAGTCATGAGAAATTTGTTAGTGTTACTTAATACTCAATTACCCAACTTAGAAATCGAAGGAGAAATCATACTTTCAACCCTCAACCATTTAGTTATAGACCAAAATGATGATGAATGGGAAAAGATTTTAGTATTGGAAATCTTCAAGAACTTATTCACAAATTTCAATACCATCACCTTAATTTTTGAACTTTACGATAATGATCCTAAGAAGAAGAATGTCATCCAAGAACTATTAACGATTTTAGATTCATACTTAACGTACAATCCTTTAACTGCTACTATAGTTAAACCGCAGTTAACACCAGCTACTCAAAGCAGTACTTACATTTCCAAACAATCGTCTATAAAAATATCAATTCTCGATCTTTTAGATAAGACTGAACCTATTGTTGTTCCCCCTACATATTCTATAAACTTAATATTTCAAATTGTTATAAACGTAACTGATGGAATAGGCAAGTTTGTCAACAATCTCTCATTATCCAATGAGGATCTAGAATCAAAAGTTGAACTCGTTAATAAGTTTATAGAGTTCTTGTACCCAAACTTGCTCCAATTATTTGAATATTATCTCCATTGCTTAATGGATAATGATCATTTTCACTTACTTATAAGATCCTTACAAAAGTTGATCCATACCACAGGATTGTTGGGCTTGAACGATCTTAGAGATGGATTACTCGGTGTATTAAGTAAGAAAATCATTCTCACAGAAGGAAGAAAGTTTACCTCCAGACACTTGACGTGTTTAAGAGCGCTTATAAACCTTGGAACGTCATTAGGTTCAACGCTCACTAAATCATGGAAAATTATCTGGTTAACCCTCCAATGGAGTGATTATTATATAAATGGACCTGATGAATTCAGTGGTAATCATGAACCTAAACTAAATCAAGATTTGAGTAGTATAGAAAGTTCTTTAGCTAAGTTTCATGAAAGTATCAAGGATTATAATCTCGATAGCTATAAGTATTTATTACAAAATTTAATGGAATTATTTCAGGAGAGTCTTGATGATAATAATGAAGTATTTTGTCCTTACAATAAGGTGTATTTTATTAATAAAGTGTATGACATATCAACGCTTAATATGAAGTATGTGGTTAATAATGAAGTATTTGAATTGTTGGCTAATTTCTTTATAAGCAAGGGACTCAAGAGCTCATTGAATTTCAACTTAAAGTCGTACATCATCACTAAGTTCACTTCACTTATTACCCAAATAACTTTAGAATCTTCAGAGGATTACAACACTACGAATTTAATGACTCTCAAAGGGTTGAATAGGTTTTTAATTGATCTTCAAACTACTGAGAACTTGAATAATCGTATAGAGTTTCATCTACAGGGTTTAACCACTCTTAATAGTATGTTGGAAACTTATGATAAGAGATTAACTGACATTGAAGTCTGGGATACGATCTTCGGGATGATTAATTCAGTTTTTGATACTACTTACCCTGAGAAGAATCCTAAGGTTGGTAGCATTATTAATCATTCATTTAATTGCTTGAAATTGATTATGAATGAGTTCATAACTACTTTACCGTTGGGAAAGTTTAGGTTGTTAATTGATACATTATATAATTTCTGTGTTCAAAAAAGTGATTTGAATATCCTGTTTAGTAGTATTAGTTATTTCTGGTTAATTAGTGATAACACTCAAGTTCCCAAGGATGCTGGGGCTGATACTACCACTGTTCCCACCACCATCACTACAGAATCACAACTCACGTCATCACTTGAAAACATCAAAAACCTCCAAATTTACCTCCTCCTTCAAATCATTAAGCTTTCTCACGATGAGAGGGCTCAAGTCAGAGACGGATCCCTTCAAACATTCTTCGAAATCATTGAAATTCATGGTGATTCCTTCACACAGTCTCATTGGTCTACAATATATACCCTCATATTTAGTCAAATATTCACCGTCAAAGATTTAGGTAACGAACTTAAAGAAACCGTCAAACTCAAGTTGGATGGAATGATTTCAATTTATACTAAGTTCTCACCAAAGAATGATGAAATCTGGTTAAATCTCATTGAGTTTACTAAAGATTTAGTTAAGTTACACAAACTTGATATTAACATTATTATCCTCACCAAGTACCATGAACTTTTGGCTATTCCTACCACAAAACCAATTTTACAAAACCATTACAAGTTCTGGTACGAGTTCCCTATAGAATATGAATTTAATGATGTTGATAGTTATTTAGATGAATTGAATGGGTTGGTTATTTTGTTTCCGTTAATTTACAGTAAATTGTATGAGAATGGTCTTGTAACTACTGAGATTATTTCCCAGGTATTGAATATGTTTACAAAGATCTTAAGGTATCCAATTATCATTCATAAACTTGACGATCAGACTCCTACGATTCTTCAAAAGAATGTTATGGATAATATCAAAATACTCATTCAGGAAGATGATATTATCAATTCAGTTATTCTTAGAGAACTTAGTACTTTGCTTATTTATCAGTTCAAGATAAGAGAAAAGATTGAAAGTAAATTAATGAATTCTAACCTTAAATCAAAGTATAAGTTGCCTACGTTCATATCTATCAGTAACATTTCTATGAACTTGATTGAAGAAGTTTATGGAAGAATTCAGGAATTTAAGATTGTTTTGGATGATGGGAGTTTAGTAAGGGTTATAAGGTCAATTTTAGAGGTAATAGAGAACAAAGCTAATAATTGGGATAAGTTGGGTGAGTTTTTATTGAGAATTATTGGTGATTTCTTAAGAAATACTGAGAATCCTGGGGTCGGGGTAGGAGCCAGTGTTAATGGTGCTAAAAACGGTACTACTAATACCACTGACTGTGTTAAAGAAATATGGGAATTAATCATCTCATATATTCAAATAAATTTCAGCCCTCATAATCAAGCCGAAGAGAATATCAACACTATACAGTACACCAAACTCATTCAGCTTATTTACCCCTACTTAAAGGATCCGTCCGTAATCAAAAAACTCATTAAAGACATTTACCTCAATTCATACTTATACAAATTCAATGAGATTGAAGATGAGCTTTTTGATACTGGTTCTGTCAATACCGAGCAAACCATAACCAACCTTGTCCGTTATGACTTTAATTCATCCTTTGGAACGACAAAACCAATTGAGTTCCACAGGTATAAAAAGATTAAGTTCATATGCCTTCAACAACTAATCGATTACACTATTAAGGGATCCTTGACTCAAGAGTTTAGTCCTGAAAACTTTGAGTACTTCATTCTCAGATTGAGTTTTAGCTTAAGAAGGATTATAGAAGATTCAAAGTTAGTTTATAATTTACCAATCAATTCTCTTCAGATCACTGAATTGAAATTGTTACTTAATGGGTTATTAGAGTTTTTGAACCTTAATGTCGAGGCTGATTTAAGTGGTGTAATGAGGTTGATAATTGAATTGAGAATTGAAGCTTTGGGTGATATTAAACAGAAGATTTTACAAAGGTATGTGCAGGCTACTTAAACGGAGAAGTCTGGACGCAGAATCTGCATTCTCATTCCGTTCAGGTCAGGTGATTTATTCACATTCTATTATAATACATAGTCTAGAGCTTATAGTGTCTTCGTTCCTCCTAGATAAAGACGTAGTGTCACTTACTTTCCAGTTTTCTATCCCCTACCTCCACATATTTGAGTTAAACTAAAACGCCCCTAATTTCTCTCCCAATCCAACTACTATGCCATTGAATCCAGTTGAAAAAGTAGATGACCCAAAGTCGGCCTATGCCAGCTCATTTAACAATGATACCAACCAAATGTGATTCAAGCTAATATTGACAGAATCCTTTCAGTCCCCCAAAGAGTGTGATCCTAATAAATCCAAGTATAATACATGTATGTGTTCCTTACTATGCCCTATACACTCAAGCCACAGCCAAAATGTCTCTCATGTCTCAGTCTCATGTCTCGTTCCATACCACTTCGTGCCTGGCAAAAATTCATTTCAACGCGATCCATCCCTCCTTCGTCTCCTTAATATCCGATACTACGTGTTATAGGGGCATACCTGGTGTTAACTTGCTATTGACGTCTCCTATATCTACCACAAACTCAAGCCACAAACTCAACTCTAAGTTACACGAACCCACTTCAAACCACACACCAAAGTAGACCAAAATAAATAAGCCCTAAAAACTCTCACCGTAAAGTCCTTGTAATTTACCCAAATCGGGAAACCTAATTGAATTGTTTATGTTTACAAAAATAGAATGCGCCTTTCTCAAAACCATCGAAAAAAAATTTGTACCACATAGACACTTTTATCTTTATTGACATAGACCACAGGTACAAACATATCCACAAACCACAATCCAATTGTATATAAAAGGTTTTTGAAAATATGTCATTCAGAAATAGTGCTGGTTCTAACAGGTATCAAGAATTTGATCATGAATCTGGTATAAATAGAAAAAGATCATTAGTTAGACCTGAGAGACAAAGACTAGATGAAAACCATCCAAGATACCATTATACCCAAATCGCTAATCAGGAATCTAATCATTTAAAAATTCAACCAGCTCCAAATTTAGATCCTCAAATTTCAGATGATTATAATTATAGAAGATCTAATGATTTAACAGCTCATAATTCTGACAATGATGACGCTGGAATCCCCTTAATGGATTATGAAAAACCTCCAAGTCCTTCGAAAGGCGGTAGAGAAATTTATGGATTAAATGACGAGATTGAACCGTACTCATCCCCTGCCAAATCTAAAGTTATTAGAAATAATAGTCCGAAATCTACCAAGAAAGAGTCTAAAATTTATCCATGGAAAATATATTGTTATGTGATAACGTTTTGGGCTCCAAGTCCACTCTTAAGATTATTTGGGCTAAAAACTAAAGATCGTCAATTTGCATGGAGAGAAAAAATGGCATTGATTAGTTGTATTCTTTATATTGGAGCATTAGTAGCATATTTAACATTCGGGTTTACCGCCACCGTTTGTAGGAAACAAAGAATCAGAACTAGGATAAATGAAGTTAGTAATGGGTACTTGATCATTAATGGTAGATCATTTGATTTAACTAGTTCTCAACATCCAGCAGCTGCAGGTATTGATGCTGGTACAAATGTTTTATATCCGCCAATCAATGCTGGAGGTGCTGATGCGTCATTATTGTTTCAAAATGTTAATGGGAATTGTAAAGGATTAATTAAACCAAGAGATAATTGTACTATTCCTAAGAACGATGATGAAGTTGCTTGGTATATGCCATGTAAGTTATTAGCTCAAGATGGAACCACATCACCAAATTTCACTACTGAATACTATCAAGGGTGGTCATGTCATACCAGTTCAATTGCCCGTAATGCCTATTATAATTTAAAGGTTAATGGGGATGTATTCTTTACTTGGGATGATATTAAGAATAGTTCAAGAAACTTAGTGGTTTATTCAGGGAACGTTCTCGATTTGAACTTAATCAATTGGATTCAAACTGATGACTTAGAGTACCCTGATTTATTCAATAAATTAAGAGATGACGATAGTTATAAGGGCCATGATATATCTATGGTATTAACCAACGGTGAAGAAAGACACGCTGCTAGATGTTTAACCGAAATCATTAAAGTTGGAAGTATTGATAGTGATACCATTGGATGTATTGCATCTAAATTAGTATTAATTGTATCATTAGTATTTATTTTATCGGTAGTTGTGGCCAAGTTCTTAATGGCTTGTTATTTCAAATGGGTTATTAGCCCAACTCAAGGTGCAACTTCAGGTATGTTGAAACAAGCAGATAGAGATGAAAAAATCGAAAATTGGGTGGATAATCCTACTGCTAACAACGATTTAGTTGTTGTGCCACAAAAAACAAGAGCTAACTACAAAACCAACAGACAAAGTGTTTTGAACAAAAGATTAAGTTTAGCACCAAATGAATTGAATCAATATTATGTCAATGGTGAAAATTTATCTAAAGATTTCAAATACACCACGATGTCAACTCAAAATTATTTATTATTACCAAAAGCTCAAAAACAAAGAAACGCATCTGGACGTAATTCCGTGTTTATGAATGAAACATTCAATTCGTCAACAGATTTATTGAACATGAACATGAATAGAACCAGACCAAACTCAATGATGATTAATCCATTTGATGTGGATGATTTTAATAATATGACAACGTTGTCACCAGATTTGATCCACCCTGATGTCGTTCCACAACCGCCCGTTGAATATCAACCTTATGGATTCCCATTAGCTCATACCATTCTTTTAGTCACATGTTATAGTGAAGATGAACAAGGTTTAAGAACCACATTGGATTCTTTATCCACTACCAACTATCCAAATTCTCATAAGTTGATCTTAATGGTTTGTGATGGGATGATCAAAGGGTCAGGTAACGAACAAACCACTCCTGATATTGCATTAAGTATGATGACCGATTTTGTAGTTCATCCTGATGATGTTGAAGCCCACAGTTATGTAGCGGTTGCTCAAGGTTCCAAACGTCATAATATGGCTAAAGTATATGCTGGTTTTTACAAGTATGATGATTCGACTGTTCCAATTGAAAACCAACAAAGAGTTCCAGTTATTACCATCGTTAAATGTGGTACACCAGAAGAAAGTTCATTACCTAAACCTGGTAATAGGGGTAAAAGAGATTCACAAATTATTTTAATGTCATTTTTACAAAAAGTTATGTTTGATGAAAGAATGACCACTCTTGAATTCGAGATTTTTTCATCGATTTGGAAAGTCACGGGTCTTATGGCGGAGATGTATGAGATTGTGCTAATGGTAGATGCTGATACTAAAGTTTACCCAGACTCAACTACTCATATGGTTGCAGAGATGGTTAAAAATCCAAAGATTATGGGATTATGTGGAGAAACCAAAATCGAAAATAAAAATCAAAGTTGGGTAACGTTAATTCAAGTCTTCGAGTATTATATTTCCCATCATCAAGCTAAAGCTTTTGAAAGTGTTTTTGGTGGGGTTACATGTTTACCAGGATGTTTCTGTATGTATAGAATTAAGGCACCAAAAGGTAAAGATGGTTATTGGGTTCCTATTTTATCCAACCCTGATATTGTTGAAAGGTATAGTGACAATGTTGTTGATACGTTACACAAAAAGAATTTATTATTATTAGGAGAAGATCGTTATTTAAGTAGTCTTATGTTGAAGACATTCCCCAAAAGAGATCAAATTTTTGTACCAAAAGCTATTTGTAAAACCCTTGTTCCTGATAAATTTAAAGTCTTGTTATCACAAAGAAGAAGATGGATTAATTCAACTGTTCATAATTTATTCGAATTGGTTTTAGTCAGAGATTTATGTGGAACATTTTGTTTCTCAATGAGATTCTGTATCTTCATTGAATTGATTGGTACATTGGTTCTTCCTGCTGCTATTTGTTTCACTATTTACGTTGTTGTTATTGCTATTGTATCCAAACCAACTCCGGTAATGTCATTAATTCTTTTAGCAATTATATTTGGTTTACCAGGTCTTTTAATTGTGATAACCGTTTCATCACTAAAGTATATTGTATACTTTTTCATTTACTTGATAGCTTTACCAATTTGGAATTTTGTTTTACCAACATATGCCTATTGGAAATTCGATGATTTCAGTTGGGGTGATACCAGAGTTGTTGCGGGAGATAAAGGTGGACATGATGCCAGTGAAGGGGTATTTGATGCATCACATATTCAAATGAAAAGATGGAAGGAATTCGAAAGGGATAGAAAGAATAGGTCGAATATTGAGGTCCCTGCAAGTGCATGGAATCCTGAGGGTAATTTATTAGATTAATACACCAACCTTTGAGTTGTGAGTGAGTATGATTTAGGTATCGTATAATCCTTATAGTGTGATTTACGAGTCTCACTCCTCTAGCACAGAGTTATTAAAGTAATTTATGCATTATTTATTCTATACTCTGTATACTCTGTCTACTTTGTATACCCTGTATACTCTCTATACTTTCTATACTCTCTATACTTATCCTACTGTCATCTACCTGCCTATGCTATGACTAGAAAGGTAGTTAGTCAAAACTGAAATTAATCAAATCAATTGAACTGGCAATTGAGTTATCCCTCGATAACTTCTCCACATAAATATCTTTAAATTTCTGTAATCTCCATGTATTCTTTGGTTTATTGATGGAAGGTTTGAAAGATGAACCTGGTGTTGCTAAGGCAAAGAGCATTGTTTATTTTGGGGGATTTCTGATGTTTAAATATTCGTAATATTTCAGTATTCATTTGCATGTTGGTGATTATTTGCATAAACTTTATTTTGAAAGTGAGGTACAGGTCAGGTAAAGGACTTCGACTTATTGATGACGACAGTTACATGTTCTTCCTTATGAGCTCTGTCTCTCTCTGTGCTTACCTTTGTATCCACAGTTGTACCAAAACAAGTACTCTCTTCTTATAAATCCCCCTACAGACACCCCTTGTACACTGTTCTATGCAGTAAATAAACTTTTTTAATTTCACGTAAAAACTTAATTTTAGCATAAGCGATTATTGTTGAAGTCGTGTGTTTACCTTAAATTAGGGTTTAGTTTATAAATACAATACATTAGACGAAGAACATGTGCAGACAATAGGTTACTAGAAGAAGTAGCTTTATCGAGAATCCTATGGAAGCTCTATGGTTGCTGGATTAAAATCAATAAGATACTCGAGATGTATAACTCATTGTGAAATTACTTTGGAGTACAGACAGTGGGTTAAAGAGGGAACCATACAATCGGTTCTCCCTTGGAAGTATATTCATGCCAGTGATTATCGTTGCTTTGGTATTTTAAATTCAGTCTCGAGGCCACTTCATTTCTTTCAAAACAATTAAACCCTAAAATTTTAAGTGCCAAGTCCACGTAAAAAACTATCAAATGCAGAACGCAATGATAAATCATCGGCGATGAACCTTTCAGAAGACTTGGTACTTTCACACTTTCGTAATCTGAAACTTTAAAGCTAATTTTACGCTAAGTGGTAATCTTTTATCTCTAATGAGGTTCAAATTTCCTTAACTTTATTTAGTAGCGAGAGAAGTATACATGGGGGAGGGGAAGTGCTAGAGGTATGTTCCAATAATTTTTGATAATGATTACTGTTTGAGATAATGTAATTGAAGAATAATTATTTTTGTAATTGTAATTGCAATTATAATTATGATTAGAGAGTGGGTCGAAATACTAATACAATTCCCATACTCCCAATCATATGATTTGTCTATAGTACCAATCCATATAATCCACTACTCTATGGGAAGGTTTACGTTGCTCATTAAGTTTCCCAATTCTTAGGTTCATAACTAATCACAGAAAGAGTAAGAAACCTTCTTCGAGAAAGTAGAAACTTGAAGTTTAAGCTTGAAGTTTAAGTAAGTCGAAAAATAAGAGGTAGAAATAAATTTTTTCAACCTGTACATTAATATAAAAATATTATAATATCATTACCGAAGAGCTAGCTCCTCACTTTTTTTTGATTTTATCGGGTAATTGTTAACAAGACAAACGAAAACGATTAAGGTATAATTCTAACATTGACTGATTTAATATGCCATTCTTTTAGCTTTGTATAAAGTAGTAGCACCTGGTTCTGCGTAAGCACTTAAGAAACTTAAATCATCTGTGGTAGTAACTTGTGGAGCAGCAGAGGTAATAGCAGCGACTGAAGCAGCAGTCTTAGTGGCAGCAGCAGTGGCAGTGGCAGCTTTAGTTGTAGCAGTAGTAGTACCAGATGCTGAGTCAGATGAACCACCGAAAAATGCACTTAAAATTTCACCGAAAATCTTTAACAAACTGTTATCGCTGCTTTCTAACCAGTTAATGATATCTGGAGCAATAGCGTCAACAACTTCTGAAATGATTGATCCGAGACTTCTTTCTTCAAGATCACGTTTTGATGAGGTGGAGGTACCGGTTATTGAACCTAAGATTTTACCAGCGGTACTCAATAAAGAGTTTGAACTTGATGATAACCAGCTAGTAAGTTTAGCTAAAAGACCAGAACTTTTAGCCCAGTTGTAACCATCTTCAGCAATAATTAAACCGTAGTGACCAACAGTCTTTAAAGTGTTTAAGAAACCTTGTGGATCAGCTTTGATTTTGTTAATAACACCGTCAACAACTTCAGTAACAATTGAAGTAATATCTCTCTTAGATAAGTTAGCATCAACTAAACCTTGTAAATCATCTAAGCTAAAATCATCGAAGTTGAAATTTTTGAATAAAGATTCTAAATCATTTAAATCAAAATCTCTCTTGGCAGCAGCAGTGGCAGTGGCAGCAGCGGCAGTGGTGGTAGTGGCAGCTTCAGTAGTAGCGGCAGCGGCAGTAGTAGTAGCACTAGATTTTGAACCAAAAAAGTTACCAATAAGACTAATAGCAGTTTTAACTAAAGCTTCACCAGCAGCAATAATAGAACTTCTTAAATCACTATCATTTTCAATGGTTTTGAAAGTATCTTGTAAGACGTTTGAGTCCCAAAGACCTGATAATAAATTACCAGCATTTGAAAGAACAGATTGAAAAACGGCTTTAGCGATATTAACAACAGCAGTCTTTAATTGAGCACTTTGAGTGATATCGTGATAGATAGTACCAATTAAACCTGAATCTAAAAGGGAAGTGATTAAATTATCTAAAACTGAACCAGCTCTTTTATCTAATTCTTGTAAAGCAACTTCATCATCAAGTAAAGTTTCTCTTTTAGCTCTCAAAGCTTTTAATTCAGCAAAGTTATTTATCATGGTATCAACTTCTTCTCTTTTAATAACAATGTTGTTATTGTTATCATTGAAACCTTCAACAGTTGGAGCAGCAAAAGCTGAAGTAGCTAATAAAGCTAAAGTAGTAGTTTGAGCTAATTTCATTTGGTAATTATTTAAACGATGACTTTTTGTGTTTGGAAAACTACAATTGAATATTGATTAATTTTTTTAACAAGTGGGATTTTTAAAAGTTTTTATACCAATTAAACATTCCCATAAATTCGATAATTTTTGGTAATTTAATTACTTAACCTATTTTGGCTGTAAAAAAATTTCCTAATTTGGAATAGTAATAACTTGCGCATTGCACACGACCGCGTTAAAAACAGTAATGTTTATAATTGTTAGAGGGGATTTTTGATTTAACTTTCCTATTCTAATTTTGAAATTCAATGGTTAATATTCACATTCTATTTTATTGTGGTTTCGGTTATCGTTTATGGTTTTTCAAGATCCTGTAGTTACTTTACTTTAGATATGACTTATTTCCATGTATATAGAGTGAGAAATGTCGAGATAATGGAAGTTTAGAGTTGGGCAATTACTAATCCCATTTAGGAAATTGAATAATTTAAGCAATTTAATCAATCAACTATAATTTAATCATAGTATAATTCAAATCACTGTTTCCTCCGGTTCCCCTAGCTCTTTTAGAAATTATGTTTAAAGTGCGCCGCGCAAAAAAATATTTTGTTGCCTAATCGGGTAGGAAGTATAACAATTTGTTCAATACACAATTTAAGGATTTGTAACGAGAAAAAATATTATAAGTGCTCAAATATGTTAAGGAGGTTACCCCACTAATATCCTCGGAAATTTTAATGTTAGAAAATAGATTGTCGTGGATAAGGTTAATGCCAATTTGATTCGCTTATATTTGATAGAAAATAACAAGGCTGACACGAAACTTTATTAGGTGAGTATTATACGTTTTAGGAAATTTTAGTAGTTAAAGTTTGATTTAGCCGTAGTGTCACACTGTAGTGTCATACTGTATTTTGATATGGGATTAGTTAGGTAAAAATAACTTTTGTGGAGTTGATGATGTCCCAAAGTGTGGTTGGTGATTACTTGCACAGATTGTCAGTTGTAGTGATCAACAGTTGTGGTGATTGGCAGTTGTGTGATCTCTATCAAATTTATCAGAGTTTTTTCCAATTCAGCACTTAAAAGTTTTCGATAGGATATTGAAATTCATAGGGCTGAAATTTCAAAAATATATGGCAATGGGGCTATTCGAGGGAATCTCAGTGTTCTTGGTCTGCCGTTAGCATTGGTCGCGGTACACTATCATAAAACGTCCCCCAGAAGAGTCACAATAATTTCCAAAATAATCTCAAGTTTACAACAATACTTACTTTACATTTTTATAATAGAGTTTGACATAAACCGTTCATAAACAAAACCTACAATCAAATTTCTTTGAATTCTATTGTGCTTATATAACCACATCTCATCTCTTGACACGTTCGAGATTAGCGGACCAAACGCCCTAAAGCCGTTGGATCTCAGAAAAAATTTTCTTAGTACTATAAACATGGCCAGTATAACTACAGGTTCCAATATTGGTTCTAGTACCACTACGATCGTTGACCGTCAACCATCCAAAAATTTAACTACCTATGATACTTATGGTAAAGAATTTAAGGTTCCTGACTATACCATCAAAGATATCTTATCAGCTATTCCAAAACATTGTTATGAAAGATCTTTAATCAGATCTTTTGGGTACGTTGTTAGAGATATTGTTTGTATGTGTGTAATTTCCAAAGTTGGATCAACTTTCATTCCACAAGTTGAAATCGAAGGCTATGAAACCTTATCAACATATTTAAGAGGAGGTTTATGGTTCTTACAAAGTTATTTGATTGGTTTATTTGGGTTCGGGTTATGGATTTTAGCTCATGAATGTGGTCATGGTGCTTTCAGTGATTATAAGAATATTAATGATTTCATCGGTTGGGTTTTACATAGTTATTTGATGGTTCCATACTTCTCTTGGAAATTTAGTCATTCTAAACATCATAAAGCTACTGGTCATTTAACTAGAGATATGGTCTTCATTCCTTACACCAAAGAAGAATTTAAAGAAGCACACAAAGTTTCCAAATTAGATGAGATCACTGAAGATTCTCCAATCAGAACTTTATTAGGTTTGATCTTTCAACAATTAGGTGGTCTTCAATTATATTTAGCCACTAATGCTACTGGTCAAAGTTTATCAGAGTACTCAATGCCATACAAATCACATTATAATCCAACATCACCAATTTTCGAAAAGAATCAATTTTGGTACATTGTTTTAAGTGATATTGGTATAATATCTACGATTTTAGTTGCTTATAATTGGTACGTTTGGAATCCTTTCCATATGATGATTAATTGGTTCTTACCTTGGTTATGGGTTAATCATTGGTTAGTATTTGTTACTTTCTTACAACATACCGACCCTTCAATGCCTCATTATCGTGATAATGAATGGACTTTCGCTAGAGGTGCTGCTGCTACTATTGATAGAGACTTTGGGTTTATTGGACAACACATCTTCCACGATATTATTGAGACTCATGTCTTACATCATTATGTTTCCAGAATTCCTTTCTACCATGGTAGAGAAGCTACCAAAGCTATTAAGGAAGTTATGGGTCAACATTATAGATATGATGGTACATCCATGTGGAAAGCTTTATGGGATGTTAGTAGAGCATGTCAATTTGTTGATGATGATAAAGAAGATGCCAAGGGTGTTTTAATGTTTAGAAACGTTAACGGAGTTGGTATCAAACCAAAGGACTAACTTTGAGTAAAATTGGGTAAGTTTTCCTTCAATTTATTCCTCACTATAGTTAATAGCTATTGACGAGTTACGGCTTATGGGCGGTATTTATTAGATTTAAATTAGATAGATGTATAGAATATAGACTTGCATTATTTGATCTATTTCCTCTTTTTTTTTTATTTTATTGTTTATTTATTTCACTGTGAATAATTTGTGATTTTCAGATTTTGCAGCTAAACAGATTGTATAGAGAAAATAATTAAAAAAAATTATTCCTGGATAAAACCCAAAGAAAATTGTCCTCATAAAGGCATAAAGTAATACACGAAACATTTCAGATCGTTTACAAGTAAGTAATCCATAAATGGAAATTCACAAATAGAAATCATACTAGCATCGTGTATGGTGTGGTAAATCTATTGGCTGCGAGTGAAAATTTTTGTCTCACCATGTTAGTTAATATTCTAAAAACATGCAAAAACGGTTTAAGACCAGGATTTAACCAAATCAAGAGTACTGGATTAAACTATAGGCTCCAAAAGTCCTTGGTGAAAAATTTCAGCTACTCACATAAGTTATTCAACGAGTTGCCTCAAACTTATGAAGAAGAGAAAGTCATAATAGATGAACTTCATAAAGAATTAACTGAACAAGATATCAAAGCTGCTAGTAGATTGAGAAATATTGGGATTTCAGCTCATATTGATTCAGGAAAAACCACCTTCACTGAAAGAGTTCTATTTTATACCGGTAGAATTAAAGCTATTCATGAAGTCAGAGGTAGAGATGCAGTTGGTGCTAAAATGGATCATATGGATTTAGAGAGAGAAAAAGGGATCACCATTCAATCTGCTGCTACTTATTGTTCTTGGGAAAAAGATAATAAGGATTATCATTTAAATTTAATCGATACTCCTGGACATATAGATTTCACTATTGAAGTCGAAAGAGCATTAAGAGTTTTAGATGGTGCCGTATTGGTCGTTTGTGCCGTATCAGGAGTTCAGTCCCAAACTGTTACTGTTGATCGTCAAATGAGAAGATACAATGTTCCAAGAGTTACTTTCATCAATAAGATGGATAGAATGGGAGCAGATCCATTCAAAGTCATTGATCAACTTAATTTGAAATTAAAGACCCCAGCTGCTGCTATTCAAGTTCCAATTGGTGCTGAAGATAACTTGAAGGGGGTCATTAATATCATTGACAGAGTTGCTATCTATAATGAAGGAGATCAAGGTGAAACCTTAAGAATTGAAACTGAATTACCAAAAGAGTTAGTTGATACAGTTGAAGAAAGAAGATCAATTTTAATTGAAACTTTAGCTGACGTCGATGAAGAAATGGCTGATATCTACTTAGAAGGTGAAGAACCAACTGTTGATCAAATCAAAGCCGCTATTAGAAGAGCCACTATTGGTAGAAAGTTCACTCCAGTTTTAATGGGATCAGCTTTAGCTAATAAAGGTATCCAACCAGTTTTAGATGCCGTTGTTGATTATTTACCTCAACCAAATGAAATTTTAAATACCGGATTAGATATCACCAAAGCTACTGAAGAAAAGCCAATCAATTTAGTTCCATCTTCTAACAAACCATTCGTTGGGTTAGCCTTTAAATTAGAAGAAGGTAAGTATGGACAATTGACTTATATTAGAGTTTATCAAGGTAAGTTGAAGAAAGGATCCTACATGAACCACATCGCCAGTGGAAAGAAAGTTAAAGTTTCTAGATTGGTAAGAATGCATTCTAATGATATGGAAGATGTTGATGAAATCGGACCTGGAGAAATATGTGCTACTTTCGGTATTGATTGTGCTTCCGGTGATACTTTTATTGGCCAAAATTCCGACACCAAGATAGCCATGAGTTCAATGTTTGTTCCAGAAGCTGTTATTTCATTATCAATTCAGCCCAAAACCAAAGATAATGGAGCTTTCTCAAAAGCTATGAACCGTTTCCAGAAGGAAGATCCAACTTTCAGAGTCAAATATGATCCTGAATCAAAACAAACCATTATTTCAGGTATGGGAGAATTACATTTAGAAATTTATGTTGAAAGAATTAAACGTGAATATGGAGTTGATTGTATTACTGGTAAACCTCAAGTATCTTATAGAGAAAGTATCACCATGCCTACCACCTTTGATTACACTCACAAGAAACAATCAGGAGGTGCTGGTCAATATGGTAGAGTTATGGGAGATTTTACTCCATTAACTGGTGAAAATAAGTTCACTCAACACATTGTTGGTGGTAAGATTCCTGAGAAATTCTTATTTGCATGTCAAAAAGGATTTGAAGATTGTTTAGAAAAAGGTCCATTGATTGGCCACAGAGTCTTAGGAGTTCATATGCACATCAATGATGGTCAAACTCATATGGTTGATTCTTCAGAATTATCATTCAGAACTGCCACTCATGGTGCTTTTAAACAAGCTTTCTTGAATGCTAAACCAGTGATTTTAGAACCTATTATGTCCGTTGAAATCAATGCTCCAAATGAATATCAAGGAAGTGTTGTCGGATTAGTCAACAAATTAGGTGGGGTAATTTTAGAGACCGTCAATGGACAAGATGAATTCACAGTTGAAGCTGAATGTTCATTGAACTCCATGTTTGGATTCTCCACAAGTCTTAGAGCAAGTACTCAAGGTAAGGGTGAATTCAGTTTAGAATTCCTTAAATATGCTGAATGTTCACCTCAATTACAAAGAGAATTAATTGCTGAACATAAGAAACTGTTGGAGGCTAAAAAATAATTGTATAGAGTTTTGTAAATAGAAAATAGAACGTGTATAAATAGCTTTGGGCTTGCAGTATTTTATGCCTATCCGTGAACTTGATCAACGTATGATCACTATTTTTGGAACAATTTAATTCTTTAGGCTTATACAGTCAACATACTCTCTATTGATCCATAATACTTTTGAACTACGTCATTGATGAAAATATTTAGTATGTTATAGAGGTGCATAAATAGACCCTAAATCGCTTATTTCCACAGGTTAACCTGAGTTGATACTGGAAATCTTTGAATTGTCTATAATGATATAGACACCTCATGATTCAACGCCCGAAAACACATAGGAGCTTCACATATGTTGAATATTTGAACATTTTGGATTTACCCAGGATGGTATGTGGTACCAATCATGAATCCCAACGCTTGGTCGTTCTCACTTCAAAACAGAAAACAGAGAAGAGAAGATAGGAAACTCTTACCAAAGGTAATCGTATAGTACCGATATTACTTATCTATTTGTGGTGTTTGTACATAATTAACGTAAACATTAAAAAAAAAGACCGGTTACCTGGTAGTCTTTCTTAAGGGGATTAATCTTTCTTTTCAATAGTTTAAGCTTTAGCAATAGCTTTTTTAACAGCATATCTTTTTTGTTTCTTTAAGACTAAAACTTGGAATCTTTCGAAATCAGTTAATTGTGCTCTTTTTTGTCTTGATTCTAATTTTTTAGCCCATGATGATTTAGCCCATTTGGCATCAATATCAGCAGCAGCCCATTTTTTAGCAACAGTTGAAGTTCTAGCACCTCTTGGTAAGTTTTCTAAAATGATTGGGGTTAAAACAACTTTTGATAATTGAACAGCTTGTCTTTGGAATTTTGGTCCATCAATTAAAACCTAAAATGTTAGTATATGTTGGGTTATATAAAGTGAGTGAAAAGGAATTAAAAGAAGGATGAAATGAACAACTTGGCTATAGTGAACACGATAAGGATATGAATAATAAATTCTTATTGGAATCATTCTAAGGATTTCATTCTATGGGGTTCTTGTTGATATTATTTCATGTTCTTTCAGTCTTTCTTCATCTTCTCTTCTCACTCACATATTTCATTTAATATTACATACTCTTCTTTGATCGATGATTTCAACAATAGTGGCTAAGTCTTTGTTGTCAACTAAAACAACACGACCTAATTCAACGAATCTCCAGTTAGCAGCTTTAACAGTTGAATAAGTAGACATCTTTAATAATTTGATTACTCTTATGAAAAAAATTTCAATCTCACTAAAAGATTTTTCTTTTCTCAGTGAGGCAAGGTAGTGCTTGCGACAAAAATTGGGTTTGAGGAAAAACAGTCACAGAGGTCATGTGCGACAGGTCGATGTTTCATCGTGAGTTAAGCTGGTAATGAGCTAAATGTGAACAGTTTAGCTGGTGGTTTAAATAACACGTAAATGTGGAAAAAGAGTCACATGACGATTGGTTATTATGAAATCTACAATCATATTGATGATTAAAGGGTATGTAATTGAATGATGACTTATAATTTGCGTTCTAGAGTTTTACCTTTGAAGCATGCCTAGCTTCGCTAAAGGGTAAAGCAGTATGCGACCACTTTGTTTCTGATCAATGATACTAACAATAGGCTGTTATGATAGTACGATAGCAATAAGAGGTCACCAGAAGCAGGAATAGACACTTAAGATATTAGGATGAAGCTTATCAACAATGGAAGATAAGCAGAGATGACCTGATATTAACTAGAACAACACTGAGACAGGACTTGTGAGCCCAAACATATATCAGTGTCTCAACTACTCTCTTTGTATAAGCTACTGTATTGAAGTTTACTCTTCTATTAACATAACCACACCTTAACGGGTAAACCAGCGTCAATCATCGTTTGGCTCTGATTAAAGCTGGTGCGCTGTCGCACGCCATAGTTTATGAATAATTTGTTGAAGATTATCAGAATGTCATCAACTTCAACAAAGAAACAACCAGAATGGTTCAAACCAAAGGCTTCATCCTCCCCCGTATTGAAACTTTACAACTCCCTTACCCGTAATAAAGATGAGTTTATCCCCAACACTCCAAACCAAATTACTTGGTATTGTTGTGGTCCAACAGTTTATGACCATAGTCATATGGGACATGCAAGAAATTACGTTTCTACTGATATAAATAGAAGAATCTTACAAGATTATTTTGGATACAATGTTAAGTTCGTACAAAATGTTACTGATATTGACGATAAGATCATTATAGCTGCTCGTCAAGAGTACTTATTTGATAATAAGATTGTAGGAGTATTCAAAGACGTAAATGACACGTTTGTGGGAGAAAGCAAAAAAGCCATTCAGTTTTATATCAATAAGAACATTCCAGAGTTTACTAAAGACATAAATGAATTCAAAGCATGGTCGGAAGCATTGAACCTTCAGGAATTGGCGGTAGAGAAACCAAAATTGCCAATGTACGTCAAAGCTGTCACCAAAGCCATTGATGTTGTTTCCAAGAAAAGTGTTGACTTGTCAACCTTCACTGAAAATGTCAAAGAAGTCACTATGCCTTATTTAGATAAGCAGTTTGGATCAACAGTTAATGATCCGTTAATCTTTAAGAAATTACCATCGTTCTGGGAAAACAAGTTTGATGAAGATATGGCTAAATTGAATGTTTTACCATCCACCATCACCACCAGAGTTTCAGAGTATATTCCTGATATCATTGAGTTTGTTGAGAGAATCGTTAAGAACGGGTTTGCTTACTCTACTAAAGACGGATCGGTTTACTTCGATACCGTTGCATTCGAAAACGATTCAAATCACGTCTATGCAAAATTACAACCATGGAATAAAGGAGATTTATCCTTGATCAACGATGGAGAAGGATCTTTAACCACCAATCAAGAATCCAAGAAGAACCCAGCAGATTTTGCATTATGGAAATCTTCAAAGCCCGGTGAACCCTCATGGGAATCTCCTTGGGGCCAAGGTAGACCAGGATGGCATATCGAATGTTCAGTTATGGCCTCAGATATCTTAGGTGAAAATATCGATATTCATTCAGGTGGAGTCGATTTATGTTTCCCTCATCATGATAATGAAATTGCTCAAAGTGAGGCATGCTTCGATAATAAGCAATGGATCAATTACTTTATGCATTCAGGACATTTACATATCCAAGGTCAAAAAATGTCAAAGTCTTTAAAGAACTTTATCACTATTGAACAAGCTTTAAAGGATTACAGTGGTAGACAATTAAGATTAGTATTTGCATTAAGTAGTTGGGAAAAACCACTTGATTTTAAGGACAGTTTATTAAAAGAAGTTAAATCTTTAGAGCTGACATTGTCTAAGTTCTTTACTGTTGTAAGAGCATTGAATAACGATTACAAACATGATGTTCTAGAGAACAAATACCCATCCAAGAAACTTTCACCCATTGATAAAGCCCTCAGCACTGAATTAACTAAAGCCCAAAATGATGCTCATGAAGCTTTCTGTGATAATTTATCAACACCTCAAGTATTAAAGATCATCCAAGAACTAGTGTCTAAATCAAATAATTATATCCAGCAAAGTTCTAATGGAACCAATGAACTTAGAATTGAGATCTTAAATTCTATAACTACCTGGATTGTTAAAATCCTCAACATTTTAGGGTTTGAAACCAGACCTGATAAACTAGGATGGTTGGATGAATCGTCAACTGAAGCTGGTGGCAATAAAGAAGATATTTTGTTACCGTATGTGAAATTACTTTCCCAATTCCGTGATTCCGTACGTAATTTGGCCATTAACAAACAAGATTCTTCTAAGATCTTAAGTGAATCAGATAAATTAAGAGCATCATTGATTGATTTAGGAGTTTCATTAGATGATAGACCAAATGGATCAGCATTAATAAAGTTCTTAAATCCTCAAGAATTACAAGATTTAAAGCAACAACAACTTGAAAGAGAAAAACAATTGGCTGAAAAGGAATTGAAGAAGAAACAACAAGCTGAATTGAATGCTAAGAAAGAACAAGAGAGATTAGAAAAGGCAAAGATTAATCCTAAGGATTTGTTCAGAGATGAGAAGTTGTATAGTCAATGGGATGAAGATGGGATCCCGGTAAAGGATGCAAAGGGAGAAGAGGTTACCAAGAGTATGAGAAAGAAGTTGGTTAAGCAATATCAGCAGCAAGAGAAGCTTTATAAGGAATACTTAGAAAAGAATACCTAAGCAAAGCGAACGTGTTCTTAAGCCTTCTTAACTACTAACCTAGTTACTACCTAGTTACTACCTAGTTACTACCAAGCTACTACCAAGTAATTAGCATCTTACTCCAGGCTACTACCTCATCACTAGACTACTGTCAGATCACCAGTCACTACCAGATCCCCCCTCCTGTATAGAATGTATAGACCCTCAATCCCCTCTTGTCGCGGTCCGTCGCTTATAGGGGACCACAGTAAGTCCGCGTTCCTGGTTCCGCGTAATACCTTACGGCGTGGTTATTCTCCACAAGCATAGATAAGACAACCACAAAGCCAAGGACACAAAGCAGGAAACAACGAATACAAAAGCAAATATAGAAACACAAATAGAAATGCCCAAAGATATTAAAGATAAAAAACAACAACCATTTAGGCCAGCATCAACAGTTCCTAATACACCAGGTATTCCAGATGAACAAATCTCCAAATTAAGTCGAATAAAATCCTTAGGAAGATTGAATTTAAGATCCCCTATTATTTCTCATACACAAACTCCCGATGAAATCGATACAAGGTCATTAAGGACGCACAATACCATCAAGTCCAAGATCTTGAATATCTTACCTGAGACACTCCATTCATTAACAAGTTTCTACAATGATTTCACGACAATCGATTGGGTGATAGCATTTTTGAAAACCAACAAGTTTCAGTATGAAGTCCATCATAAACATTGGATCAATACCGGGACAGATGATGAGACTGTAGAATCGAAGATTCCTTTATATTATCGTCTATATTTGACTTTAGGTAGGTGGGTATTGATTGTATTAATCGGGTTTGTGTTTTCGTTAGTAGCATATGGTATAGATAAAATAGAGATTCTTTTGGTGGGGTTCAAACATGGATACTGCTCGTCCAACTGGTTTGTTAGTCAAGTAAGTTGTTGTGCCGGTTTTGAGAATCCTAAAATCTCATATAAAAACGTCTTTAGATCAGGATACGTTCTCCAAACCAACTCAAAGTCCCACATAGGTGAAGTAGGGTGTCCTGATTGGATATCATGGGACATTTACTTTAATCAGTACAAGATAAATAAATGGATAAGGATTGATTTCATGATCTATGTCGTGTTGACCATCTTATTAGCAGTTAGTGCTTGTGTGATCACTTTGAGTTCAAAAATATCTACCGGATACTTTGTGGAAGATGAACCACAAACACCTCAGTCTATTAGTCATTCCCATAGTCATAGCCATGATAAGAATAAGAACAAAAAGTTCGTGGAAGGTAGAACAATGTACACAGTAGCAGGGTCAGGGGTTCCGGAAGTAAAAACTATTCTTTCTGGGTTTGTTATAAGAAGGTTCCTTGGAACTTATACGTTCTTTGCCAAAACCATATCCCTTATTTTGGCTATAGCATCTGGTATGTCTTTAGGTAAAGAAGGACCGTATGTTCATTTAGCAACCACCGTAGGAAACATCTGCTCAAGATTATTTCCGTTTGTTTCACGTAATGAATTGATCAGTAAACAAGTATTATCAGCAGCAGCTTCAAGCGGAGTAGCACTTGCATTTGGATCACCCTTAGGTGGAGTTTTGTTCATATTAGAAGAGATTAACCATTCACTTCCACCTTATCAGTTATTCCAAATATTCTTTTGTGCTATTATATCGACGTTATTCTTGAAGTTCTTAGATCCTTACGGGACAGGAAACAGTGTTTTATTTGAACTTAACTACACTTCAGATTGGAAACCTATAGAGCTTGTCTTCTTTGTGTTTATAGGACTAGCTGGTGGTACCTTTGGGGGACTTTTCGTTAAATTTACTGGGTGGTGGCCTAAGTTCTTTAGACAGTTCTCTTTGGTAAAGAATAGGCCGAAGTTCGAAGTCATGTTGATAGCTTTATTGACTGGAATTATCACGTTCTGGAACCCTTATACGAAACAAGCTAGTGCTGAGTTGGTTTTAGATTTAGCTACCCCATGTAATGGTACGGAACTAGATCGGTCGTTGTGCCCTTCTACCAATGAACAACACGTTGAAGTGTTATTGTCGATGTTATTTGCATTGATTGTAAAGATTTGCCTTACAGCTATTACGTTTGGATTAAAATTACCGTACGGGATTTATGTTCCTTCTATGGTTATTGGTGCATTATTTGGAAGACTTTTTGCAACTTTTGTTGAGTACCTTCATGTTTCAAGTGGATTAATAATGCTCCAGAGCCTTTGCCATGACAGCAAGTGTATTGATAAAGGAATCTACTCAATGATAAGTGCTGGTGCATTTATGGCTGGCGTCACAAGAATGAACATAACTCTAGTCATTATCTTATTTGAAATCACTAGTTCTTATACTTATGTGTTACCTATATCAATCTCCATAGCTGTGGCAAATTGGATGGGTAATTATATAGAAAGTTGTTCCTTATATGAATCGATTTTGATTGCTAATGATTATCCCTTTATGGCTCCGGAAACTGAGCCTATTGATCCGTTTAAAACTGCTGGCGAAATTATTGAAGATGCAGCTGTAGTCAGTGACTCCAATACTGAATCAAAGTTGTTTATTGACATATCTGAGTCACCATATGTAACTACGTCTCAGCTAAAGTCCAAACTTTCTTTATTAGCCCGAAAATCAATGCTTGATGGGTGTATTGCATTTATACGGAACAATGTCTGCGTGGGATTGATCTTCTTTTCAGAATTAGAATTCTCTTTAGATAGGATCAATGAGTTCTGTATTGAATATAATGTCAATAGTGATGTTTATTGTAAGGTCCATGATGAAGCTGGATATAATGAAAGTAGTATAGAGGCTATTAAGAAATATAACCTGAACCTTTTAGTTGATGAAGTGGACTATTTTAGTTATGGGTCTATAGATTTAGGAAGTTCATTGTTATTGGATGTTCAGAGAGAATTGAAACAGATGGTTGACTTGACCACAAAGATCAATTATAATCCGATTTTCTTGAACTATAATAGTGAATTGACATTGGCTCATTTGGTGTTTGACAAAATTGGGAATAGGGTTATTGTTTTGGTAAAGGATGGGAGATATTACGGGTTGTTGCATAAGAAGACGCTTATTGATTATGTAAGGAGGGCCTAATCGCTTCTTCACTTCGCTTAGTAGCTGTTTGCTCCCTCACGTTGCTTCATGGTCATCAAGACTTCTCCAAGCAAAGGAAATATACATCATTACTTTATTCTAAGACTGATTCCTTTTTGCAGCCGTGTTAAAAAATAAGTGTACGGGGTATTTGATATACAATACAACATTTGATACAGCCCTGCAAATTTCTTCAAACATAAAGTTTTCTTCTTCTATCACTTCTGTCTAATATAAAGCACCAAAAGTAACATAAATAGAGAACATGGTAACGTTTTTTGATTCCCTATTTTATTACCCTTGAGTACGACATTGTCTTGATACTTCACGACACCTAAGAACACACCTAAATCTACCCTAAAGTCATTTAATTGGAGCTAAACGATCCCGAAAGTCAACTATCTATACGCTCTCATCTGTAATACCATTTCTAGTCAAGAATTCAGTTCTAGCTACCCTCGTCAAATAAACTTGTAAATAAAATTTTTTGAATACCTCCATGTTATCTCTAACAACCTTAGTATTGATCATTTCCTTAACCTTTGACTTGTTCTTTTCATCAACAATATCAAGCTTCTGTACCATTTTGGGAAGAACCCTTGCCTCTCTCTCAAAACGATCAAATGTATTCTTATACCCCTCATACACTATACTCACTTTCGTAAGTAAAACCACTAATTCCCCTCTATAAACGGAAATCTTACCTCTTGTGTGCATATCTAAGATGAAGAAAATATGAATCAAGTATTCGTTATATTCACTGGGATTGAATAGGAAATTACTTACTAAAAGGTGTAGTCCTTTGGTTATATGGTTAGTGGATAATTGAAATCCTGGAACTACACATGCAAGCTGACGACAAAACTCAATACCTAAAGTCATTTCTTCTGGAGTATAGGTGTGAAGGAATCTTTTATTGAAGGTTGATTCGACAGTGGTAGGTTTCCATTCTTCTAGAAGTAGTGGATAGACACATTTCCAATTATAGTTCCTGCAAAGATGATAAATATGGGTTAAAGCAGTCGCTGGTTGTATAGTAAGATCAAGACTGTTATAAAACTTGTTGAAAATTGTATTGAACCGTTGATCAGTTGCAAAAGAAGTTTGGGCTATGCTTAAGATAAAATCATCGATACAATTTATGTTCCTTTGTATCATAGTGTATAATCTATCAATCAAATCATTAGTTAAAAGGATCTGGAGGGGTCCAGTAGTTATAGTCATTAACAGTAAATAGTCATCCAGTTTCTTCTTAGTAATATTCCCATGAACCAAATGATCAACTAAAACTATTGTAACTTCTGATCTAATAGTTAACCATGATAAAATGTTTGGGTACTGAGGTTCTTCGTTGGCCTCTGCTTCTGACAATTTAAACACTTCCATTAACAATTTTAGGTCACCTAACTTTAAATAATCAATGACAGCTTTATTATAAACCGGGAATAACTTATAATGCCATATACTACTTTTGTAATTCTCAGGAACTTTAGTTATATGGAACTTATCGCCAATACTCGCCACTTCTTCATAATCAATGTTTAATACAGTTAACCATAATTCTATCAATATTGGATGATTCATAAGGAACTGGATCAGTTGTTCCAACAAGTCCATAATTCCTAATGTTTTGAATATTACGAAATCATCACCTAATATCTCCATAAGTAAATAATTAACCATTTTGGCGATTTGAATGTTACTCGCCTCATCAATAACGCTGCATACCTTAACTAACTGATAGAACTCAATCGTTTCATAGAACTTGGTATAAAATTGAAGAAAATAACGAACAATATCTCCCGATAAGTTGGATAAGCCGATTTTACCTACTTTTCCTGGAATATTGTGTTGGAGGAGGATATCAAAGTTGTGCTTGAAGTATGTATAATCTAGGGTTTTATCAAATACAAATGTTATACAATATTGGAGGGGAGGAATTATCTGGGGGTAAAAGATGGTTTGGTGGGTTAACATCTGGTCTAAGCAATATGAAAGATTGTTACATATGTTTGTGAGGGATAACGCTGTATCTATGGGGGTTGGATAGGTTTGGATATTCATTACACAAATGCGATTTGCAGCCAAATCATCATGCGATAGCATGAAAGTTTATTTGGCTTACCCATATTTTTTTGAAGTCGTATATACGGTTAAGGGAACTTTAACTAATCCGTTAATTGCCAAAACTTCGTCATAACCTAACATCAGAAACATAACTATTTTTAAGAGACAAATGTGATACATCACATTGATAGAGCTTATCTTATAAATACTCTAATTCACTTGGTTGGAAGTACATTATATATGACACATAGACTTTATTGAGTTTAAAGGTTTAAAATCTGAAACAAGAATAAGAGCCAAGACATCTCTTGACCCACCAATACCCGATTTTAGCAATGATCTATACTACGCCGCACAAAAAGATCCACATATTATACATCACATTAATTTCATAGATATTTTATATATTTATAGTTATCATAGCACAGGTCTACGGTCAAAACACAAAAGCCAAATACAAACTTAAAACTCAAAAGTATAAGACATAAAGATGGAGAAAAAAGAAAAAGTAGAAAATAATTATTCCAATCATTATGTTGAAACCAATCAATTACCAAGTTCATTTGTTACTAATATAAGTAACCCTCTTGAAGGGTACCCGAAACTTCTTAGACTCAAACAGCTTAAGCGTACACAAGTTCAGTCGTATGCAACAACTCCATTTGGGTATAAAGTTGATAGTAAAGATATGGTATCAGCTATAAGTTCATTATGTGATGTATATAAATTACAATTTGATGTGATAATGATTGGTGGCATATCCAATACCCAGAAAGTTCTTCAAACACTTAAAACCATCCCATTAATCAAATTGTGTTCTAGGCCAGGATTCTTATTCATATGGACTAGTAGAAGTCAAATCGAAGAATTAACTCAGATCTTGAATCAAGACTTTAATAAGAAGTTCAGAAGAAGTGAAGAGTTGGTATTTCTACCTCTTAATAAGAACTCAAAGTATTATCCTGAACAAGACACCTTTAGTTTATTCGAAAATCAACAAGTTCAATGTTGGATGTGTATAACTGGTACAGTTAGAAGATCAATTGATCAACATTTGATTCATTGTAATATCGATACCGATTTGCAATTTGAAACTGAAAACGACAGAGGTGCTAATATTGTTCCTGATTCAATGTATAGGATTGCAGAGAATTTTTCAAATTTTAATAGAAGGTTACATATCGTACCCAATAAAGTTGAATTTAATAGGTATGTAAAGCCGAGGTTAGGATGGGTTATAATCAGTCCTGATATTTTGATTAGTAATTTTAATCCGATAATTTATGAGAGGGAGTTGAGGGAGAGGTCATTTACTGGGTATAAGAACGGGATGGTTCAGTATTTGGTAGGACAAACCGATGAGATTGAGGAGTTGAGGCCTAAGTCTCCTACAAAGACCTGAGCTCTCCTGAAGGCACCCCCGGGTACATCTCCCACTTTGTGTTTAGTTCTAATTGTGTTCAACAATTCTAACTTCACTACTAGACTCTTCAAGCCTTCGAGCTCTTTATGGCAATACTAGTCTAATCATTCTAATGTTAGTATATAATCGTCAGAAAAATTGATGAATGTTGGATAGGAAAGTTATCAGCATCGTTTTCACTCTGAGTGAGCTGAGTAAAGTTTCATCATTATTACATACCGTTCTGCTGCAACACTTAAGTGAAGCACATAGCCAATTGAACAGTTAAGATAATTTAACTGTCAATTGTGTTGTGGTAAAGAGTAAAGTTTTGGTGAGAAAATTTTCAAGTCTTCACTTGATTGAGGGACGCACGACTATTATACAATATTATACACGAATTATTTAGTGTTTGTCTTAGGAGTGTTGACCATAGAAGTACACATTAATGGATGTGCATCTATACCAAGCCATCACCCAGTCCTGCTAAGGGCATGTTCAATTTAAGGAGTACGTGCTAAACTTCCTGGCCGGAATCTCTCTATCAAATAACTCATTCAACTCACTATAAGTCCTATCCTTAGTCTCTGGTAATCTGAAGAACCCCCAAATAAATATCCCTAATGCAGTAATCCCCCATACTAATGCCGTATACCCCTTCAAATTCAATTCACTTGGATTTAATAAAATTGGCTCAATTATTGCCGTAACAATCTGTATCACATTATAACTACTTCTAGCAATTGCAACGGTTTGTGGTCTTAATCTTGACGCTGAGATTTCTGATACAATCGTATAAGTTACTGGACCTACTGAACATGAATACACTGCCACCCATATACTTATAAATATCAATTGTGTATATACCAAGTTAGGGAGATTATCTCTCATGAACTCTAAGGCTCCTACAATGAGTAAACATCCACAAAGAATACCGGTCCCTGTCATGTAAATTGTTCTTCTTCCGTAACTAGTCAATAAAATCCATGAACTTAAAGTCCCTACTAATGCAATGGCTATAATCCCCACGTTAATTTTGTATGTCAAAGAAGCACTCAATCCCACTTGTCTTAGAAAATACGAAGGAGAATAGGCAAATATTGATCCCGTCAAAGTTTGGCCAATGAATGTCAAACAAGCAATTTCTGTTCTTCTTAAATTCACTCCTTTGAAACATTCTTTGTACTTCCATTCACTAGGTTTATTTTCGTGTTTGTGTTCTAGTTTATTGGTATAAATGATCAATGCTACATGTTGGGAATTCTCATGGTCTGCCTCATAACTTAATCGTTTAACTGAATCCACTGCATCACCAATCCGTCCTTTTCTGACCAACCACCAAGGAGAATCCGGTGCTAAATAAGTCAATACTAATAATGGTACTGGCCATATCCATTGAACCATAAAGGGAATTCTAAATCCGGATTCTCCTGTATAATAAACCATATGCGCCAATACAGCCGCAGCTATTAATTGTCCTATAGCCCAACAGACATTGACATAAGCTGTAAAATATCCTCTTAATACTAATGGAGCAACTTCACTACTATATGTAGGACCCATAGTGGAAAAGATCCCCCATGGAATTCCACATAAAATTTGTCCGATGAATAATGTCTGGACATTGGGTGCAAAAACACTTATACTAATGAAAAATGACATAACAACCAATGACACCATGATAACTTGACGATGTCCATATTTTTCACAAAGGTACCCATTAGCCACTACTCCAGTTATCAAACCAATCTGACTAGCACATCCTAGTGCCATTTGCCATATACCCTGTAATTCATATACACCAGGATGGATTTCAACTCCGTATTTTTTCTGGAAACTCGGGTATCCAAAGAATGACAGGATCAAACTAGCATCATAGCCTTCCATTACAATTGTTAGCGACATGATGGCAGCCCAAAATATTGCAGGTTTGTGAAATTTAATAGCATCATTTATTGTCATTTGATGTTGACGTTTGGTAGCAACTTTGGCATGAGACTGAATTTGATCCCAATTAGTTAAGTCGATATCTACTGGGTCTAGAAAGGGGGTGGTATCATTGAGGGATGGTACCGTGGTACTGGAGGACGATAATGTATCTAAATGTTCGAAACTTGGTTTATTCAGTATCATCTTATCAGCGAGGATTTTTGCGGGGTGAGGGTCTAGATTGATAAGGGCTGGGCCATTGTGTAGATGGTGTGCTAGGGAGATGGATGAACATATATGGGCCTAAAATGACCAGAGGTAAAGAGTGGAATATACATATATTACATTAACTAGATAACTATTTCATACCAGTTTCTAAAATCATAAAGTCTACTTCTGTAAGTAAGGAGAGCGGATCATTATTTATCTTGATACCGAACCAAGAGATCAGTATTATATCAATACTAACTTCATTAAGGTTTGAACAGAAAAACACCCTTTCTAAAACCTCAATTGGGTCGATATTAAGAAAGGTTCAGGATTTCTAAAAGGAAATCAGAAAAGTTTATGGTAGCAACTCCCAGTAAATCTTTATCGTACTTCTTGAAAATATCTGTCAACTTTCTTAAATAGACCAATAACTCAATAAACTTATCAAACTTTAATGTACCTACACTTCCATCACTAATGTCATAATCCTTATAAGAAAATTTCTGAAATAAATGTAATACCAAATCAATGTTCAACTTATAACCAATTTGCTCTAAAATCTTTTGGAACTCTCCGAATGAAATATCTCCAGAATTGTTGGTGTCAGCTTGAACGAACAATTTCTTATAAGCTGACAAGTACTTCCAAAGTGAAACGAATTGGTCGAAATTTAAATGTTTGGTGTTACTAGTTGAACTACTGAATAAATTAATCATTAATGTAATTGTAGAATCTTGGAAATTTGTATGGTCAAAATTAAGAAGGGCATTAGACAATTCGTTCTTGGAGATTTTACCTGATTTGTTGATATCAACTTTATCAAACACGGATCTTAACTCGTATTCCAATTTTTGTTTAGAAGACTTTTCTTCTTTACGAGGCTTAACCACAGCTACAGGTTGAGGGTTTTGGGGTTGAGGATTTGGCGGTTGAACTACGGTTGGAGGTTTTTTAATAGCATGACTTTCATAACGTTGTTGAACCGGTTGTGGTTGTGACTGATACTGAGGCTGATTCTGGGCGTGACTTTGGGCCTGAGAAGGAGTTGGCGCTGGTGGCAATTGTTGTTGATATCCATTTGATCTTTGTTGCTGTGCTGGTTGATATTGTTGGGACAGTTGAGGTGGCGGTTGATATTGTTGTTGAGGTTGTGGAGGAGGTGGCTGGTGTTGTTGATGTGGTTGTTGATAATATTGATTTGGACCACTTGATTGAGGTGTGGATTGTTGATAATAAGGTTGGGAATATTGTTGAGGTGGAGGCTGGTTTTGTTGATAATACCCATTATTAGATTGTTGGTAATGAACTGGTTGACTATGAGTTGATGAATTTGATGGGATATGTTGCCCACTATAATTACCGTGATTATAATGTTGTGAATTTGGGGGCTTATAATTGACATTAGGATGACCAGGTTTTGGTCTTCTGGTATTACCTCCATTTGGTTGAACTACATATGCAGCTTGTTTAGGCGTTGGATACAGCGGTAAATCGTTCATTGTGTAATTGCTGAATATATAATCGTAGGGAATAACTACGATAAAAATGCGTAGCGTATATTTTTTTAACGAGGATTGGGGTGGGCACGTCCTAGACGTGACAGAAAATAAATCCAGTCCACTATCCCGAACAAACTGAAGAATAGCAGGGACTGGCATGAGAGTTTATTAGAAATTGTAAAAGATAATGGGAGATGACTGATGACTGATTTACAGTGTAAAGTTGAAGAGTCTAGAGTGACATTTCCTTAGAGTGGAGAACCTTCAGAGTTATAGAACGTAGAACAACAGATTCCATGATAGTAGAACATTTGAGTGATCTCTGACAACTTGTCGACCATCATCCACTAAATGCCTTCATGAATATTCTTAGAAACATTCTTAGAGTCCCGAACCCTTCTTCGAGTCTTATTCACACATCACTTCTCTTCTAGAGCTTTCCTTATGTTTCGTTTATTAAAAACATGAATAAAATATACATAGATGGTTTTATATGTTTTTTTATTAAATTATTAAATCACCTTTCAATGAAGTAACTAATAACCCTAATCTCTTCTTCTGAAACCACCTCTTCTTTGTTGGAATCTTGGTTGAGGTCTTTCAGGAGCAGAACCTTGTAATCTAGTTAATGGTAAGATACCTTCTGGGATGTTTAATTCTTGTCTTAAATATTCAACACCTTCATCAGTTAAGGTGTAATAATAATATTGCCATGAAAATTGAGTTTTAACAAATCCTTTGGAAGTTAAAGATTGTAAAGCTTTAATAACGTATAAGTTTTTAGTATCGATTTCATCGTGTTTAGCTTGTTCGAAATCTTTTTTGGCAACAACTACACCTTCTTGGAAAAGATATTGATGAATTAATTTTCTATCTTGTTTTGGAATCAACATATTGGTAAGTTCTTTAAATGAAAATTTAGTATTGAAATTAAAACTGAAAAATTTTTTCTCACTACTAGTGAGGGTAATTGTCGTGGTGATACGACACCGCGACATGTGATGAAATATAGCAGTCACAGAGCCAGGGTTGGCGGGTGCGGGTTTGAAACTCAGGATACACTATAGGTGCACGGGAGTTTAATTATCGTTTTTATAAATTCTTATATGAGGTCTATTTAAGCACAATGAAGTATATTCCAGTAAGGATCCTTCAATCTGAGAGTAATTTCGTACGAGCACAACGTGAAATCTCTACAGTTAAAACCGAACGTGAACTAGGCGCTGGTAAGGTTGAGAGAGTGTTGCAAATTTCCGTTTGCGAAAGTTTAACAACCACAAACACAATGAAACTAAAACGTCAGATTACAAGGACGTGGCTGTTTTTGAGTTCAAAACATGGATCGAATATTCTTACCACTATAGCTGTACTTGGATTTATTAATTTACTTGGATACTACTCCTTATATACTTTTAGTACTACGTTTCCCCCAGTTGATATAGTTAATTTGTTGCATAATAATAGTGTTAATAATGAAGTTGTTCATGATATTTTGGTGGATGTTTATTTGAGACATGAAAAGCATTATGTTGAAAATAGAGGAGAGTTGACAATTGTAGTCCAGCCCAAATGGAAGTTTACTCGGACTTACAATTGTATTGAATTTATGGATGGGTATGTGAGGTTTAATGAGAGTTTGGCAGTTAAAAGTACAGAATCATTCCATCAAATAACACAAAAAGGACAAGAAGGCCCACAAAGAGAATCAAAATACTTTATCGGAACAATCCTAAAATCAGATATCACTTTTAATCCATTCAAACTTACCAGAAGTAACGGATTTAATGAATTCTCAACCCATGTTAATTCCTTATACACCACACCTTATAATCTCAAAACAATGGACACTTATTGGTACATGATTCATATATCCAATTTCATCAGCATCATTAGTTCCATTGTAATGATCTTATGTTTGATGTTAGTCCTTGTGGACAACGATTTTTCCCAACTTGTATTTATATCGATATCAAGTGGATCCGGGGTTGTCACATTAGGAATTCAAGTGTTTCAGTTTATAGTGATCATTGCTTATGAATTCAGATTCCACAATGAAAAGGTTGTTAAAAAGTTGTTAATATTGGTGGTAACAATATTTGTGTTTGTGTTCAACGGTGTTTGTATCACTAGAGGTATCAGTGATTTGTGTCAAAGGAATAAATACTTATATCGGTTTTGGGGACATAAAGGTCTTACTTATCCCTTGGATGGATTTGATGGTTCCTCAATTGACAATGTGGGAAAGAGTCCTTTAAGGTCGTTTAGAAGAGAGACATTAGGATCAAGTAATTATCCTGAGCTGATATTTAATGAACATATAACTTTGTCGGTGAATGAGACATTGGATCCAAGTGCTTTGGGTAGGGTTCAGACTGATCAAGCTTCAGGTGCTGGTCTGATTTTGGGTCAGGGTGCTGGTGATATAGGAATGGCTGGTGATAATTCAGACCCTTATTTCAATAACTGCAGTCGAACATTTAGTCCAGAATTCAGTCCAATAAGTCCAGGAGCTGGGTCAAGTAAATCCTACACCGGTCCAATTAAACGTCCTAATTCCTCTTACAACCACCCAAGACCAGTACCATTGTATAAACCATTAACAGCACCATTACCTAGATCAACCAGCGAACCTCATGGATTAGCAGGTCCTTCACCACAAACTGTGAGTTCGGGTTTAGAACAATTAAAAGTGTATGCCAATGATGATTTGACATTGAGGAGAGTTCTGGCTCATGATCTGAGTGACACTTTGAATACGGAATTGAAGTCCAGAGGTGGTTCTACTAGTTAGTGCTATATATATTTACAATGAAGGCATCTTTATGGGTTACAATCTCTGTTCGTGTTTGTATTTATGACTGCATTGTAACATTCGTGAATTTCGTAGGCCCAGCAGGAATTGAGGTTCCGGGGATCCCCCAGAGAGCATTACGCCAGGTTATTGTCAGTAGTATCAAGTTCCCTTGAACCTAAGAATCTTCTGGTTCAGGATTCAAGCTTAAACGTTCTTCTAAATCCGGTTTAAAAGGCCATTGATCAAAAACTCTAATGATTTCTTTGAAATCATCTCCCGTCAATTCTCGCGGTGTCTTCCCCAGTAAATGCTGCAACTTAGGTCCTAGGTCCTCTAGGGCCCCTGGACTAACAAACTTCAACCCCTCGAAGAATGGCTGGGTACGTCTATACATCAAGATCTGAGACACAAACTCCAAGGAGTCAACGTCGATATATGGTGGTGGCCGAGGTACAACTTCTACGACAGCAAACCGTACTGTGCTAGGCAGAATGGCAGTAGAAGGAACAATTATAGGCTGATCATTAATGAGAACGTTTGGATCATAACCGTACCCATCGGGCTGATAGTTATCACCGTCAGACTCATTGATAGCTATCAACTTACAGTCGGTGTAAATGTCTCTTTTTATAGCACTCTTGTTCCGTTTGGAAAACCCTGGCCCTGATAGGAACTTCTGAGCCGTGGGTTCAGGTATAACACAAACCATGCGGACTCTGCCATACGATTGGAGCCAATTTTGATGAGCTACACAGAGTAACCATTGAGCAAATAACGATTCCCCAAACGTATGAGGCACCAAGTTTGCTATCACGAGTAATTCATCATGCACTTTGTCTCTAGACTGGACTGGAACGTCGATAATTTTTTCGTTCTTTAAGTCTCTATAAGTGTCCCAATCGTAGCCACTTTTACGGTAATGCATAAGGGAACCATTAAGTAGCGGAAGAATCGATTCATAATGAGAAAATGTGGTTTTGTGGTCTTCTATGAGCACATGCTTCTTTGGTTTGAGTTCATGGTTGATCATTAATGATAAAAGCCCATATCCGCTATATATATCTATGATATTTAGTTTGGAAGGATTTGGGTATTTCGATGGGAGATTTAGCTTGTTGATAATATTTTGGCAGGATGTTTTGTCAACAAAGTTTTTAAGCGAGGTTTTGATGGTTGGTTTGAAAGGAATGTTGTTTA
Organism: Yamadazyma michaelii; assembly: GCA_030572395.1. NCBI lineage: Eukaryota > Fungi > Ascomycota > Pichiomycetes > Serinales > Debaryomycetaceae > Yamadazyma > Yamadazyma michaelii. The sequence goes on along the minus strand of JAJLZU010000012.1, from coordinate 211,883 downwards.
GGATAGGATTGAATGATCGTAGCATACTGCGATGACTTACGACCGTAGCGAATAAGTCGAGCCACCGCGAGACTAACCATTTTTCTCGGTACTTTGGTAGTAATTACTGCGGGGCCTTTATATGTGGTTAACATCCTATAGAAAATTCTCATTCACTTCTAACAAAGCTTTTTAACTTTCTGCAGTTTATACCTATTGTGGAAACTCATAAAATTGCCAAATAAGAAGTCTAAAATACCTTTTTCGGCTCCCTTACTTTATTACTTTCATACGACATTATCGGTGACATTCGTAACTCATTAGTTCGCGGTCATGATAAGATAAGATCATCACTATAAAGAACTACTAAAACACTTCCCCTTGAATACACAAAAACACAAGTCCACAAATAGAAATCCACACACATAAACATGTCAATAAATAAAATAACGTCCACAGATACATCGTTCGACCTCTTAATAGGAGAGAAAATTGAATTCAAATCACCCACTACCAGACAATCCTTGACTATAAAATCCACCACTTCACCAATTAAAATCATCGCCAATGACGGCCACGTCTATGTCACCAATAAAAGACTTGTGTTCATAACTAGCTCATCAGGTGACATTAACAGTTTTTCAATTGACTTCAAAACTGCTCCATTTCTTCAGTTTTCTCATAAAATGCAAGCACCATGGTTTGGTGCAAATTACTACGAGTTTATGTTCTTTGGAAACCAGCAGTATACCGATGGTTTGCCTAAGGAATGGTTTAAAGGGGAGGTGAAGTTTAACGACGGAGGAGTGTTCAATTTTGTGGAGGTGGTTAATAGGTGTCTAAATGATGAGGTTAATAATGGGGATATAGACGATGAACTTCCTGCCTACCAGCCCGTCTAACCTCACTTCCGAGCGCAATGAGTTAGGAGACTGGGCCAACCTGACGGGCGAAATGTTCAAGCCGCAGGGACTGGAGCACTTAACAATCGAGAGATTAGAAGTGGTGGAGTTTAAGTTAGGTGCCTCGTCAAGCCAGTGTGATACGGTTAAAGGAAAAAGAACACAAATAGATCAAGTTAAATACTAGCAAAGGCATAAAACATAAGGAATTTTGAAAGTTATAAAGACAATGGGAATGCACAAAAAGAGTCAATAATAAAACTATATATATATTCAATTTACATACTAGTACTAATCAGACTCTAACCCTTCGCTCCGCTCGGGCTTAAAATCCGAGATCATCATCAATCAAATCATTCTGTAAAAAGTCTGACTCCAAATTCATATCATCAGGAATCCCATCATCATTAACCAAATCATCTATACTATCCATTCCCTTTAAGCTCTCAGCTTGAACCGACGGAGGAACAGACTCTACCACCGACTCAGGAACTTCAGAAGGCAATTCAGAAGGAACTCGTTCGGATGGTAACTCCGATAATTGTTGTTCAGGAGGTTCGGAATTTGACACTGAAACGGATGGTTCCATTACCAATCCATGATCAGTTTCCTTGGTGGTCTTTTTACTTGGTTTATTAACATTCAAAGGCTTTAATCCATAAATTTCATCAAACTCTTTGAAGTTCAAGATCTTTTCAATTTCCTCATCACTGGCGTTGGAGAACTCTTTAAACTTATTCATGGCTAAATTTTCTAATTCAACGGCATCTTGATAAACAATCGATCCTTCTTCATTATAAATCCTGGCATTACTGAAAATCAAATGAATATCCTCAAGTAACTCTCTGATTTCTGTATACGTCTTTGATCCTAATCTCTTCTTAACAGCATCTAAAGCTAATGGATGTTTGATGAGAACATAATAATCAGGATAGAACTTCTTGGATGGTTTAACTAAGAACAAGTCAGACAATTTCCTACCATCCTCATTAGTATGGTCAAGAACTAATTGATAAAGAGATTCACCAATGGTCTGTAAACTTTCACGGTCCTGAGGTGACAATGTATCGACTGACGGTGTAACTCTATTCAAAGTTGACCCTGGTCTACCTCTACCACGGCCACGGCCTCTACCACGGCCTCTTCCTCGTCCTCTTCCTGAAGGAGTAGTTGATTTTGGTCTTTTATGTTCAATCAATGATTCACTTGAATTGTTTCTCTTTAAAGGTCTTTCTTCATCAGAATCAACGATGAAATCATTCATGTCATCGACTTTCTTAGCGGCTTTACGGCCCCTTCCCCTACCTCTACGTTTCTTAGGGACATCTTCAACATCATCGTCATCATCGTCATCATCATCAGAAACAACTCCATCGATTTGTTTCAACCATTGTTCCTCAGTCAAATGATCATCATAATTAGCGATCTTTCTCTCTCTATTACCTCTACCGTAATCTTCCATCTTGATTTCTTCTTTCTTCAACAATAACTCAGGATCTTTCTTGTAAATATCAGGCAATTCTCCTTCACTATAAAGTCTGGTAGGATATGATGCTTCTCTTGTATCAGTGACTCTCTTATCGTCGAGTTGCTTGAAGACTTCAAGCTCATTGTCGTTTCTAGCAATCACTTGATTCAATTCATCATCATCCAAATCCTCATCATCATCTTCAGTATGACTCTTACGTTCTTCCTCTTTTTCGATCAACGCTCTTAATAATGCTTCTTGCTCTTCAGCTGTCGATTTGTTATCGAACTTACCAGCTTGAATTACTTTCCCATCGATTTCTAACTTGGCGTGAGCTCTTTCTAAAATCATTTCTTCAATAGAATCTTCGGTAATCAATCTTAGAATACGAACCTCATTCTTTTGCCCTATTCTATGGGCTCTGTCTTGAGCTTGTAAATCTTGATGTGGATTCCAATCGGTATCAAAGATAATAACGGTATCAGCGGTTTGTAAATTCAATCCTAATCCTCCAGCTCTCGTACTTAAAAGAAAACAGAAATAATCAGAATCTGGAGCATTGAATAACTTCAATAATCCGGTTCTATCATCAGCTTTGGTAGCACCATCTAATCTCATATACTTCAAGTTTCTTAATCTTAAAAAGTCTTCCATAATGTCCATGATTTGAGTCATTTGGAAGAAGATCAAAACTCTATGGCCGGTCTTTTTGAATTTAGGTAGAATACGGTCTAAAAGTTCGAATTTACCAGCAACTCTCCAAATATCGTCATTAGTCTCGGAATTAGGATTAATAAGGGTCTCAACTTCTTCGTAAACAAAAGGATGGTTACAAATCTTACGCAATTGCATGATTTGATTATTGGCATTCTTAATAGTAACTGCACTACCATTGAGTTCAGTGGTATATAAAACATTATACTTCAACATCTGTTGATACAACTTACTTTGAACTGCGGACATCTTACATTTGACAACTTTTTCAACCTTATTAGGTAAATCTTTTTCGACATCTTTCTTCAATCTTCTTAATAAAAATGGTCTTAACACTTTATGTAATCTACGAATAATCAAAAGTGTTTCTTCTTCGTTTAATTCAATTTTATCTTGACCTCCAGTATTAGCAAATGGAGTATTAAACCATTCATCGAAAGATTTAACAGAATTGAAGATCTTGGGTAAAACGAAATTAAGCAACGCCCATAATTCTGGTAAGTTATTTTGTAAAGGTGTACCGGTCAAAATCAATCTATTATCACTATGGTAATGATGAGTCAATGTTTCCGACAATTTTGAATTACTATTCTTCATACGGTGTCCTTCGTCGATAATCATATGAACCCATTTGATCCTTGACAATAATGCTTTATCTTTGATAATATACTCAAAAGTCGTCAAAAGTATTTGAAAGTTTCCACTTTTGACTTCATTAGCTAGGAGTTTACGTTGATTAGGTGTACCTTTATAAGTGATTTTCTTGACACTTGGAGCCCATTTATCGAATTCTATATTCCAGTTAGTTAATGTTGATAAAGGCACAATAACCAAGAACGGACCAGGGATTTTTTTGTTCTCCACTAAATAAGTAATCAACGAAATAGTTTGAATGGTCTTACCTAAACCCATTTCATCAGCTAAAATCCCATTCAAATGATTATTAAACAAGGATACCATCCACTGCAACCCTTTAATTTGATATTCTTTAAGAGTTCCTCCTACAAGAATGGAAGGTTGCTTAGTAACTTCCTCTTTAATACGATGAGCAACATGATAGTAATCCAACTTTTCTCTTCTCTCATCGTCAGTCATACCATCTTGGTCGCCAGTAGCACCAGACTCCCTTTGTTGAGTTTGGACTGCTTGAGCCAATGAATCCAAGAACGTATTGGTCTGTTTCAATAATTGGGTGATTCTCGTATCTTTGGTATGGTCTAACAATTTCAAATAAGCTTCTTCATCATTGGATTTTAACGCTTGTAAACGCTGTTTGGCCATTCTTTCCAATTTCTTTTGTTCTTCCTTAGCTATTTGATTATGATAACTGTTGATACGGTTAGTAAACCTATCGATTTTCTCGCGTTTACTATTGGATTTGTCCTTTCTTTTGCTTATGGTGGTCAAAATCTCATTTATAACGTTCTGGTGTTTACGGTTTTTCGCCAACATTAAGGTTCTAACTTGTTGTTTATATAATTCATGACTTAAAGCGATGTTTTCCAACGTTAATGGGTTGAATTTGGCTAAGAAATTTGGATGTGAGTTGGGTAATAATGATTGGTTGAACCATATATAACTAAGGAATGATCCTCTTAATTGCTTTTGGTACGGCAAGAGTTCTAATTGGTTGATTTCTCCTACAAGTTCTTCTCTTCTTGTACTATCTTGCTCCCTTTCTAATTCTTCCTTCAACCAATCGAGTTGTTCATCAATCTTTAATACCATAAAAGCTTCCCTATTACTCTTAATCTCCTTCATATCAATACCATCGGGGAATAATCCTGGATAAGTGAACCTGGTCTGATTAGTAAACAATTGTGAGTAGGGAATTTCCTTAACTTCGTCACCTAAAATCTCTGGAAGTTCAAAACAGTCCACTTGAATGTTTGGTTGATCAATGGGCACAATTGTCTTTGAGTCTCTTTCTTCTTTAGTTAAGAAATTTTCGATAAGCTTAGGTGCCTCTGGCTTGAACCCTACTACTTGTAATCCTTCTTCACGTTTAAGTACAGGAGATTGTGATGCAGAAGATGACCTTACTTTCTTGGTCTTTGATAATTGTTGTGATGGTACTGAAGCTGGGCCTGGTCCTGGAGTAGGTACTGGAGCAGGTTGTCCAGGACCTGGAGTAGCCTGTCCTGGGCCAGTGTAAGGCAGGAACTTTTGTCTCATGGGAGCCTGTGTAGCCTGTGGAGTGGGAACTGACGAAGCAATTTGTGGATTTGGAGCGTTACTAACAACAGGGGTAGGAACACCACTATGGACTCCACTGTGAACGGAAGGAGATGGTTGGAATGGCGGTTGACCAGTATTTGAATTTATAGCTGGTAAGTAGGCCGAACCCTGTGGTAAAGCGAACTTATCATTGGTAGCAAATTCAGTTAAATTCTGAGGAATTTGGGGCGAGTTAGGGCCTGGAGTTTTAAGTAAAACTTTCAATGCTTGTTGATGAGTTTTCAATAGTTGGAATTGTTGATGAGTAAACGCAGACCCATTCAACTGATTTTGTTGATTAGTTCCGTTCTTGAACGATGGATTAGGATGTGGTTGTGATAATGGTTGGGGTTGGGGATTCCTGAGTTGGTGTTGAAGGTTCTGTTGTTGAAGGTTTTGCTGACTCAAATTCTGTTGACTCAAATTCTTTTGGCTAAGGTTCTGTTGACTAATGTTTTGGTTCATACCTAATTGAGGACTGGAGTAGTTATTAACCCCATTAGAATTCATTCCATTTGAGCCAACTTGACCCATACCTTGCACTCCTTGTTGACCCATTCCTTGATTCATCCCCTGGTTCATGCCATCAAACATTCCTGTGGATGGAGACTGGTATGGAAAGTTCTGCGCTTGTTGTTGGGGTGGTGGTGGTTGGGTTTGTGGCTGCCTTTGTTGCTGTTGTCTTTGTTGTTGTTGTCTTTGAATATTGGCTTGTTGTTGAATATGTTTAATGGTTTTAGTTAATCGGACAAACTCCGGAACTGAGTTAGCGTTATCACCATACTCGGTTCTGAGTTGATGCCATCGTTGGATAATCTTTTGAAAATCCTCCTTAGTCATAGGAGTGTTCATTGTGATAGATTATCGATGTTAAGGAGTTTCGCGGTGGACGTTCTCATTACTGAGCGTTAATGAAGTAATGAGAAAGGCACACTAGAGACACACGCCTTGGGGACACAAACACAAACCCAATGACGCAAACAGAAATAATACAAAGACATTACACAAACGGTTTGATGTACAAATACACAATACAATGTACACCAATAGAAATCACACTTCAATTCTTCTAGTACGGTGAGATGCTGGCTTGTGCGAATTACGAGCGTGAGTCTTAACTATGGGAAGTTTTAGGATAATGAGTGTATTATACTATACATTATTTGACTGTCTGTGCAGGGCTTACTGGGGGTTACTACTATAATTCCACCATTCCCAGATTTGCGTTGCTCAGGTTGGGCTAGGGCTTCTTCTTCCAAAGCTCTCCCCTCCCCCTCGGAGCATAATTAATAGCATCAAATCTCTCTTTCTTCACCTCTCCGAACCCCGATTTCTTTGTCTCTGTTACCCCTACAACCCTCTCTACTGATTCCTGTTTTCCTTTCTTCGGTTTATCCAACTTACTATACGCATACAACGTGGTATCAATGGTTTCCTGTAAAATACTATTGTGATGTATCTCATCTTCTACGTTAAACTGATGAGGATTATACAACTTATTGACGTCATACCGCTGGAAAATAAACAACTCAGCTTCATTGACATTCATAGACTCAATGTCAAAACTTTGAGCCCAAATTCTAGTGATGGCATCTTCTGAAACCAATTTCCAGTCTTGAATTGAATTTGCATGATTTTGGTTCCCTTGACTTTGTGGATGATAATTAGGGTACTGTTGCAGTTGCTGATTACTTAAAAACTTCTTATAAATACACGAACTAATCAAATACTTTAACCTACTAGGCATAGATGCAAAATTCTCAGCATTGGCAGCTGCTTTCATATAGGATTCAGAATTCTCATATTGAATGTCATTTGATTTTAAATGGGCCGGAATTGAATCGTTTATTACCTCAGGAGATATTTCATGTTTGATATAATTCGAATCGAATTTGGTCTTGAAATTAGGAAACTCTTTGATCTTAGGTGAATGGATCTGATACGACTTACAATACTTCCAATCGGGCCCTTTCTCTCTAGGAGTCTCTATGCTAACATTTATAGTGAAATTTGGTAACACTGTAGACGTGGTGGCGTTATTATCGAATAGCTCATCAATGAACTTGATAGAATGCCTAGCATAAGTGGCAACAATTGAGGTTCCTTTCTTAAGATAATCAAACTCGTGTAATGTGTACGATGGTATATATAAGTTCACTATAAGGTTCTCTTTATTGTTGTTTCTGCTCTTGACATATTCTTGCTGATACCATCGTTTAATGTTTCCTATACCTCTTGTGAATGCTGAGGGATCTAAGATTAAATTAACTATTCTCCCGTTTTGTGGTTGGATTTGTGCTTGTGGATGTTGGTTCTGGTTTTGTGGATTTTGGGTTTGTGTTGGATTGGATTTGGTATAGAAAGTATCCGCTAGTTCATCAAACTGTTCATAATCTGATAGTCCATCCAGTGACATGCTCGAAAGTACGGTGAGACAAGCTGGCGAGAATACTACTGTGGTCAGCATGGCACCAGAAAATACTACTAGAAATCACTACCAGAGATTTTTATTTTGAACCTGCCAAGACCTTAGTAAGAATAGTACTTAGGAATTGATCCTATAGGTCGTAGAGACGTTACTTCAGAGAAATGGCCCTTTGAAAAGTCGCTAGGGGGGATACAAAGCTTCCTTCCATAAACCTACCCCCTTCGTGCCACGAAATCCTAACTGATCTAAATAATTGTTCTTCTCTTTCTCATTTCTATTGTTAGTATACTCTAATTCATCAGATATAGTCAAGAGTTGTATTCATCGAACCCTAAAGTCCTAACATTAGAGATGCCAGAAAAAACATACGAATAAAATACTTCATCATAATTAGATACATACCATTATTTTTGTGACATTTTGCTTGTGTGATTATGCCTGCTTTTGTTTGTGTTACGGTCTTTGTGTTACTGTGTTTGTGCAAACTGAGTTCTGTTATGTTTTTCTCATGTATCAAGTAAAAGAATGAAGTAGATGAGGAAAATTTTTCTTATATAAAAGGTCGTGCATAGAACAGGTCTTGCACAAAGAGTATCAAGGTATAAAGAGCATGTAAGTTCGAAAACAAATACGATGATCACAGATAGAAACTGTACAAACAGAAATACACAAACAAGAAACTAGAATTTCTTTATATTGAATGCTTCACTTATTCCATACTATTTTTTTGATTTATTTTTTTTTTGCAAATTTCACAGCTTGTACAATAGCATTTGTAAAACCATCACCAGCTCAATCCTAACTCCTTATCCATGCCCCTATAACTATCATTCAATTCAACTCTCTTTAAACTGGGTTTAATCATGCCAAATCCCTCTTCAAGACTAGAAATGGTTTCATGAAGTTCTAGGATTCTAGTATGACACAATTCTAAGTCTTCATTTAATTCGCCTTGTTTGACAACCAAAACTTTCTTCCAATCTTTGAATGCTTGCTCTTGTTCAAAAACTGTTGAATTGAACAATGCTTTCAACTTTTGTTCCTTATACTCTAAGATAGCATCTTTAGCATTGATTTTGAATTTAATAGAATGATACTGATTCAATTGATGTAATCCATTTAAAGCATTAATATCATCCATAGATTCACCATTACTATCTTGTTTAATAAAGGTACTTAAAAATGCCATTCTGTACTCTTCATAATGAAGTTCTGTAGATAATATAAAGTCTAACATATTATCTCTAATCAATACATGGCTTAAACCAACAAAGTCACAACTATGTTCATTTTCAATATCAATTAACCCCCATTCATACTTCCTACATCTAACATTTTCCCCATACTCATTAATGCCAAAATCAGTAGTTCCAATGATACTATAAGGAATTTGGTTACCAATATTCTCAACTAATTCCTCATCATTTAGAAACTCACATGGTGTAATGCCTTGAGTCACTAACATCCGTTTAACTAACCCTTTATACTCACAAATTTCGTCCAGATTCATACCATCACTTCTACCGATGACAGGAATCAAATTGACTCGTCTACTTAAACTTTTCATAGTCTCAATATCTAATGGTTTAATACCCTGAAAACTATTGGGTAACACATAAATACAACAATGAACTCTGTTATCCACATGATTGGCTCTTTGGGGCTGTAAGTTTTGAATCAAGTATAATCGAAACTGTTCATCAATATAATTCTGTAGAGGAATCCAAGAACCGTCATTATCAATATTCTTACCGAATCCTGAAGTTTCAATAACATTCAATCTTAAGGGGAAGTTGTCTTCAACCAACTCAAATTTATCGAACTCTAATGGTCCTTGACTGAATTCAGTGCTTCTTTGCTTTAGATTTCCATTAAATAAAGTGTTAATGAAGGTGGTTTTACCTGTACCTACTTGTCCTACAACCATGAGATTAAATTGGCCACCTTTTCTCTTGGAAAATTCTTGACTTTGTTGGGGCAAATATTCAAGACCTATTTTTCGGTTTTCATTTTCAAACACAATGTCTAAGGATTCCGGGAAATAGCTTTCTGCAGTTAATGGTTGATATTCGGGAAGTTCTTCTGGATTGTTTAAATGAAGGAGCTGTTCGTTGAGTGTAGTAGAATCGTGGCTATGATTTGGGGACATTTCTTGCATCTTTATCATAAGCACTTGGTGTTTGTACTTTACCTCTTTGTACCTGTTTGCACTTTTTGTGTTTGTACTACACTTCTTTTGCGGCTTGTGGTTGCAACTCCTGGCCTCACACGACCCGATCTCTAATCTTCCCAGTTTGAGTCTCACACTCCCAGGCTCATTCCAATCCTAAGCCACAATAAAAACGTGTGTCTCCCAAAATATACGAATAACGTAATTTATGACAACCCTCTACAATCCAACAATATCATTCTAATCCCATACATACCACCCCTGATAAACAATATCGCCACTTATACAACAATCAAACTGTTTTTTAATGGCTCTATCCCAGAAGGGTAACCGTATCCTAAAAATAAACTTTATCCTAATTACTCAATGAGATTTCCTAATTGAGACCAAACCTAAACATTTCACGACAATCCTAAGGCTTTTGGCAATGGTACAAAACCCAATACTTGTTTGTGAAATTGGTAATTGTTAATATTCACATCCAACCATTTATTGTGATTTCTTTTAATAATAGTCTTTGTTTATAAATAATTACATTTCCTATTTAATAAAGCTACGCCTTAATTGACAAGTACCCAAACAAAGGACGACAAATTCCAAATTCTTTAGCATTTAGAGGAAAACACTTTCGAAGACTTTCAAAGAACTCCAACATAAATCTTCAATAGTCACGTTGCCAACCTTGATGCAACAACTAAAAACAAAATCAATGGAAGATCTTCTGAGAAGATCAAGAAGTTCTTCACCTACCAAAACTAATAGAAAATCATTACCTCCGAATTTCTTTGATATGTCAATCCCATCATTACCTTATGCATTTTCAGATGATATCAAGTCACTTTCGTCCAATTCCTCCACAACTTCAACAACTTCGTCTGCATCTTTAGATCAGTTAAAGAAATTATCAAAGAGTCCTATATCTAAAAGATTACATATAAATACCAATAATCAAAATGGCCACGTCATTCCTATACCATTCACTATCAGTTTACCACCAAAGTTGAGTCCAAAGAATATCAAATCATCTTCAGCTCCCTCATCAAGGTCTTCGTCTCCAACAAGAAGTCCATCACCTTCAAGGTCTTCCTCTCCTGTCAGGTCACCATCACCATTGAGAAACGTCAAGAATCCAAAAAAGAAACCAGCAAGATTAGTGTTTACAGGTGCTGGATATGAAAAAATCGATTCCCTGTCTTCCGAAGATTCTGATCAAGATATCCTGTACATTTCCCAATTATCAGATACTCAACCACTTCATTCACCAAGATCTCCAAGGTACGTGATGCCTAAGATCTTACCACAATCTCCACCTGATTCTCCTTCAACTCCAACAAAGAGAGGGCCCCCACCCGTAAAGACTAATAGACGCAAGTCGGTAAAGAAAGCTCCAAAACCCGAGGGGAATTATGATGCCTTGAGTATTATAGAGGAACAGAGTAGTAGTAATTCTAGTTCTAGGGCTTCTAGTGTGAAGGATAAGAAGGACAAGAGGTTACCGGAGCCACCTAGGTTGGAAGAGATAGATGAAAGAGTACCAAGGAGTCCACATAGGCCAGAAAATAATCCTGTGAAGGACCTGGTAAAGGGAGATATTGTTCAACCAGTGCCAGTGAAAGAGGTAAAAATGCCAGTACAAGGGCCAGTTTCAGCACCAGCACCAACACCAATACAACAATCACCACTGGTAGAAACACAAAGAGTACCACAACCAACTGCTACACAGTTGCCTGCGTTGAATGTGAGACACACATCAGCACCACTCCCTAACCAAACCCTCTCCCCCCTCCCGAAACCATTCAGAGACACTCACACAATAATAAACCAGAGACCTCAACCCAAAAAGAGCTACGAAAGCCTTAACAAAAATAAACAACTCCCCCCAATTGGTGACAAACTCGATACATCAATCCCCCGTTATGTCACTGAAGGAAACTTATTTGCATTACAGAAGTCTAATGCTCCAGTCAATAACAATGGAACGTTACTTCACATTCAAAAAAGAACGTTTAGTGATGAGTCACATGTTTCATCAGTCAGTTCGTTCAGTACATATACCGATGTGATGAGTTTAAATAGTAAAGTAGCACCAACTGTACGTCAAGTTAGTAACGAGAGTACGGCCAGTGCTGAGTCGAGTGATTCTACTGTTTCACAAAGTTCACAAGGATCATGGGATTCTGTTCAAAAGAGTATTGATTTGACTATCAGGGGGGATTCTGGCGAGTCTACGGCGGATGAAGAAGAAGAGGAGGAGGAGGAAGAAGGGTCAGAGTGGGAAGATGAACTGGAAGATGGGTCCATAGTTGATGAAAAGGAATTGAATATTGATAGGCCTGTTAGATCGATGGTTGACGCTGTTTTACCCACGACTCCAAAGAAGGCAGAAATGGTTACAGCTTCAGAACCAGCACCAACTACCCCAATAAAAGAATTACCGATAACTCCAGAATCAGAAATAGAGTCATTACCACAACAATCACCGGCGCCAATATCCAAAACAGTAGCTCATAAAGTGGAAAATCAAATGAAAGAGGGTGAAGAATATGAAAGTGAAGTCGCTGATTATTATATGGAACTGACCATGAATGATAGTACCATCAATGATACAGTGAACGAATCGGATGTAAGTAAAATCGAAGAAATCGAACCAATTGCAAAGGAAGCCGAACAAAACGAATCAGATGAATCACAAGAATCAGAAAATGATAAATCCCAAGAAACAATTGAATTCCAATCTAAGTTCCCCGAGGAAAAGGTCCAACTCGACTACAACAAAGGAGCAGGAAGAAAATTTGATTTCCCTAATAATCAAACCAATATCACCAATTCTGATTTCACAAAGAAACGAATTATTTCTTCAGAAACTTACAAATCTGGTAAATCTCGCTACAGTTACTTTTCAACTGTTGATGGACAAATTGAAATCCCTGACCTCAGTGAAGCCTCGTTTAGTGAAGTTGGTAGTCAAGCCGCTTTTAAACCGTTACTGATCAATGGGACAACGTTTAATGATTTGGCTAGTGAAGGAAGTGATGATTCACAATTGGAACCGATTGGAGTTCCAAGTGAGAAAGGAAGAAGAATCGTCACTGAACAGTTTAAGTATTTGTACGATAGTGATAGTGATCTTGAGTCTAGCCCTTCGACCTATTCACATCAAAAGAGTAAGTCATTGTCTAATTTGGTTGTTGCCAAGGAGTTGCCTCCTTTACCTATGGCCCCCGTAGAAGTGCCCGTGGAAACACAAACACCAATGAGGAATGTTCATAGAAGACAACAAAGTCGTCACAGTCGTCACAAGAGTTTGGGGAATATTGAGTTTAATTTGGCAGACCTAAGCTTGAATCCAGAAGGGGTTCCATCTAAGAATTCAGCTGATCAAAGACCACAAACTCAACCACAAACTCAACCACAAACTCAACCACAAACTCAACCAAGTATCACCAAATCAAATACTGTAACTGACCTCGGAAGTCCAATCAAAGCCAAACCCACCGAAATATCCAAATACAAACGAATCCAGTCCAGCCCAACGGAAATGAGAATAATGGTCAATGAACCACCTAAACCAATCAATTATAAAGTCGATTTCAAAGAAGCCCAAGCGGAAAGAAACGAATTCAGAGCAGTAACTCCAACTATGAATGAGCTTCGTAAAGCGAAGACCATAAAGTCTAGTTCCAGTGAGGAAAGTTATCAATCCAGTAGAACTGCCAGAATGACTCAATCCACTGACTTATCAGACACAGAAAGTGTGGTGATCGATTTAACCAAAGACAAGTACGATATTACTACAATTCAAAGATCCGACTCTGTTCAATCTTATAGAAGTGTCACTGAAAATTTAGGTGGAAAACCAGTTGAAGTGGTCATAGTTGATGATGATGAACGTGACTTGGAGAGTATTTATTCCAAGTATGGTAAGAATTGGCTCGGTAGAAGTGAGTCTATGACCAGTGATCGGTCGGGAACGTCCTCTTTCTCGTACAATTCAGCATCCAGTGGACTTAGAGTTAAGGGAGTTGCTAGGAATTTGAGTAGAGTTAGCAGGGGGAGCGTTACATCCCAGTCTAGTCACTATAGCGGGAGAATTAAAGTTCCCGGGAGAATCGAGGAGGAGAAATATTTTGATTATACGAAGAGCGGTAGTTATTATGACTTCAATAGTTTCAAACAAGGGCTTCACAAAGTCACCTAAAGAATGACTTTGTGTAGCAACAAAAAATATAGTTAAAGGCTATAATCAGCATGTGGATTAATATTATAGAATGTATGTATGCTATAACTCTATGTACCTAGTAACGCCAGGTTCTAAGTTGATATTTATGTGTGCAGCCTGTTTAATATTCTGAACAAAGTTTATTAAAGTGTTGGTCCTATGACTCTCTGATTGTGTCCAAACCATCATCCGGCACCTCGTACTGCAAGCTCAGTTTCTTATAATACGTCACAGTCCTATTGACCGTTTCTATTTTATTCCCATTCTTTACTCCCACCGGCAAGACCTTTTTAGGCTTCTTATTAAACGAACTTGATCTTTTAAACAGATTAATATTAGAATTGATTTGATTGAATTGATTCACTAGATCTTGATTTACATCGAAATCAAAATCTTCGGGAAGTTGATTGATTTCATCGATAAGATCCTTTTCTAAATCATTCAAATCATCGTTTCTAAATTCCTGTTTGAATGAATCTTCAGGAATAGGTTTAGGTTTTGGTTTGGGTGGGTCAATGTGTTGGGACTTTTGGATGTTATGAAGGAATGTCATCATGTTCTCTATTGAGTCTCGTTTGTTCTTTTGTCCTTGATGGTTATCGATTTCGAGATTGTCCAAGAGTGTCATTATTTCGTTGATCGATTGACGATTTATCTTCCTGGAAGCTGCATTAGAAGCTTCCAATCCGTCTTTGATAGCTTCTGAATCTTCTTTAGGTGTATTCAACGATTTTGGTTCCGGATGATTGAAACCCATTGAATCTTCTGAAACCTCGCCTCCGTCATCCAAAACTTGTTCATCTTCTGATATATTCTGGCTATCATAATCATCATAGTCATCATAATCAACCTCATCACCAGAAACATCCCGTTCACTTTCCCTAATCAAATCAATTTCATCTATCGAATAGTGAAAACTTCTCACTTTAGTCTTATACTTTCTGACATTGGAACTCACATCTCCAAATCTACCATTTCCTCCAAAAGTCAACCCATTAATCAAAGGACTATCCAAATCATATAGTTCCAAATTATCATACGATTCAAATTTCGGAGGACTTTCGTCTTCAATATCCAAATAACTGTCAACTATCCCATATTCGTCACCATCAGAGCTAACAGTCCCATCTATAGACAAATGGTACGATTTATTGAAAGGGGTTTTATTGTGAGGAAGTGTAAGTATGGACTCAGTTTCAAAGAATGCTTGGTTATAACGTCGATTGTTCTCTTCATTGATTTCGTACTGTTGTATATAATAATCATCATGTTCTTCATAATCCTCGTAATCATCTTCTAAATGTGATATCAAATCTTTATCATTGTCCATGTCTTTGTTGGATATATGACTTATGAATCCGTCATAATCTTCTGGACTACTTTCAAACCCTCTATCATCTCTCTGTGCTACAGACCCATTCTCTTGATCAAAGACTTGGCCTGTGTTCAACCCCCCCAATTCGTCATCAATATAATGAATCTCTTCATCTTCATCAAACTCATAATCATCAATACCATTATTATCAAAATCGTAATCCTCTACATCCATATCGTAATCCATTTCTACTGCCGGCACTTCTTTCTTTTTGGTCTTATAATACTTAATTGACGTATTTCTACCGCCTTTCATATCTTGTACAAATGAAAAGTTCGAATTGTTAGATCCCAACGAGTCTTCCAGATCTGATTCATATGTAGTGTTTTTGGTGCTAGGTTTACTTCTGGTACTAATTTTTAGAACGGAGTTCTGTCTGGATCTTTCTGTACTCTTGGATGACTTGGATACGCTAGATATGGTGGGGACAAGTTCATTTGACCTTCGTTTTTGAAATAAGTTCTTGATAGGAGTTAACAATTTCTTAGGAGAATTAGGGGTGGAATTATTAGGTGTTATTGATGGGAAAGAATTGAAAGTGTTTGATTGGTGGATAATTGGGGACTGGGTTGGAGTTTTGGGTGTTTTGGTTGAGTGGCTTGAATCTGTTCGTTTGTGATTTTTTATAAATGATTTCATTCCAGTGAGCGGTAACGAGCGATCTGCACTAGAGCGATATGAACCTGCGATAGTGATATTTCAGACGCTCACACAATTGTCATTACAACATGAAGAATCTAAGAACTTACAGGTCGTATTTCCTACACACAGACCTGAAGAGGGGGGGAGGAGATGAGTGTTCATTAATATTTATCTAGCCTCAGAGCCAAGCCAAGGTGGTAAAACTATCTAATAAGTAATTCTTATTCGAAATATAAGGTCACCACACCCGTACACCTATACATTAACTAAACACTATATAATCACTTAAACCTGACGAATACTTATAATCATTAACAGCCACTAGCACTAAAACGTGAAAATTACCAAAACACTTGCATTAAGAATCTTTGGCTATAAACAACAACCGTTTAGCCAATATGTCCTAGCTATATGTAACAACCCCAGTACCAGATCATCATCCTGACGGCACGCTTCTTCGAACCTGCTCGACGATTCCATTAACCCATTGCTAAATAAACTCAAGCAAACTTTACCATCTTGTGTTCTTACATTTTTCTCACATGTATTTCCATGAGCAATTCCATTCCTATGTAAGACCTCAACTTGAGGCAAGAAGTCTTCACTAATATGTGTTTCTCTCACTTTTTCTATTCCTTCAGATTAAAAAAGTCTTGACAATATAGTTCGTCCTCTGGTTGAGCTTCAGTAGGACGGAGGTACTGAACAACAAATTTTGGTTAAGTGTTAATTCCAAGCTTCACTATTTGATTAATAATGTTCTATTCATTTTTGAAGCTAGATAACGACTCAAGAGATCATCCCCAATGAGTGCATGGGTAGTGAAAGTGATAGCGATGGCAGGTAAGAGCTTAAGCCCCAAGGCTTTCGCAAAGCTATTCAAGATTGAAAGCATTAGTCCACTGATTTCTAATTAAGCTTTGTTCTTACTGAAAGTTTCCAATTCCGTTGGCAATGACCTTAAGAACAAAACGTTTTTATAATCTGCCTCAGTAAAGCTTTTCAATCTGGGTGACATTGAATTTGGCAGAAATCTCATGAACTGGTATTCCTAATCTCGAAATTCAAGGAGTTACAACAGTGGTTTACAGATCCGGTTGTAGGCGGACTTTTCGATATCCAATTAAAACAAGGAACAGCAAAACTAGAAAGGACTCACTCCCTGTTTCCCAATCGAATGGTTCAAGTGTGTTACGAATAGATTCAAGCCACAAATCACAAGTTCCGGTGCTAATGACAAGGACTTTACACCTGGCCAGAAAAGCAATTTTTTGACTATAGTTGGGCGGTTTACTTAAACATGATCATTGAAACCTAACAATTCTTTGAAGTTATAAAACTGGTATTGATCTCCTGAGTCACGTATGGTCTTGATTATACCATCGAGACGTTTAAACATTGTATTTAAATCAGCTCTATGAATTGCCGAATACTTAACATTCACCATCTCTTGTGAACAAATTTGTCCGTCAGCAGTATAGTTAGCATCATCATCTGCACCTGGTGGTACTCGCCTCATATTCGATAATCAGACCTCTACATTAAAATTAATCAAATGTGAGTAGTCTAAAATCTATTGTTCCTGCTGCAGTGCGGCGCCCAAGTCGCTTATTCTTTCCTGCTAAATTATCTGCACCTTGAGAGCCAAAAGCGTATTATTGTCCGAAGAATTGTAATCTAGCAAACATCCACAGGGACAGGGACCAGGTTATTTTCTTGAGCGTTTTAGAATCTACTTGTTCTAGAAGTAATATCTACTCAGCAAATTTAACCACAAATTAATGCCCTACCAATGGCCCACTTCAACCTAAATAAATACAACATTTTCACACAAGAACTAATAAATTCTACCAGAGCGCTCTGTGGAACCTTAATACCCTATAACCACCTTTTGACCCACTTTATACAGTACAAAATTTCATTACACAGAGATGCAATAAATGCTACGGTCTCTGAAAATTCCCCAGACCCCAAGAAACTTCGACGATTTGATACCGATGAGCAGTACTATCGATACCTATCTACAACAACATAACCCTTACATTTACATACCTACCCATTATACTGATCGCACCTTATACTCTTAGACAAAACGCACCTCATGCCAACCGAATAAACCCAAAGGGACACCCCGACCAACTAACCTAAAACAAACAAGCAAGCTACGATTACCTTTCTCAGTAGCTAGCCAACACAATCTGAGATAAACATGTACTATACGGTCTCGCTATGCATTCTAAAGTGAGCAAGCTCATACATAATTTGTACAATAAAATCAGTGCATTTGTGTCAATTGGTTCTGTGTACCTTTTTAGTCATGCTATCACCAACGGAAACAAAAAAGTGGTTCAAAAAGTCTTATGGAAGCATTCCATACTATTCGCCCAGCCATTTCGATGGTAATAAAGCCTTTAGAGAAATTTACTTCCATGTATCAAGTCTCATAGAAAAGTATACGAAAGACTTGGTGTTATATCATTACCAAAACCACATGAAATCTGCCAAGGAAATCAAGTATATGGACCACAAACTTCTTAACCTTGATAACAATGGAATTATCACTGCTAATCTGATGCTATCAGGGTTATTGTTTAATCAAAAGTACGAAGTAGAAAAGGAAGAACTTGTTAGTCCGGTATTAGACCACGTTTTACTGTACCTTCGAAGATCCAAGAGGTTCGAGACCAACCAATTGGCTTTATTTTTTTCTTGTTTGCCAGTTCCAATGCTTGGATGTTATGAGTTCTTTGATGTAGAAAATAGTGTGTTCAATGACCCAAGAAAACGAGACGTGTTGGAAACCCATAGACCGGCCATGGCCATTACTACCACTTTCATAAGAGCTTTGGACGTGAAACGAGAATTGGAACAAGAACTGGACAAAGCCATTTTACGCACGATTATAGGTCACAGAGCCCTTCGGGATCCATTTGTCAAGAGCAGGACCCATCATGAGGAATTCTGGGGCTAGAATTGTGTATCCTTCTGGGGAGCCATCACCAGAATGACAACCTACATCTCCAGTGTTTATGCTGCTTACGACCAGAAGGTATATATTGAGCGGGGAGGCTATTATAAAGTGGATGGCCAGAAAGTGTTTGGATCAAAGTGTAGGCAGCGGTTTTTGATTCGGCCCGATATTGTGGTGCAGTACGTGTTTGAGCCGCTTGTAGTGGGAGTGGCTGTGGATTTGGATATGTTGGACGAAGAAGACAAACCATTTCCTAAACCGGCTCTGCCAGTGCCCAAAATAGAGGAGTTAAGTCACCGGTTGATGGGCTTGATTCATTTATGTATGGGGTACATGGTTGGGGTGGGAGTAAAGCGAGGCTTTATAACCGACGGGTTTATTATTATTCTCTTAAAGGCAGTTGAAACAGATGGGGATACTAATTATGATAGTCTTGGGATGACAATTCAAATCCTCAACCCTTTTAGTTCGTGCCCTTAGCTTAACGAGGCCATGGCATTGTTTATTGCTGGTACTGTCACCGACGGCCATTCACCAGCGTACGATACGACTTTATGCCCTAAACCGTTGAAGCTTAATATCGACTTTAGACGTAGAGGTTCAGGTCGGTATGATGATGTTAGTATGGAAGACGAGTTCAGAATGGAATGGGAACGGGGTGAGGATATCAAAGACTTTGAGGGCAACCTTGGAGTGGATTTGAAGTTGACTGAAGGTGAGGAGGTAAGGTGTAATATGTCTCGTACAAGACCGTACCAATGGATTCAAGTACGTGCTAAGAAGGTGGCCAAGTTTGTTCAGTCCCAGGGCGAACATTTTAAATACAATGGGCTTATAGGGTTAAAGGTTTATGACCCTAATTATCCTGTTGATATGATGGACCCAGAAGGGGAACAACTTAGTGAAAGACAAATAGAAAGAATGGTTAAGGCATCGTATCAGATTGAACGTCGAACTACTCAGAGACTTCACCACATTGTTAGGGGATTTTATGTTAAACATAAGGAGTTTAGAGTTGGGATTGAGTGTAGCGAAGGAGTGGTAGAGGGGCACGCCTTAGTGTTCTTGGCTACACAAATAGGGCTAGTTTCAATAGCTGAGGACGTAAAGAAGAAGGCCAAGCGACAATTGATGGTATTGCACGGCGAGGGAATAAGCCATGGATTTATTACAAAGGATGATTTAGTCCAGTACGATGGTGGTCTTTACTTTGTGAATTTTTATAATACAATCGGAACCCAGGAAGCTAAGAAAAATGACAAGGAGAATTCGAAGAGGGTGTTTAGGAGAGAAAAGCCTGAAATGTTCCTTCCTTAGCCAAGGGTTAGTCAAGGTTTAGTCAACGACGTAGCAAGTATGGCACGTCCGCTGTAATAATCAGGTTACAGGAATTTTAACCGCTATACATAGGTCGCTTCACAAGTTTCCTGTCATTGAGTTTAAGTATTCTTGCATAATTTGATTTTACGTGTCTTGTAAATTTATGCCTGTTAATATTTCTATTTGGGGTTGTGTGTTCTGTTTGCGTTCTTCCGTTGTCAATCTCTCTGTGTTCTTGTATCCTTCAATTTATGCTATCTATCTGCACTCGTTACTTGTGTACTTTCAGTATACATACTTTGCACTATGACCTCAAAAACTCAGATGACAGAAAACGGTAGAGAAAATATTAACGTTGCCAATCACAGCCGACACCATTTTCTGGAAGTGTTACTCTTCTAGAACAATTAATTCATACCCCTCTGCACAAGATCCCTACTTCACCCGCAACGGCTGTAAAAAAGTGCATACTAACAGCGGTAATAAATGATACGTAAATCAGTTTAACCGAAAATAACATGTTTGAACTTAATGAAGTTGGCTTATTACTATAACGAGAAATATCGGTATTAAAAAATTTCGATTATCCGAGAAGTGGTAAACAAAAAGGTGAGAGAGTAATGGTAAGCGGGTGAAATTATAGTGATAAATGATGAATATCAAAGTGATAAAGGCATAGAAAAAGGTCCTAAGAGGATTTGAACCGTTCTGAAGTTTCTTCTAGGAATAAAACGGCAAGAAATTAAAAAAGTTCACATGATCTCGGAGGTGGGGCGGTTGTTACAGTCCCGCGTAATTACCTTTCCTAAATAAGTAAGCAAAACACATGCGCACTCCTCATATATAACCCCGTTATAACCCACCTAATCTACATTTGAGGAGACTAAAGAGGAGATGGCCTATTCAAGGTATACAGCAGTTGACGGGTCTGATGCAGCGAAGCAAGTAATGCTTTTCATCGAAGCCATTCACAATGGATACGACCCTGGTACTGGAATTAGAGAATTTTCAATTTTTGGCTATAATTTATTAGGTGAAAAATTACCACAAGATCTTGTAAATACGTCACTAAAGGACCAGAATAACTTATTTGGTGATTACCCTACGCCCAGTGATGTAGCCCCCCTGGCAATCTTTACTGCCATCTTTGGAGTATTAATGATAATGCATTTGATTATATACTGCATAAATACGTCTAGAGATCATCATTTTTATTTGAGTCTTTATTGGGCATTTTGTTGTGCCGTTAGAGTGGTGGGATTCTTACTAAGAATAACATGGAGTTTTCATATGGTTAATGTCGATATGGGATTAGCTGATGAGGTTCTTTTGGTCATAGGGTCAGTATTAATAGTACCATCAAATTTGATCTTGGCTCAAAGACTTTTTACTTGGAGACATCCTGTGGGGGGTACAAGAAGACTTTTCAACTACACAATGTACGTATTATATGCAGTGGTTGCAGCAGTTATTGCCTTAACTATTGTAGCATCAGTTGTTCCTTACATTTATTACCTAAGCAGACATGCATTCAGAGGGTATAAGATCTGTGTAATGCTCCTGGCTATTTTAATTGTATTGTATAGTTTGACGGCTATAAGTTTGTTAGCATTATCGTATTTCTTCCAGCCAACAAGGAAAGATGAAAATTTGTACACTTATCAACCATGGTGGATTGAAAGTTTCCACCCTTTTTATTTTGTAAAAAAGGGGGCAAAGAAAGAAGCCGAAGAGACGTTTATGAAGAGAAATCATAACCATCGTCATGCCATAAGAGTTATAGCTGCAACTCATCATCATTATAATATGGTAGAAGGGTTAACCAACGAAAGAGGGACACTTAAACATAATACGTCTATTCTTATTATCACTATTTCCACATTCTTTTTACTTATAGAAGCTATAGGTAGAGCCATAGTGGTATTCCAAGCACGTAGTGCAAGACATGAAGGTAAAGCGGCTGATCATGTTTTTATGTATGTATGTTGGGGAGCATTAGAGGCTATTATTCATTTTATGATCATTGCTGGAAGAGTTGATTTGAGATTCTATAGACCTGATAGATTACCTAGAAAGGTTAGAAGTATTATCACCGCTGAGCAATCGGTTACGTTGTCAAGAATGGTTAGTAATGAAACTAGTGAGGAGGAGATTGATTACTTAACTGATGATTATGAGTTGAATTTTGGAAGGGAGCACGATGATACGTTGTCACCACCACATTATAGTGATGATAGTATGGAAAAGAAGGATGTAAAGGATGATGAGTCTTTTCACTTCTAAATAATATCACCAACTTAATACCCTGTATAGTAATAAATTATTTTAGAGTCTTTTCTTAATAAGCTCCAAGTTCTTGTTATCAGTGTACCCAAACCCAATCACGGCTGCAGCCCCTTAATATTTAACTCCAAGCCATAACGTGCTACGCTGTATAAACTTTCTGGGGCAGGATAAGCTTTAACAATTTGAAGTCATTGTAACTTTATTGAGCTTATTGTAATAAAGTTTTGACGTAACTGTATTTATAAGCCTAGATTTCAACTTTAAAACCACTTAAACGTGTAAGTAGTTGTGAACTAATGTGGGGACGTAAGTGCGATGCCATGTGAAGTATAAAGTGATACAACATATAGTCATTGTATACATCATTGTAGTGAAGGGCAGACCCTTTGAAATACCCCATACTCAAGGTTCCATAAATAGTAATATTAAACAATTGATTAATCTTGTAACAAGTCCGACTAAAAACCCTGACAATGAAAATCAATTTCAGGCTATTACCAATAGTACCGCATTAGGAAATTTAATTTGTGGAGTTGGCGATCGATCAATTTTTGGGTTGGTGCTAAGGTGACTTACATTTAGTGATAGTATAGAAGGTGTATATCTATGTCTATACAGTGTACCTACACTATAGGTATAGTATATATAGACAGGTATTAGTATATACAAATATAGGTATGTACCTCTCGACACCTACACTCCCATCCATGGCTTTAACATAGACCAAACCTATGCATAAATGAGAAAACGCCCCACTATCCTAACCAGGAAATCATCTGCAGAATCGTCAGCAAGTGGAGAAATATCATATTTAGACTCCCATATTTCTCTTATTTTATTCTAGTCATTATACCATTTTAATACTGTAGTTAAATTGTACTTTTACCTTATTCATACCATATTAAACCACTAGTGTTACTAGTTAGATTGTACATTATTAGACACTACATAGACATAAACCACATACATGTCTAATTATACAGCGGCTCATGGGGTGTTATCCCTTATTTATTCTATGAAAAACGGTGCAGCTAGAGGTACTGGTGTCCGTAAATTAGCACAGCTTGCTACAAATTTAATAGGGCCAGAAGTCCCAAAAGCTCTTCAAGATAGTGCTGTTAGTGATTTAAATAACTTATTTGGGAATTACCCTGACCGTTCAGATTTTGCTCCTTCAATAGTGTTTACCATCATATTTTTCATTATAGCCATATGTCATTTGACATTGTTTTTGGTGAATTTGTCGAGGGGACATTTCTTCTATATATCAATGTTATGGTTTGTTTATGGAATAGGTAAAACCATAGGGTTTGCTCTTAGAGCAGTATGGTCAACCAATATTTTATTGGTGGACGTGGGGATTGCTGGTGAAGTATTTTTAATTGTATTTTCAGTGTTTTTAACCACTATCAATTTGATATTGGCACAAAGACTTTTTACATGGAGACACCCTGTGGGAGGTTCTAGAAGATTATTTAATTACACGATGCTTGTATTGTATGTTGTGGTGCTTTTAGTAATTGCCATGACAATTTTCACATCAGCAATACCTTATTATTACTTTTTAAGTAAGAAAGCTAACCTTAAGTATCAAAAGGCGGTTATGGCTTCAGCCGTATTGATTTTTCTTTATTCCTTGACGGCTATAAGTTTGTTAGCATTATCGTATTTCTTCAAGCCAACAAGAAAAGATGAAAATTTGTATACGTATCAACCCTGGTGGATTGAAAGTTTTCATCCTTTCTATTTTGTAAGAAAGAACGCCGCTAGAGAAGCTGAGGAGACGTTTATGAAGAGAAACCACAATCATCGTCATGCTATTAGAGTCATCGCAGCCACTCATCATGAATACAACACTGTTGAAGGGTTAACCAACGAAAGAGGAACTTTGCAACATAACAAGTCGATTATGATTGTCTTAGCTACCACTTTGTTAACTATGATCAATGCAATCTTAAGAGGTATAGCGTGTTTCCAAAATGATCCAAAATCAAAAGATAATCCAATTTGTCATCCAATTGCGGCTTACATAGCGTGGGGGGTCTTGGAAGTGTTGGTGAATATTCTCTATTTAGTGGGTAGAGTTGATTTAAGATTCTATAGACCTGATGTATTGCCAGCTAAGGTTAGAGCTATTATTACCGCAGAACAAAGTTTCTTCCATTCTAGGAACCAATCACAACAGGTTTCAGATGTGGAGAGTGATGAAGATATCAGTGAGTTTGAAACTGATCCTTCAACTAATGGTCCTCCTCATTATGAACATGACCAGGAGAAGTTTGATAAGTTTGACAAGTTTGATACTTCGTCGAATGATAATGAAAGTGAGTTTAATTTTTGATACACGAACAATTCGAGCGTACTCCTATCTGTTATTGTCTCTTTTGTACTGTACACCTCAGGGCATTATCGATGACTATTCTATTCTGGTGCACCGAACTGATTATCAGTTTAAGGGGGGATTGATAGTGCGGAATTCTCGCGGCAACTTCTGTTCTTGGCTTATCGGGTCCACTCTAATTACTCCATTCGTTATGACTAATATTGTTAGTCATAGAGAGATGATCTGATCTTCTGCCTGTAACTATACCCTCTAAAAGTACATTGCGCTTTGAATTGCGCTCAGAGGCGCAAAGAGCAAAATGAAGAATAGATAGCGAATAGAGAGAAGAGGAAGAGGGAAGAGGGATGAGAGAAATCGCACTCGCCTTCCCAATTAGGCAATTAGAGCAGATCCAAGATAGGCAAGTTGTTGCACTGATCTCAACTCATCCTATCAAACCTTTATAAACCCAACATCCCCGTAAATAATTTTCAATCAAGATGGCACCACCAAAAATTCACCCATTTGAATCTGCAAAAGATTATGAAATCAAGCTTGCATCTAAATTAGTTAAAGATGCCCATGCTGCTTCTGATAATGTTCATTTTGTTCAAATCGATAGAGTTGATCCTCCAAAGAAAGATATGATAAAATACTTAGAAGCCGAGAAACATGGATTTCCAACTCCACCAATTCCAAGAGTTTTCTATGTTTATTATTATACCAAAACTGATACATTCAATAAGGCATTAGTTAATGTTACTATTGGACACATCATCACTAAAGTTGAATTACCAAAAGGGGTAATTGGTCCATTCTTACCTGAAGATATGTTGGATTTGGAACACTACTGTAATAACCATCCAATTGTTAAAGCTGAAATTGAAAAATTAAAATTGCCTAAAGGGTATACTGTTAGAAACGATCCATGGATTTATGCTACTGATGATCCTAATGAAAAAAGGGCATTGGTTCAATTCTTTATGTATATTTTAGCAGGAAATGGCCATAGTGAATCAAATCATTATTCGTTACCATTGAAATTTTCACCAGTTTTTGAAGTATTCAATAGGAAATTTGTTAGAATGGATTATTTACCTTCAGGATTTGATGAAACTATTACTCCAACTTTACC
This sequence comes from Yamadazyma michaelii, assembly GCA_030572395.1. Taxonomy (NCBI): domain Eukaryota; kingdom Fungi; phylum Ascomycota; class Pichiomycetes; order Serinales; family Debaryomycetaceae; genus Yamadazyma; species Yamadazyma michaelii. The sequence goes on along the minus strand of JAJLZU010000012.1, from coordinate 185,734 downwards.
ATGGCAAGAAGTTCCATGCGTTGAGTACCATCCAGATTTGAACGGGGTTAACGAATATAGAGACGTTAAGCCATTATTGATTTCTCAACCTGAAGGTCCTTCTTTTACTTATAAGGACGGATTAGTTAACTGGCAAGGATGGTCATTTAGAGTATCTAGTTCTGCAAGAGAAGGATTTGCAGTTTATAATGGAAGTTTCAAAGGAAGAGATGTTTTTTACAGAGTCTCATTAAGTGAAATGACAGTTCCATATGGTGATCCAAGAGCTCCATACCACAGAAAACAAGCCTTTGATTTAGGTGATTGTGGATTTGGTGTTAATGGTAATAAATTGGCATTAGGATGTGATTGTCTTGGGGTCATTCAGTACATGGACGGGTTTGGAATTCACGCTAATGGTGAACCATACGTTATTCCAAATTCTATTTGTATGCATGAACAAGATAACGGGATCTTATTCAAACACGTCAATTATAGAACCGATAATGCCACCATTGCCAGAAGAAGAGAGTTTATCGTTCAAACTATCGCTACCGTTGCAAATTATGAGTATATCATAAATTTTAAGCTTATCAATGATGGATCAATTGATATCGAAGTCAGAGCTACAGGAATCTTGTCGACTATGCCAATTGACGAAAACGTTAAAGTTCCTTGGGGTACAATTGTTGGGCCAAACGTTATGGCTGCGTACCATCAACACATTTTATCGTTTAGAATCGATCCAGCTATCGATGGTCACAAGAATACTGTAGTTTACGATGACGCAGTTAAAATGCCGGTATCCAAATTGAACCCTTACGGAATTGGATTTGTTTCCGATAGAAAGTTCATGGAAAAATCCGGATATGTTGAACAAAGTCCTTTCACTAATAGAACTTACAAGATCATTAATGAAAACGTCATTAACCCAATTTCAAAGAACCCTGTTGGGTACAAGATTAATATGCCAGCCGGACAAATGTTATTAGCTGATCCAGAGTCATTTAATAGTAAAAGAGCTCATTTTGCAACCCAACAATTGTGGGTCACTAAGTATGATGATCATCAATTATTTGCAGCCGGTGAGTTTACTAATCAATCTCAAATCGATACTGGTTTGAAAGAATGGGCTAACGGTAAGGATACTGTTAGAAACGAAGATGTGGTTGTTTGGGCCACTATGGGATTCACTCATATTCCAAGAGTTGAAGATTTCCCAGTTATGCCAGTTGAAATTCATAACATTCACATGGCTCCATTTAACTTCTTTGATAAAAACCCGGCATTAGATTTACCACAATCTAACCAAGCTTTTAACCAATCTCAATTAGTTGCGAAGACTACTTCGGGAAAGAGTTGTTGTAAGACCAATCTTTAGACACGGGAAACCTTTAAACACGAGCGAAGCCGGTGGCTAAAGTTTACTCGTAGCTGAAGCTGGTGCTGGTAGCGTTGGCGGTATATAGATAATGTATGATACAGTTTTTGAGGTATGGTTAGGTGATTACTTAACGGGGTGATATAACTCTGTATTTAGATTCTCTCTAGACATTTATTGCTAATTATTATAACTACTTATGAGCTGGTTACCTGATTTTACTACTACGATAGGATTGAATCTGGTGATATTAGTTGATCGCATATGCAAGACTCAGTGAGTAATTTGCAGCCACTGAATTCACAAATAATAATTTGGGCCTTAGGCACAATAAGTAGGAAAAAAGTTCCAATTGACATTTTAAGCTATTGATCGGACTGCTGAATGGTGCTCATGGGTAAATTATTATACAATACTTCGAGAGTTAAACTTCATACATTAGCTATACGATCAAAAATGAAAATCAGAATCCTTATCTCCGCTATCCAACAGAAATTCTCTAATAGTATAAGGAGGCACCGAGTCATCCGAGTGCTCCCCTTCAATTTCATCCAGGGACTCATCACTGTTGTCGGTGGGAACCTCTGACAGAAGTGACTGCTCAGCAGTTATGATATTAGCCACCTTCTTCGGCAACTTGTCCGGTTTATAAAACCTTAAATCTACTCTCCCCACTAAATAAAGAATATTTATCAACACTTCTAAAACCCCCCACGATATATAAGCCACAATCGGATGACAGATAATATTATTCTTCCGGCTCTGGTCGGTCTGAAAACAAGCTATACCTCTTAAAATCGCATTCACCATAGTTAACAAAGTCGTCAAAAGAACAATCATTATCGACTTGTTATGTTTCAAAGTCCCTCTTTGGTTCGTTAAACCTTCAACAGTGTTATATTCATGATGAGTGGCTGCGATGACTCTAATAGCATGACGATGATTGTGGTTTCTCTTCATAAACGTCTCCTCAGCTTCTCTAGCGGCGTTCTTTCTTACAAAATAGAAAGGATGAAAACTTTCAATCCACCAGGGTTGATACGTATACAAATTTTCATCTTTTCTTGTTGGCTTGAAGAAATACGATAATGCTAACAAACTTATAGCCGTCAAGGAGTAAAGAAATATAAACACCGCTGATACCATAACACCTATTTCGTACCCACGATATGCTCTTTTATTTAGAAACTTTAAATATGGAACTATTGAACACACTAAAGTCATTGCTATAATCAAAATCACCATAGAATAAATAGCTATCATAATGTTAGTGAATAACTTTCTTGTACCACCAACGGGGTGCCTCCAAGTGAATAATCGTTGGGCCAAGATTAAGTTAATAGTGGTTAGAAATACTGAAAAAAGTATCAAAAGCACTTCACTAGTTATCCCAAGACCAATCAATGTTATATCAGCCCCCCACCTTGCTCTTAGGGCAAACCCGACTGATTTACCTAAAGCGTAAAGAAACCATAAGAACGATATATAGAAGAAATGACCTCTAGACATATTTACCAAGAATAATCCAAGATGACTTATGGCAATGATAAAAAATAAAACTGCAAAGACTTCTGACGGTGCTATGTCCTTATGATCAGGGTAATTCCCAAACACGTTATTCAAATCTTTAACGATGCCCGACACAAGTGCTGGGGAGATATCAGGGCCAAGGTAATTGGTAGTAATATTAAGTAATTTCATAACCCCAGTACCAGTAGCAGCACCATTATTTAAGGAGTAAAATAGCGATATTATTCCATCGGCTACAGTATAGTTGTCGACTAACATCTAGCGGTGTATAGGTTAAGTTGGCATAGACTCTTATAAATAGTCTAATTCCAAAAAAAGCGGAGAAGGAAACCACAAAGGGAATATGCAAGATAAAATTGAACATGCCTGTCATTCGCTTACAATTGCTAAGGATCTGAGTTTGAAGGGTTAGGATGGTGAAGGGTATAACTTTATTAAGTATGGCCAATTTTGAATAACTGGTTCTCTGATTTGTCACTACTATTTTCACCTGCCTCCTATACAATGAGTTAATGTGTTCTTGGTGTATCTTTTGACTGGAATTAATGGCTGGAGGGAACGTCAACTTGAATATCACCAACACCATAAAGAATGAAAGATAGTTATTTCGCTTATGTAATGAAAGTACTTTTCTTACATAATCGCAGTAACGGTAGGTAGCTTAACACCGCCAACATCATAAAGTTTATAACAATTCTTACATAAGCGCAGTAAAGTTCACTGAAACGTCACCATCAACACCATATAAAACACAAGATGACATCTTACATAAGCGCAGTAATGTTAGATCATTCCCACATGATTATTAGTGAATCACCCTCACATGGTTCACAGTGAAGCACCGTCGGGACCCAATCGAGATTTAAATCATCATGTTAGACCACTGGTTTCGGGTTCTGCTCCGAAACTTTTGTATATTTGACAGTCAGGCGAAAAGTTATAACTCCTGAAATAAAAGCAAGGACTTGGTGAATCAACGGAGATTGGGGATCTTGACGAAATAGGCAGTCGATTGGAGGATCCTGGAATGACCCAACCAAGTTCCTTCGAGATGTATCCACCTCATAATAACACAACTTAATTACATTGTCTTGTTTGTCGGTCTTAAGTCATGAGACTATACGGTAGTCATTGATCACTCATTTTCTTGTTTTGATCAACAAATTTTCGAGTACTTTCAGTTATTTTTGACTAACTACAAAGACAATGGGTGCCTTAGCTTCTTTACCAACACCTACTTCTTTGGTCTTTCATCAGAACCTTTGGTCTTTCATCAGAACCTTTGGTCTTTCGTCAGAACCTTCGCCTTTCATCAGAACCTTCGCTTTCATCAGAACCCATAACCTCCTTTTTAGCCTACTAGTATAATTCATCCCCAGAACACTATAATATCACTATAACCTCCAATTTACATCTACTAAAGACTCATACCTACTACCAGCTTTCCTATTTGGAGGTAACCTCAGTCACTCGTTTCCTGCGGGAGCCAGTTCATTTCCTGAGGGAATGTGAATCTCATCGCCTTTGTCCCGCGTCCCGCATCTCTCGCCTACCTCATCTCTCATCTCAGTGCGAAAAATTTTGTCATCTAACGATCTAAAAACTCCAACCACAAACATAAAACCACAAACCCAAAATGAGAGTTTACCAGTGTCATTTTTGTTCCTCACCAGTATACCCACTCCACGGGATAATGTTTGTAAGAAACGATGCCAAAGAATTCAGATTTTGTCGTTCTAAATGTCACAAAGCCTTTAAACAACGTCGTAACCCACGTAAATTAAGATGGACTAAAGCTTTCAGAAAAGCTGCAGGTAAAGAATTAGTGGTTGATTCAACCTTAACTTTTGCATCAAGAAGAAACGTCCCTGTTAGATATAACAGAGATTTAGTTGCCACTACCTTAACTGCTATGGCAAGAGTTGAAGAAATCAGACAAAAGAGAGAAAGAGCTTTCTATAAGAATAGAATGAGAGGTAATAAAGAAAGACAATTAGCTCTTGATAAGAAATTGGTTGAAGAGAACCCAGAATTACTTAAGATGAGAGAAGTTGAATTAAGAAGAAAGGCTGAAAGAAGAGCTGCCAAACAAGCTGCTATGGAAGAGGATGTTGAAGAAGATGAATCAGAGGAAGAAGAAGAAGAAGATATGATGAGTATGAGTGAAAGTGAAGATGAAGCTGAAGGTGTCAAACAAAAGGTATTGTTGAAGAATAAGAGAAAAGTTAAACGTTAGCATGGGATGTAAATTAATATATTGACGGATTATCTACAGAGTAACCGAGTAAGCACCAAACGAAGCCAGTTCAGATTCAGGGGCTTAGCTTTACTTTACTGTACTCCTGTGCTCTATGCTGATCTCTATGGCGATCTCTATGACTATTATTTAGAAAATATGTCTTACAATATTTCATGTTTTCTATGCTATACCCTCCTGGGTCTGGTTATAGCCGGCCAATAAGGCGCCTGGTAAGTCTTTTCTTCTTGGACTTGTTCCTCCTGAACTTCTGGCTCTTCTTCCCTTCCCCTTGACTGCAATTGTCGCTGAGCTTCCAACATCATCCTTACTGTGTTCTGATGTACTTCGGTATGAATTTGTTTATCCTGCCACTTTTTTGTCAGTTCATGGGATTGGTACACTTCTGTATCCTCATCATCATCTCTACCACGTTTTTTGCCTAATTCTGCTCTTATTGGTGATGAATTTGGTGTTATTGTAAACATTGTAGTGGTATCTACGCGTAAGTCCTACCGCGAGTGCTCTTCACCAGAGTCTCCCAAAGTGTCCCAAGAGTCTCACTAAGTCTCAAGTCTCACTCCACTATGACATCTAAAGGAAAAGGAAAACACCACATTAACGGCAAACACATCAAGCATAGGGCCAATATAAACCTTCAAACCGCAGTTGAAAAAGAAACGACATTTCTTGTCAAGTCATCTACTCCGTTTGTGTCAGCACTTAAACGAATAAATAAAATGTTAGATAAGTTCAATAAAGCCATTAACAAGACATCAAAGTATCAGGCTGGTGATTATAAAAATGTCAAGTACATAGTGGTGAAAGGGATGGGTAAGGCTATAGAGAACACTTTAGGGTTGGCTGGGGTGTTTCAGGAGGAATATGATTATAAGGTTGATGTGATGACGGGAAGTGTTGAGGTACTAGATGAGTTTGAGGGGGAGGATGTGGTGTATAGGAAGAGGATGGTTAGTTATGTAGAATTGAGGATACACTTGAAAACTTAAGCAAGCAGAGCACACCTGAACATAGGAAATGAAAGTTAAGGTTCCAACTGCCAGTTTCTTAGTAAAGAACCAGTAGAAGTAGAACCATAAAGAGAAGTAGACCCCTAGCGTCCTACACTGTATAGTAATGATAATGTAATATACACATATAATAACCCTATCGTGGATTCATCTTATTCACACACTTATCTCGTATGCGGATCAATTCTACTACCTGCCTGTCAACCTTTGAGCTCTTAGTCCTCCTCGTTACCGGTTCTCTGGTATCGATCTCATCAAGGTTAACCTCATAGAACTTCTCACCATACTTAATCATCTCATAGCACTGTTTATAGTTTCTTTCAAAATAAAGCTTCTCACATGCAAAGAGGATTCTGGTCCTATCATACTTGTTGTTCTTATCGAGTGATTTCAATTGTTCTGGATCTATTAACCAATCGTCTGTGTTGAGTAATGGTCCCGTTTGAAGGTACATTTGTTTTTGGATCTCATAATCTTCTTGACTTTGACCTTTTCTAACCTTCGCTGCCTTTGGTTGGTGGGCTCCTAAATTAAGTGAATTTATTCCTTCTGTGGTTACAATGTCGGCTGAAGTTTCTATTTGTGGACTTTCACTTGTAGTTTCTTTAGTTTCCTTAGTGTTACTCATCTCTAAAACTCACAGATCTGACTCTGCTGCGAAAACCATGAAACCTCAAGACATTAATACTAAACAACACATAGAAACTTTGCTCAGCAACTACGACAATTTCCTCTTTGACTGTGACGGAGTCATTTGGTTGGACGAGAAACTTATTCCCGGTGTGAAAGAAGCTATAGATCTCCTCAAATCCAAAGGCAAGAAATTTGCATTCATTACCAATAATTCATCAAAGTCAAGACAAGAGTATGTAAGTAAATTCCAAAGGTTAGGATTTGAAGGTATCACTAAAGATTTGATTTATCCTACATGTTATGCAGCAGCTTTGACGGTTAAGGAAGATTTGAACATTCCTATTGGTTCAAAGATTTGGGTTCTTGGTGATTATGGTATTGAACAAGAGTTACGGGAACAAGGATACGTACCAGTGGGAGGCAGTGATCCACAGCTAGACCAAGATTTTGACCATACTCATGAATTACTTAAGGTCGACCCTGAAGTGAAGGCTGTAGTTGTAGGATCCACAAAATCGTTCAATTATATGAGAATATCTCTGACGTTACAATACTTGTTACACAATCATAAATCTATCCCCTTCATAGGTACCAATATCGATAGGTCGTACCCTGGTCCTGACGGATTGATCTTACCAGCTGGAGGTAGTGTAGTGAACTTTATGCAATATACTGCCAACCGAGACTTTATCAATGTCGGTAAACCAAGTCCTTTGTTTTTAGACACTGTGTTGCACCATCAACAATTCGATAGAGAGAAAACAATCATGGTTGGTGATACCTTATATACTGATATCAAGTTTGGCAATGATGGGTTGTTGGGTGGTGGTAACGGTGGGTCGATTTTGGTGTTGTCTGGTGGTACGAAACCTCATGATTTAGAGGATTTACATACATTCGATAAGTCGTTAGTTCCTTCTTTTATTATCGAGTCTTTTGGTGAGGTTATAAATCTTTTGAATTCGGTGGAATAGCCGCTGACGTCGGCAGTTAATTAGAGGTCTCTTTAATACTTTAATACAATGACAATAGACATTTTTAGGTTCGACTCTGGTGGAAGTAAACTTCGGTGGTACTTTGGATGTACCCCAGAAGAACTCCAGTAACACTCTGACAGTACTATTGCGCAATGGGCCTCACCTTGGCAGTAATATTACCCCCAGATCCAGTAGCTCACCTTTGATGAGTAGAGTGCGATAGATAAGATCGCATATCACCATGATCAACTTTAATGGCCAAATCAAAAAGCGTAATGTCAACCTAGGCGACAGACGACAGGTCCAGATCGGTACAAATTTCCTTGAAAGATCTAAGCTTGACCGTCAAAGGCGTGAACAACAAAGACTCAAGGATAAAGCCGGATTATTAATTCAAAGATACGTAGTACGGTATTTACAGGCGAGAAGAAAGTGTCAACAATCCTACCAAGAATGGATCAAACGGGGAATCAAAACACAAAGGGACTTTGATAAGTGGGTGATAGAAGCGGGGGATATGTTCCATTGGTTCTTTCCGTTTAATAAGGAGAAAATCGTAGAGTTTTTAGATGTGTTACAAGTACAAGTGAGAAAGTGGCAATTGACTAGTATTACTAATAGAATCCTTATCAAGGGTTTATTGACCTTCGTGGTAGTTCCTAAAGATGACATAAACTCAATTGACACAAAACCGATGTATCCAAACACGTATACCAGTTACACAAACGCAACTGATAAGGATGATGATAGAGAACAGATTACCGAAAAATCACTCGTACTAATAAACCAAATTGTTGAAAAGTCTAAGTTCAACATAACATATCCAAACCTTATAAAAACCCTTACTCCTTATCAAACGCCCCTTACAAAACAGATCATCTTAACAGTCAATGTTGATGACTCAATTGAAACATTCCTACAATACTTAGTGAAGTATCCAACATACGAGCCAGAAATACTTCCAATTCTTCAGAAAACCCTTCAAGATCCAACAATACCATCTATTGTTAGTAAGTTCAGGGATATAGAGAAAATCACTCTCCTTTCGGTATTCTTAACCTTACACACTACCACATTCACATTTGAAGATTATGTTTGCATCAGTAATATCTTAAGTACTATATTCTTTTCAGTAACCTTTGGAGAAGACGACGACGATGATGAGGTCACAGAGACGTTAATCGTGCCACAAAGTATTGGTGAACCATTAAAGAAGTTATACAATACGACATTCATAGAAAACATGATGAGTTTGTTCACTGCTAAAGATGAGCATTATTCACGGTTAGGAATGCAAATTATTTCTGCTCTTTTCCATGTTCTTCCGGAGTATAAAACCAGGATTTGTATAACTATCACCATATCACCAGGGTCATATAAATGGTTCTTTAATCAGTTAAAGACTGATGTTATTTATCAGGCATTTAGGGGAGTTTATGACGAAAGAAGGGATTACTTAAAATATGATGATATATTGCAATTGTATAAGGATGTCGATATACTCCAAGTCAACAATTTCTGGAAAACCCTTGGAACATTTCAAGAACTTTATTCTTATTGGTTAATCGTCACCAATGATTTAGAGAGTTTTTCTGACGATAAACTCGATACAGAAGAAGTTATTGATTTCCTCAAGTTCCTCAAAACTTTGTGTCTTACATTAATGTTTAATACCAACCACAAAGCTGAGATTTATGGAGAATATGAGAAGCTTAAGAATATCTCCATAACCCTTCTTAATCAACTTTACTTGCGTAATTTGAGATTACCATTCTTAGACAAAGAATTTTGGTTAACTAATCTTTCTTTCAATATTGATAGCTTGATTCAACTAATCGTCCAAGAAGAACTTCGTAAATCAGAAATGGAAGAGGATGAACCCAAGAAACCCAAATCAGCCATATCAATCGAAACATCATCCAAACTAGAACTTCTAAATAAGACTCCGTTCTTCCTCAAATTCAATGATCGTGTAAAAATCTTTCAGAGTCTTGTGGATATTGATAAAGCTGACAATGTGGATAATTCATGGATGTTTGGCAACAGAAAGTTTCATGCTACTATCAGAAGAGAACATATGTTGGAAGATGCATACAATAGTTATGGACAAACGGGGTCAGGATTCAAAAAGAAAATCAGTGTGAGTTTCCTTGATAAATGGGAACAACCTGAAGCTGGAATTGATGGTGGTGGTATCACAAAAGAATTCTTAACTAGTGTAGTAGCCGAGGCATTTACACCCGGTGGGAAGTACAATCTTTTCAAAGAAACTAATGGGAATCAATTGTACCCTAACGAAGAAATTTATATGAAATCTGTCCATAAGATCGAACTAGATCAACAAAGACAGAACTTGCAGTACCTTAGGTTTCTAGGAGCAATCATAGGGAAATGTCTTTATGAAGGGGTATTGATTGATATATCATTTGCACCATTTTTCTTGAATAAATGGTGTACGTCTACGGTTGTCAAGAGTTCAATTAATGACTTAAGGTCTTTAGATGAGGAACTCTTCTCCAATTTGTTCAAATTAACGAAAATGACACAAAAAGAACTTGATGAACTTGATATGGACTTCACTGTGAATGAGAAAGTCGATAACTATCACTTCACGTTCGATTTAATGAAACATGGTGGTGCAAATACGAAAGTAACAACCGCAAATAGACTTAATTATATCCATCAATTAGCTAATTTCAAACTAAACACATGTATAAACATTCAAACAAAATACTTCTTAGAGGGAATTGAAGAAATCATCTCCAGCAATTGGTTAAAGATGTTTGATTTCAAGGAATTACAAATGTTAATCTCTGGTTCAGAGTATCAGCTTGACTTGGAGGACTGGAAACAAAATGTCGCCTACAGTGAATATGATGAAAATTCACCTACCGTCAAATATTTCTGGGAAGTGGTTGAGGAGATGACGGTTGAAGAACGGTCAAAATTATTAAAGTTTGTCACATCAGTAGCTAGGCCACCATTACTAGGGTTTAAGGCATTAAATCCGTTATTTGGGATTAGAAACGGTAGAAAGAGTGAAAATTTACCAACGGCCAGTACGTGTTTCAATTTGTTAAAGTTACCCGATTATAGAGATAAAGATGTTGTCAGGAAGAAGTTATTGTATGCTATCAATATGGGCGCAGGATTTGATCTTTCCTAAGCATTAAAAGGAATGTATGGTTAGTAGGTCTCAGTAAATAGTAATGTAAATAAAGACACGAATACACAGGGGCTTATAGACAGCCGTACACAGAAGGATCCACACAAACACGGTGACACAAACCTAAGACACAAACCTAAGACACAAACAAAAAGAGACAAGAAGTGTACAGCAATTACAAAACCAATGACCTAACAGTGACGCACTGCTAACTCCAGCTCAATATCTCAGCCTCGCGTTCTGCCGCATCGTAACTCCATGTTCCGGTTTCAACTAAACCAATCACTACGAATCATACGACGTAATAGACCGGCGTACTTCCATACCACGCCCATATTGCGTATTAACCCATTACTACCATTTGACGTCCTTGAGGAATTACAAAGCGAAGAATTGGAAGAGAAGAATGAGAAGTTAAAGAAAGACAAAAAGAGGTTGAAGAAGAAGTTGAAAGAAAAGGAAGGTAAGACGGAGTATAAGACAGAGAATGATAGTGTACCGTTGAAGAAGGCAGTATCACAGGAGGTGGAGGGATTGGGCGTGACTAAGCCCACCACGGTGGATGAACCTGATCAGGGGCCTTTGTATAGGAGAAGGCCACATAAGGCTGAGACAGAGGAATCACAAGACGGAGCAGAACAGCCACAAAAAGGGACCCAAGAACCACAAAAGGGAAATGGAAAAGAGACAGAAGAGAATGGAGTGGACGATAAAACCGCTGGTGGAGTAGGTGGTGGTGCTGGAGGTGGAAATGGGGGAAAGCCACCGGATGAATCACATAAAGAACCACAAAGAGATGAACCGAAAGAAGAACCTGAAGCAGAAGAAGAGGAACCGGAAGAAGATGAACCAGAACCTGAACCAACTCCGTTCCAAAAGTTCGTCAGCAAGTTTGGTCTGTTTCTCTTTAAGTGTCTTGAAACGATCGGTATAACATTCAGTTCCATTGGAATCCTTGGAGTGGCCGGGTTCATGTACCACCGGTTCTACAATCAACACGTTTTAACTAAGATTGACGACGCTTTTGAAAATGGGGACCCGGGATACCAACTTTCCATCCACAAAAGGACCAACAAACACATCGATGGAGACAACTGTGATGAACACGATTTGAGTGAGTACTGGGTAGAACGGCCCCAGCAGAAACTCTTGGATGATATTGTCGCGGGGAAGATTGTGGGACGTTACTTCCTTCTTGTAGGAGAGAAAGGGACAGGTAAAACATCATTATTATTGGAAGCAGCCAAGAAAGTCAATGGAGTCAATGTGGCAGTTTTCGATGCCCATGCCGACCCTGAAATTTTCAGGTTACGTCTCGGACGAGCTCTTAACTATTCGTTCAATGAAGACTACATTGGCCTGTTGTTTAGTATCCGAGGTCCCAGAGACACCACTGCTCTTTTAGACATAGAAAGAGCTTTCATCAAGCTTGAGGAGTTGGCGCTAAGACGGGTTCCTAAAAAAGGTAATCGACCACTTATTGTCATTATCAACAATTCCCATTTGATCAAAGAGAACGAAGAGGGAGTGAAATTGATTGAGTTACTTCAGCAAAAGGCTGAGAGTTTAAGTGGGTCGGGACTTATGACAGTTATCTTTAACTCCGATGATTATTGGGTTTATGAGAAGTTGAAAAAGCTTGGAACCAGATTAGAGGTGATCAACGTACGTGATTTTAATCGTGAGGAAACGGTCAAATCGTTAAAATTCATTCGGGAGAAACACTTCCCCAGCTCGAAGTTTCCACAGTGTAAGCTTGACGATGAGACATGTCATAAAATCTATGACCTAATTGGAGGAAGACCTCAGCATGTGCTGCAAGTAGCCAGGCACAAGAACATCATCAACGCATGCCATGAGATCATCGACCGAGAAAAGACGTGGTTTTTAAATCAGTGTGGGATCCTCGGGTTTTCTATGGATGATGATGTTATGGAGCATGGGAAGTTTAGTAGTTCTGCCATGCTCTTGATGCGGGAGTTTGTAGAGATGGACAGGCAACGTAAGAACACCCTTATCCTCCAGAATAGCCCGGACGATAAGGATAAGTTGAAAAACCACGACTTGCCTGAATTACCCTTATGGAGAGCCAGACAGATTATGACCCGGCCAGATTATATTCAACAGTATGATAACTTGAATATCTTCACCATTGATTCGTTATCCCGAGTCAGAGCGGATTCTATTCCAATGATGAGAGCGTTCCATGAGATTTGTTCGTTGCTGAACTTTGATGAGTTGTTGGAGGACACATTGGAGAGAGTTGCCGACATTGAGTCTTTAAATAGGACCAGGGAGGTAATCATTAAGGACTTGAATTTGGGAAGTAAGTATGTGGTGAAGAGAACTGACGGGGGGTTGGAAGTAGGGTTGGAAAAACTGAAGAGACATAAGGTGAAGGTTGGGGATGAAGATGTGGATGAGGAGGATGAGGATTTGTATTTGGAGAATGTTCATAGGGGTGAGAGTAGGGACTGGTGGAGAAGAAGGATGGCAGAAGATTTGAGTCGTTCTAACCCTGAGGCAAGGCGTTCACACCCTCATCTGAGCCGCAGCGAAGATTAGAAGGTTGTGCTACTTGAAAGAACTTAGCGAAACATCCGTTCAACTTCTCAGAGACTCCTCTAATTGCTAGTACATTCCTTTTTGTATAAATATATTCATATGCTTGAGTTTTCTGTACTCTACTGGTTGGTAATTCTTTGGACTAATTGAGATTTTGAGTATGAACGAGCATGGCACATATCCGCAATCAGAAAGAATTCCGTAATAGAATTCTCACAAGGAAAGAGCGCAAAAAGCACAAAGAACAAAACGCAAAGAACGCAAAGAACGCAAGGAACACAAGGAACACAAGGAACACAAAGAATACAACGGACACACCATAAGAAACCAGAACACAGAAAACAGAGCAGGAAAACGGGACACACGAACAGAGAGTAAGCGTAGAACAAGGGTGTACAGACATTGGCAGGAATGGCAAAGAGTAGTAATTTAAGCTAAAAGGTAATTTAAACTAAAAGGTAAAGGTATTGGAGGATCACATTCATTTACCCGGTATAAGGTTATAAATCGGTAAAGAGACTCCGTTGTTAATAATCCACTACTTTAATATGATCCCCACCCCTCTACATTAACTCCGCCATCAGCATGAAATGATAATGTCCTTATGCACCGTATAAATCATTTTAGCCGTCGGAGTTGATTGTCGGACTTTGCTTATGATCGCACAATGTGCAACCCAACCTCGGACATTTTGTGAAAGTATAAAGGTCGCACGAAATCTGGAGTAAGAGTAGGAGTGCTATTGTAAGAAACACATATAGCAGAGAAAGAAGGCGTACAAAGGATTACACAAATCGAGGTACACAAACACAAATAATTGAACAAAAGCCAATTATACACAAAAGACCCAACCGTAGTACAGAAACAGAGTACTAAGTATAAAGTGTAAAGCGGGGACAACTAAGACTAAGCTACACTAAAGTAAAGAACCACAACATCAAATGTTTACAGTTGAAAGGAAAATCGTGGATGCACATTTCCCACGTTTGAAAGGATCAACTGTCTCCGTCAATGACAAACTTAAACTTGTCTACAATAAATTCTCCACCACTAAAGTCCAAGACAAAATCAGAATCAACTTAGTGTTCTCTCATGGAACCGGAATGAACAAAGAGTTTTGGAATTACCATATAGAGAAATTGTTTGAGAAGTCACAAAACCAACCATGGTATTTGGGATCGGTCATTTCATTTGATGCAACCTCCCATGGAGATTCAGCTGTGCTTAACCGTGATAAGTTAGGGTACACTTATGGATGGTTTGATGGAGGTAAAGACTTGATTAAGATCGTTAGGTATGAGAATGAAAACTGTAACGATTTTCTTAACAATACCGAGAGTAGAAACATCATTATTGGACATTCTTTAGGAGGTCATCATGTGATTATGGCTGGATTCTTAGAACCAGGATTATTCGATACTATCATCCCAATTGAGCCTGTGTTCTATGGAGATGTTTCAGCTTTCCCAAAGTTCATCAAGAGGTTTGCCAAGATCTCTGAATTAATTATGGATGAGTTTGATACTTTAGAAGACTTTAAGACCTATTACGAACAGTTTTCGTTCATTAAAGATTTGCATCCAAGGGTTTTAAGAGATACTGTGGATAACGAATATTACACGGTCTACGACCCAGTCAGTGGTACCACCAAGTATAAGAGTAAGGCCGATAAGTTAGGACAAATGGCTACATATTTATCATCATACTGGGCAATTCCAAGGAGTCAAACCATTATCCCATTCATCGAGTGTAAGATCTGTTACATATGGGGTGAGAAAGCTACTTGGAACTTACCAGAAACTCCTGATTACATGATTAAAACTGCTAATCCTAATAGCTTGATTGAGTACCATTGTGTTAAGGATGGTACTCATTTACTTAATGGGGAATTGCCTGATGTAACTATTGATATCCTTCATGGAGTTATTGCTAAGAGAGCTGCAGCTGCCAAAGAGGACAGAGAGTATTATCCAGAAGTTATGTTCAATGGTGATAGAAATAAGATCATTGAAAGGGGTACGGAGTTATTATTGCAAGCTAAGTTAGATGAGGCTGTTCAATTTGAAAAGGGGCCAGTTGATGGCAGGAACATTAAAATGTAAGCCAGACAGAGCGATAGACTGAGGGTTGGCTGGATCTTACGGCAGTAGCCGTAAATCATCTGACATTCCTTAATACCTACTACATATATCAGAAGCTCACTTAGTTCTATTTATGTATTTATGTTGAATTTACGTTATATATAATTTTGACCTGGTATTCGTGCGACATCGACATTTTTGCTGCAAATTGTCGGGAAGATTCAGTGAGCAATTCATAGACGTGGACGGAAACACCGACTCAAAGAAGCAGAGTGGCATGGACAAACACGGTCACCAGTTATACGAGTACAGTGACACAACCACATTGTTCATATGACTGTCATCAAATGGATTTACAGTTCCCATATATGTAAGTTTGATAGACCGACATGGATAAGAAACACTTTGCAAACCATTAAACATGGTGACAACAGAAAAAAAAGACTAATAGGTACAGAAAAAGCATAGAGATCTACTTAAATATACATTATGCTCATATCTATATGCGGCTATACGTATGCATGCATGCTATTCTATCATTAATGCGATAGGTTGGGAAGTATACGCTCTATTGCTGGTAGTGTTGTTTTGGGCTATTTGCTTGCCAAGGTGGAACTTTGAATTTTTGGATTTTATCAGATTTTTGGCTTTTCTGAGTTCTTTAATTTACCTCTCATATGTTTTGTGATCTTTAAATATGTATTATCGTACTCCTTTATATCTTTTCAATTTGCATTTGTGAAAGCTACAGAACAAAATCCCCAAAATCGTCGTCCTCCTCCATCGACAATTCCTTCAGTTTCCTTGTCAAATTCATCATCTCCACCTCATAATTATACTGCTCCACGTAACTATAATATTGTTTCTTATATGATTGTAAACGTTCTATGAATGTGTAAGCGTCGATTTTGTCGTCAAATTTAAGACCAAGCCCGACCTGAGTTTGGGAGGTTTGATGTTTGCTTCCGTAGTATTTAGAGCCGGGAATTTGAATGATTATTTTAAAGTATTTATATGATTCTGTCCGTTGAATGGTTTCCTGTTTGGGGAAGAGACTAGGCCCGCTTGGACCAGGTTCATCAAGCTGGGGGTCGCAGTCATCCTTTGGGTCTGGTCCCGAACCCTCTGGATTACATTCAGCCGGCTTGGCCTCTACTGGATTATAATAAACAACTCCCCAGACACTCTTTTGTTTATTCTCCTCATTGAACAATTCAAGCTTGAGTCTTATCGTATCCATAGGCAAAGCAGGCTCCACCTCCGGGGTGGCACTAGCATCGTCACCATCGTCAACTATATCATCATCCGACGTGGTAGTAACGGTTTCAGGATAAACTTGTTGTTCAATTAGCCTTAATCCACCACGCCAAACGACATTGGCTTCACAATCAATCCATTGTTGATGACTTAGTTGACCTGGGGGAATCTTAAACACTGCAACCCTGTTACACTCGAAAACCTCTGAACTGATTGCTCCAGGTTCTTCTGACATGGTGATACTCCTTGAGGGTTGTGCGACTTTTGATGTCGGAAAGTGAGAGACAAACTGTGCGACGAGATAGCACAAAAACAGTGAGAGGGTGCGGTGAAAATTTTCATTATGTTTAGGTTAGGGTTAAGGACGTTACCAGTAGTTGGTACTGGGTCTAGAGTAGCCTTAGCTGGTAGTAATGTACTTAAGTCTAGTTCAGGGATCAGGTCGTTCAGTACGACTAAGAGCCTACTTGAAAAGAAAGAAAAAGAATCACTCGACGATAGTCTTTTTGGAATCCTTAATGAACTTGATCAAAAACCTTTGTCACAAACAAACTTATATGAGGATTTAGGCCTTTCCAATATATCCAAAGTCAATCCAAGAGACGTCGCTAAAAAAATCAAAATGAACGGGGTTTTAGCTGGTAGAACCATTGACATAATGCCAGGAGTCATTTCTTATGGAGTCTATGGTATAAATGCTTTGAATAGAGCTAATAAGATCAGGTACTTACAAAAGATTCAAAGTAGGTATATTAGACCTGCTAAGTATAGGAAACAGTTGAAACGTGAATGGTGGAGACGTAGATTTAAGGATGGATTCAGGGAGTTGATGGCTAAAGTTAAGGATGCTAGAAGGAGGGGTTATTAACCATGTCCTAGTGAAGCAAGGGTTAGTCTCTGAAGCGTTGCATAGTCATTACTGAGTCCTTATATATAAATGTACATAGAATGATATAAAATATTAGAACTTTTTTCAAATATGATCTACCACTTTATTGGCGGCGTGAAAACATGTGTTTACCAAATTGCACAGAAAAGGCTTCTACGTACTCGGAGACGTGTCTTCCAGGATATTCGTAGAATGGCACAGACTTTCAAATGTGCTTTTATAGGACCTTCTGGCTGCGAAATTGATTCACCACAACTTTCTTCCCACACTCCTGAAAATCTTCAAATTAAACGTTGTAGGTCTCATAGTCTAAATAGGACACCCAAGAGACTTTAGAGAGTCAATGAACTCTTCTTGCTGTGCTTTGTCCCCTTGTTTTACTCCCGCTGAGCACGACATGGTCAGATTTCGTACCAGAACTTAGGTAAGGTGAAGGTTCAACTATGATCAGGAGGATAAGAAGTAAAACACACACAGATATCTCAGATGACACAAACACAAACAAAGTAATGAATTACAAACATAAGTTACACAAACGCACAAACAGATCTATCGCCGCAATATAATCAGCTCACCACACTTAGGATTATAAAAAATTCAGCCAGCTAAGTACCCAAAAAGTACACAAAGCCAACACGAAAATACAGACAGAACCATTAGAACCAAACACATCATAAAGAGCAAACACAATCCCAAATAAAGGGCCAATAACGTCTCATGGATAATAATCACCCGGAGATATGATCCGATGAGCACCGTCCCCGTGCCGCAGATCGTGGTGATAATGCGATAGCATCGCTACGCTCACCTAATTTATGTCAGTAAAGCAAGACGGGGGTATACCCGCCATTACTGGCCAAATCGACCATACCAACGCCATAAATATCTTCCCCTACCAGCTAAAACCATATAAGGCCAGTGTCCTTGCTTACGGTGCCTCATTCCTTGGTACAACAGTGGGATTCCCTATGGATACCATCAAAACCAGAGTGCAAACTTACCCTGAATTCAAAGGCTACGTTGACTGTGCCACAAAGACATTCAAGACAGAAGGTTTTAAAGGGTTTTTTCGAGGAATCTGGGCACCATTGATTCTGACGTCATTTTCCAAGTCTATAAACGTCTCATTATTCACCCAGTTCAAACCATATTGTCATGATATGCTCTTTAACGCAAGTGAAGATGACACTCATCCTATAATAAGGAACATTCCTGTATGTTTTACATCCGGTATGTTGGCAGGTGCAGGTGTATCGTTCTTTGCATCACCATTTGAGTTCACTAAGGTCTTTGCTCAGATTACAAAATTGGTGGAAAGAGACACTCATGTTAAGACCAGCAACGCTTCGACTTTGGCGACATTTAAAAAGATTATTAAACATGAAGGTATATGGGGATTATACTCTGGGTTCAAGTATCACGTGCTCAGGGATTCATTATCATCAGGGATTTATTATTCGATTTATGAAACGTTGAAGTACTCTATGAACCAATTGATTAATGCCGATTCTGGTACCAATTCGCCGGTGCTGATTGTATTAGCAGGTGGCTTATCGGGGATTACATGTTGGGCGTTAGTGTTCCCAATTGATACCACCAAGTCATTGATCCAGAAGGATGTGGTTCAGAATATTTTCAGGAAGAGAGATGGATTGGCGTCGATACCAGCTGAGCGGCGGAGAATAACGATAAGTAGGAGTATGTACAGGGGGTTGGGGATTCTGGTCACCAGAAGTTTTATTGTTAATATGGTGTTCTTTAGTACTTTTGAGTTTTTAATGTCTCACTTGACCTGAGCCAAGGGATGGTCCGATCACGATTTACTCTGGCTAAGTCATTACGTACCATGTTCCAACCTATTTTTCATTTAGCTGACAAATGTCTCATATGAATGATTGCAAATGGCTATCAAAAGAGCTCATAATATTATTTATTATTTATTTTATAGAATGTATATATGCAAGGTATGTTTTTTTGCGCTACTTAGGTGAGAACCTGGTTTAACGTTGCCTTCCTCTCTTCTCCTCCTCTTCCTTTTTCTCCTCATCCGTCACCTCATCTAACCTCCTCTTTCTACTTCTCCTAACCCTCTGGCCTATTGGAGTATTATCGGTAATTATATCCTGTAAGCTCTCCTTCAACGGACTTTTCGATCTGGTCCTTTGGGCTGGGTAATCTTTGGACTTACCAGATTTAACAGGTTTAATCTCAGGTTGATTTCCGGAACTAACAGGTTTAACGTCAAACAGTAATGGTTTGCTATGTTTCTTCTTTGGTGAGTATCCCAGCTTTTTAACTGATTTAGGTTTGAGGTTCTTCCTTGGGGAGGCTCTGGTGTTCGTAGCAGTTCGAGATCCTTCTTTGGGTAACGAAGGCGCTTCTTTTGGTGCTTTTGAGTCCTTTTTAGACTGTTTAGAGCCTTTGTTAAGTGCTGGCTTCGGTTCGGGGTCCTCTTGGGATACTTTAGATTCTTCTTCATGTTTAATTTGTTCTTTAGATTTGTTAACTTCTTTTTTGAACTTCTTCTTCGGAGTAGTTGGTTCCTCTCTTGGTTGCTCATCATCTTCTCTATTCTGATCTTCGGCCTTAAGCTCAGCTTTGTGTTCAGTTTTACTTTCGGCCTCAGGTTCAGCCAGTTCACCAAACTTATGTCCGTCTCTTAATGAGTGCAATGGTTCTAATTTGACTTCTTCATTATCCAACTGGAACCGTCTGGACCTACGAACTGGCTCGGTTTTAGTACGAGGTTTAGTGACGCCTTTAGTCTTTGCCAGGGTAACTCTTTTACGAGAAGCTTTGGTCTTTTGTGGCGTCTTGGACCTGGACTTGCCTTTGGTACCCTTAGCCGGAGGTTTGGACTTCTCTCCATGTTCCTTCTTTGGCTCTTGCTCAAGATATTTACTCTCTTCAGGACTTTCAACTTTAAGGTCATCTTCAAGCCCGGATTTGTCAAGTAAAACATCAAGCATTTCTTCAAAGGTTTCCTCAGCTTCCAATGCACCTTCTTCCAACTGTGGCTCATCTTGAACTTCTGCTTTCTTTTGAGATTCATCTGGAATTTCTTGCTTCTTTTGCAATGTTTCTTCTGGAACTTCGTTTCCGTCAACTCGGACTTCCACTTTGACTTCTTCAGTTGCAGGAAACTCATCATTAATATCATCGAGTTCGTTTTGAACAGGTTGTTGAGCATGTTGATCAATTTCCTCCTCCTCCAAATCAATTTCTTCTTGAATTCCAAAACTTTCTTGGTCATTTTGTTCAACTTGTTCAACTTCACGAGTTTCTTCATGTTCAGCAGGTTTACCTTGGGAACCCGTTTCTTTAGACTTTCCTCTCAACAACGTCGAAAACCACAGGATCGGATTAAACTTAGTTCTTTTCGATGGTCTTTCATCTTCATCAACCTTTCTCTTCTTCCGTTCAAGGTCTTCTAGAACTTGAACATCATTTTTGAGTAGTTCATCATCTTCGAGTTCTACCAGATCCTTCTGTACTTGTTCAGGTTCCACCAGTTCAATTTTTGTGTATTCACTAACAAGCTCTCCGTTGATAATTTCATCAGTAATTTCATATCGTAACTTGCTTTTTGGTGGAGGTTCATTGAACACAATCTCTGTAGGTAAATCCACCACTCCCTCATCGTATGGATCCAACTCGGTAAACAAGGTTTCTGGTGGTAGTAAAGGTTCAAGAATATTAGTAGGAGTTAAAACATCTCCCTCAGGTTCATCTTCACCTTCTTGCTCCGTGAACTCAGTTGGTGTTGTTTCCTTTGTACCTGTTTCTTCTGACTGTAGTTGTCCTGTTTGTGAACGTTCTTTTTGGGATTGTGGTTCTTCAGTTGGTTCTTTCTCCTCTGTGGGATGGATGATCTCTTCTTTTGGAACTTTGATTTCATAATTGTTTTTGTACTCCACAATGATTTCATCAGTTTCACTTTCTATTTCAACCACAGGACTTTCTCCATCCTTTTTTTCGACCTTGTTTTCTGTATTCTCATGCTTATCTTCCCTCTGTTCGGTATTGTCTTCCACTTTGAGTCTGTGAGGTTCGATGTGCGCTTCCTCCTTGCACTCAACATCATGTTCATCATTCTGTCGGTTCCCTTCTTCAACGTCAATGGCATCCTTAGCAGCCCCAGGTGCGGGCTTTGGTGACTCTGGTAACACAGGTTCAGAATTCAATACAAAATGTTCATCGTAGAATGAGGAATTCACATCGTCCAACTCCGGCCTATCAATGTCCCCAATGTCTATGTCAATTGGGTCACTAACTGTCTCCGCCATTGATGTGTCAATGTTTTGAAAGGATGGAAGTTCAGGTTCCGCTAAAGTCATATCTACTGAGGTATTAAGCTCATCTAATTGGGGGGTGTGGATGTTCAAAAGTCCCGTTCTATACTCTTTAGGAAGGGATTCATCTCTAGTTGGTGCTGTGTCGGTGATTGATACAGGGTTCAGTATATTCAGTGCTTCAATTGTCAGTTCATCAAATGCCTCTTCATGCACTTCTTCTTTTGTGCATTCTTGTTTGCTCTCTTCTCCTTTGTAGTTATCAGGTTCGATGTGTTCTTCTTGAAGTTCGCTTCCTTCAACTCCTTCTTCCTTTGGTTCAGTCACTTCGAGTTCTTGGCCAGCTTCAGGCTCATTTAATACTTCTTCCTCTTCCGATTCCTCTTCCTCATCACTCTCTTCCCCTACCTCCTTCAACTCCGGAACTCTAATTTCCTTCTTGAACTCTTCCATGGGATCTAAGTTCAACTGTAATTGCAAGTCCCTCCTGACAGCCAAACGTATCCCGAACTTGTCCTCCATGGCACGCAAGTTCGCCAAAACTTGTTCTGGCGATTCCTGTTCAATAGTCTTGAACGTAGTAGGAACTTCAATATCGGATTCTGAAAGAATCAGTTCATCATCATCTTTGCGTTCAACTTCCTGTTCAAGTTCATCCTCAGGTTTGTGCTCTTTATGATCAACCTCCGTATGAGGATTATCCTCATAATCAGCCATAGAACCATCTGAAACGACGACATCTTCAATTTGAGTATCAATGTCATGGAATGAGGTAGCATCTTCAACCTCACCTATGTCCAACAGTTGTGGTGGCTCTACTGGTCTTAAGTCGGGTACCACAGCCGGTTCTATAGGTCTATCTACCGGTCCAACACCTTCAGGAGATGCAACTACTTCTTCGACTCTTTCAACATCGGCTTGGTATCCTTCTTGAACATCATCGTTTACCGGTGTTACATGTTCTAACTGCTCTTGATAATCTGCTGGTTCTTGACTGACTTCATGCGCTCGTGTAGTTTCTTTTTGTACGACCTCTGTTTGTGGACGTTCCTTTTGTTTTCCTTCTTGTGCCAGTGCTGAGGTGAACATCAAACTATCATCAATAACAGCTTGAGCTAAACTCATCAAGTCCGCTTGTTGGTCCTGATCCATCTCCATTGGGTACTCGGTATCATATGACTCTTGGATTAGATTTTGAATATTTTCATGAAGTTCAGGGTCAATTGCATCATGGAGTTCATTATGTTCTTCATTATGTTCTTCATTATATTCTTCCTGTTGGTGTTGCTCGTGTTGATGGTCATCTTTATCGTCATAATAACTGTGAAATTCCTCAGCATACTCATCTCCATATTCATCATCAAATGGTTCTTCCTCTTCATCCTCTTCATCTTGTACCTTTGAGCCCACCCCGTACCGGTGGCCCATAATAGATACACCTTTCCTAAGAAACTTTCCAGCAAATTGAGGACGTACTGGTTCCAGATCGGTTAGAATTTCTACTATATCATCATCAATTTCATCATATTCATAATGTGTGTGGCTGTCTTTCCTTTCGTACAGTTTATGGTCACCATCATCGGGTTCATTGTCTTCATATTCTATGTATTTGGGATCATCATGATCACCATGTTCATGATCTCTATAATCATTGTCTTTGTGTCCACTATCTTTATGTCCTAACTTATGAACTTCAATTCTGTGATCACGTTCAGCAGCCTCTACCTGCTTAAACGCTTCATCAAATATTTTCGTCTTGTACTTCTCTCGTAAAGCCTCTTCATCCACTCGATTGTTCAACTTCACAATCTCTGTATCTTGTATTCGTAACTTATCATTGAATCGAGTTTTAATATTATCAATCCATTGAAGCAACTCCACAGATTTTACGTCTAGATCACGTGAATTACCTTCTACCAGCTTTATCGATTTATCATTGGTCTTGACAATTGATTTATGGAATGGGTTAGGAAATTTATCAGTTGCCATAGTTAATAGGTGATGCTGGTTATGTCTATGTCGCGGTGCGAGGTTTTGATGTTACCTGGTGCACCGATTTGTGAGAGAATCCGACCCCGGTGCACCAACCAGATACCAGATGCTAACAGCATAATTGACATTGAATCGTAAAACTTTGACGTATAGAAGTACGAGATATGCAAGTTAATTACATAACTGATTTTTAGTAAAAAGAAATGATGGGAGATAGTAGTAAGGTACGTCTGAAATATTTCTTTTATATGCATGCCAATCTTGGAATGTATATGCCACTACCGAACGTGTTACTAGTATTACTAGATGAGATTTTTACTATTGAGCTGCATACACAATTATATGCCTGGGATGTAAATATAGAACTATGTATGTGAGTGTATGTATATGGTTAAGAACAATACAGCTATTTCATACTTCAAATAATAAACTCCTTCCTTAATGATATAATGGATTGGCTGGAGAAAAAGAAAAATATCCGCATGTGTAAATCATAATCTGAATTAGCATAGACACACATATTTCATACATGAAAATTAATATTGCATATCAAATTATATTGTTAAAATTATTTCCAAACTAATTTCATGTACGTCCACAATTTAAAGTTTTGAAATGGTCGCTAAAAATAACTTTTTTTAAGTTTATTATTGATCTGGTGGCTGGGTAGTAGTCATTCTATTTATTTATAAATATGAAATTCTGATAAAAAATATACGCGTGGAATATTCTATTCCTAGTCCGTACATAAGCTATCATTTTAAAGTTATAATATTAATAGTTTTAGGTTATCCCCCCGTTAAACTATTACTTAAATCCTTGACTAACATACAAATTGCGCAGTTATCAGGAAGGGGTTACTATAAATTATTCTGTCTCGAAAATTTTTTTCTTTTTCGTAGTTCCTCACATATCCTTACAATTTTTTTTTTTTAATTTTATTACCCATTGAATGAGATTATTAACCCCTTGATTAACTTTAGGTTATTGTTAATATCACCGTTCCACATAATGATTGGTGTTTCATCATAACCATTTAAGTAACCATGCATTATTTTTGAAACCTGGTATTTTGAATTATTCCCATTCGGGTTAGGGCTCATCGCGGTCATACTAATTGTGGAAAAAATTAGAATTGGGGGTTTAAAAGAAGGTCTCAATGGCAACTAACCATGGGGTTTCAAACCCTTATTGAGTGAGACCAATAAGGCAATCGTACGTTAATTTCGTATGACCTTCGACTTCAATACATTTATCATGATTACTATTACCCAATTACTAGTCTCATTAGTTATATCTTGGTAGTCTAACAGTTAAAAGATTCCAGGAAACAATGCAGACGTCCGAATTAGGCATTGAAATTTATTTTCTTTTATGTGCGTACATTCTGATAATTTCTTTTTTCCCGTAGCGGGCACGCAACCAACTCATTGGAATTCTCACTATTTAACCACCACTAACTCCAGCGTTTCTCAATTGAAAACTCATCAACTGTAAATACAAATAAATTGAAATGACTGCTGCTTCAGATATTGATCCAGAATCTCAACAACCAATTGAAACCTATGAACCAAGGGATACCTTAAATCAAGGTACTCCATTAAAGAATCATTTAATTGCAGTATTAGGTGAATTCTTTGGTACTTTCATTTTCTTATGGACTGCTTTTGTCATTGCTCAAATTGCTAACCAAGATCCAAATTCTAAAGGCACCGGTTCAGATCCTCAACAATTGATTATGATTTCATTCGGTTTCGGATTTGGAGTCATGGTTGCCGTTTTTATGTTCTTTAGAATTTCGGGGGGTAATTTAAATCCAGCTGTTACTTTAACTTTAGTTTTAGCCGGTGCTGTTCCACCAGTTAGAGGTGCTTTAATGATGGTTTCTCAAATGATTGCTGGTATGGCTGCTGCTGGTGCTGCTTCTGCTATGACCCCAGGTGAAATTGCTTTCGCTAATGGTTTAGGTGGTGGTTGTTCAAGATCCAGAGGAGTTTTTATCGAAGCTTTCGCTACCACTATTTTATGTTTAACTGTTTTATTATTAGCGGTTGAAAAACATAAAGCTACTTTCATTGCTCCATTTGTTATTGGAATTGCTCTTTTCTTAGGACATTTAATTTCAGTTTATTACACTGGTGCTGGTTTAAACCCTGCTAGATCTTTTGGTCCATGTGTTGCTGCTAGATCCTTCCCTGACTATCATTGGATTTATTGGGTAGGTCCAGCTTTAGGTGCTGTTGTTGCTTTCGCTATCTGGAAAGTCTTTAAGATCTTAAACTACGAAACTGCCAACCCAGGTCAAGATGCTGATGCTTAAACGAGTCATTGTTCAGTGAAGATGAGTTGAACTCAATGTGGTGATAATGATGAAGAGGATGGTTACAAACCATTATATCGTAAATACGTCGATATGTATTTTAATAATTAATAAAACATAGAATAACAGATTTCACCGTAGTGAAAATGAAGAGATGTCTATTCTATTTCTACGAAAACAATGTATTTGTGTCATTCATGTTTGTGCCAATTGCATTGCGTCAATTGCTTATGTGTACAAACATTTAATCATGTACTTAGCCAAATATGGTATCTACATTTGTTATCTATCACATTTGTGAGTTTTGAGATGTTTCACACTACGTTGATTTGTGATCTGTCATTTCGCACTGACACGTATTTGTTACATACAGTTAATCCCAAAAACAATTCACACCTCCATTAACAAGAAAACACCGTGGCGACATTGATAAATCACACAGGTTGTATTTTGAATTCGCTCCTGTTTCCTTGAAGTTAGGACTGGCAATGTATAGAAATCGTTGAGGGTGATAAGTGAATTCGTGCAATAAAATGTTAAAACTGGTTCATATCATTCGAGAACATCAGGAAACTTCATGCGGCCTGAGGTAAAAGTTGGGACCAGCATGTATAAAAATTCGTTCCCAACCCTAAATATTTAAAACATTCAGTACGAATTTACTCTCCTTGCATGAAATCGCAGGACAACACTTTTTCTTATGTTAAATAAGTTATATTCCTATGTTTCTGGGTAGAGGTGTTCAGAACAGCAAAAAGTTGGTCCTGAGAATAAGTTGCCCAATAGCCAGAAACTGCCCGTCAATAGGTCGTTTTTGATACAGCTGACACTAAGTAAATCAATAGTGATAAGTTGCAAGGTTTGTAAAGTGCTTGTTGTTTGAAGCTGATAAAAGGGCAATATAGCCAGAGGGTTTCTTGTTATAAATAAAGCATCTAAATTATCTTCTAGATCACTCCAATAGGTATGGGGCCCTCTTCCAAAAAAAGTGATGGGAATAAATATGATCCAGAGAAAAGATATCATAGCTTGAAGCAATTTTGGGATGGCATAAAAGGAACTTTATGTGGGCGTTTCAATTTGAAACGGAATAAGACTACTGACGATAAACAGAGCCTGGAGGAAGGTCTTCTTGTGGCTGATGAGGGATATGTTTACACAAGAGACAAGTTCTTTGAGCAAATTGTCATGCATTCTAAATTTAAATATTTCCAAAGGTTCTTGCCTAACATTCACAAAGTTTACTTCTCGTTCCCTACTGAACTGGCAGATGTCACATTTAGAGAAGATAACCCCGGTGGATCCCAGAGTTATGATAAAAAATACAAGGGAATGAATTTACATTTAGTTCCTATGGGTAACGATGAATTGAACAGATATCTCGAAGATTTCAACCAAATCTCCTCCAGTATCTTTTCCAACACAAGGTCGGAAACTCTCCAGGACATGGCTAAGATGATTTTTAGGCCTTTTTATATAAATCCGAATACACAAGAAACTTCATTGTCAGGTACAATGTACGACCGGATTCTCGTGCCTGTTTCCCAAGTTTTCAAATCTTTGGGATTTTCAAATCCGCTATGGTATTCTATTTTAAGAAAGGTCACCAAGTCACAAATTCCATCCACTGATGGAGTTGGTACCGAGGAACATGAAAAAGTAGATTTTTGTGATTTCACGTTTGTTTTGGTAGAAAATGGTGAGATAATCAATGAGATAATTCCAATGGAAATGAAGCATGCCGGATTGAATAATTTTTTTGATAATAGTAGTTGTATAAAAGGTATCGATTCAAATGGCCAAATTCAAGACGCTCAGTTGAGGCACATATGTGAACAAGCAATCGGATATGCTGCTAATCTTGGAACTCATTATGCTTTGATTTCAAGCTTTTTTTATACAGTAGTATTAATATTTGAGGACGTAGACAGATGTGGTGAAGATTCCGAAAAATGGCCGTTAAAGTTTCGTTACAGAGTAGTTCGTTGTGATGACAAGATCACGACCCAAGCTGTTATCGCGTCAATAACCATGCGTTCTATTCTTCTTAAGGCATCAAGAGGAGACTTGAAAGTGACTTTACCGCAGGAATGTAATAATTGTATTCAAAACCACTTAGAGTTATTAAGGTTGGATAACAAAAAGGTCGAAGAATTTTTAGATATATTCGGTCATTTCAAACTCACAGCCCGTGAAACACTACAAATAATGGAAGCCATGCTCCTACAACGGGCGGATGACTTGAAAAAGATCTTGGCTGAGGATGGTGATTCTGGGTTTGATATGTTCTACAACATAAACATGCCAAAAGGTGTACTCAAGGAACTTGATGTAAACCCAAGGAATCAGTGGGATTCATATGAATTAAAAGGTGAAGTTAGAAAAATTTTAAATGCTTCTTGTAATGGATCCCGTCTGTGGTTAGAAGTACTTGATTATGCCATTGATAGGGATTTCGTTCCATCAGAGATAGAGTTTGCTCATGCAGTTAGATTCTGTAAGGATTACCCGCAAGACACTACCGGATGTTTAGTCTTTAGTGAAGAGGGTATTCCAAAATTGTTTGGGTACTTTGTTTTACACGGAGATAGTGAAGAGTTAGATGATGAGGATAACATCAGTGATGGTGCTGGAGAATTGAATGAAATCAATGAATACACCAGGGGAGTAGGTGAAGGAATCAATGATAATAATTATTACGACAGTGATCAAACCACTGGTTTAGAATTGGGAGGAGAGATTGAGTATATGTTTGATAGCAAGAAATACTTTATTGAGAAAGTCAAGTTTCAAAGTAGGTAGTTATGTACCAGGCTATTGAACAGGCTATGTTTAATGCAATGTTGGTGTAGACGGAAAAAGCTTGCAGACTTCTCTGGGACTTACTTGAATAAAGTAACCCGTACACTTTGTTGGTTGTCTGTATTGACTGTGTTTTCCAATGCTACTAACTTGATTTTCTGCTACGAAGTTTCACACTCCAAAGCGAGAATCCTTTACGTTTTAAGTTCGAATTTCATATATTACCATAGCGTAACTTCTCTACGCCAAATATACATTTTTTGCATTAAGTAGTGACTTCTCTTATTATCTCTCACGAATAGTCTTTATGACAACAATGAAATGTACAACTTTGCCGTATCGATCCTTAAATTGAAGCACTGACTTATTCAATTATACTGAACGAATTTTAGATGGTAAGGGTACGATATCCTGTTAACGTAGGTGCGGTTTCTGAGTGGGATTAACTGTATAACGTACGTGTACTCTTCGTATTCTTTGCGTAAATATAAGTTGCAATGACGTGTTAGTGGTGTATGTGTGTATATATTACTATGTTATCTGCAGTATGGATTATGCTATCTTAGGAAAGGCTGCAAAATTGGTAGAGGCACCTGCGTTTCGCTCAAGCAAAGGTGTCATACAAAGCCAATAACCTATTCAACTTCCCAATGTTATGAATCTCCCTCAATTGCAACCCATTCAAAATCCTTAATTCACTATCCAATAACAACTCTTGTTCATGACCCTTAACATCTTCTCTCTCACATTTCTCTAACAAAAGTTTTTGTTTCAGTTTAAAACTCTCAATATTATGTAAAATGTTAGCCATATTGAACAAAAATGAATTCGTTAAGAACTTGAAGTTTGATGCGTTCTTATACCTGAATGCAAAGAACGTCTTCGAAGCAGCACGGTCTTGACTTCTTGGGATTTCTTGAATTTCAATCACATTCAATTCAATGAGTTTGTAGATCTCATTCCTAACGACCTTATCCTTTGCTAGCACTGAATTGGCAATGGTCTTTTCATCCACTAATTGAAGGGAACGTATACATCTAAGAACTTTGAGTGCATCAAGTCCAAGAGTCTTCTTGATGAGTTCTTCGTAATTGTACTCTTTAGCAAGATCTTTGAGTTTATAGTATGGAATGGTATACATCCCATTACCTAACTCTATCAAGAAAGGAATTGGGGTTGAGAAGCAAAGAAGTTTTAAGTGATGATTGAGTATGGTCCTTGATTCTCCTCCATTGATAGCTCCATTAAGTTCATAATCTTCTTCATCTTCATCTTCATCATCTTGATCATCATCTAAATCAATCACACTATCTACAGTTTCTTCAACTTTAATTTTCTTTTGTTTTGGTCCACCATCAGATTTAGCTACTCTTTTAGGTTTGATGAAATTATATCCTAGAATACTATTCTCTAAATCTAGACTCCCACATTTTCTTTCAATGTCAGCCACCTTGACGACAATCTGTTTATTTTCCACACCTTTCAGCTCTATATCATTATAGAACTTTCTAACTTCATCAGGATCAACCAATAATCCATCGATTTTGGTCAAGTATGGTACAGGGTCCGGACTATTCTTTTCCACCACCGATAAAATTTCTTTATAGACTTTTGATGTCAACACTCCTATACGTGATTCACAAAGGTTGACAAATACTTTTGATCTCAAATACTTTTGAAACCTTGGGTAATTGAACCCTATAGATAATTCAGGATTTAATGTTCTGATACCATCTGTATTGGTGTACAAATTATTTGGCGATGACTCTATCATATTCATCAATTTAATCTTCGCTATTTGTGTTATTTCTCCAACTCTTTTGACTTCACTGAGAGTGGCGGATCTTGGAACCGATTTACTTGTATCGTTGTAAATCTTATTCCAAATATCTTGCAATGGATGAAAGTCATGTGGCTGATAGATCTTAATCCATCCATCATTATACAAATTCATTAATTTAACATTCTTATCATACGCTTGGGTAGCTGTGAATGATTTAAGAAAGTCACCAATCTTAAGGTTCCCAATTTGTATTAAATTCTGAATGATTTCACTGCTGTCTTCATCGTAAATCGTCTTTATATGAGTGAGGATCTCACCACTATGAAGAAACGTAAACAATCCTTGTTCTGTAAATAAATACTCTACTTTAGAACCGGATTTCCAGTATAGTACACAATTAAGTTGAATTAACGACACTAATGTAGTCTTAACGAGTTTCAATGGTAATTTGGATTTGACACTTACGTCGCCGGCAGTTAGCCTTCCGTGAGATATAAGTGTGGTTATGACAATGGCAGCAATTTCTCCGAGATGAGACTTCGCTACCATTGTTAAAAGGTTGGATAACGGTGATTGCTTTGCTGCAGATTCCGGTAGTTCTGTCATGAAGATTTTTGAGATGAGTTGATCTCGCACTGGCTTTACTCACTAGTTCGCACCCCAACTTCTCACTACAGTTGTTAGATGTCCACTGCTAAACATTACTTGAAGTTAGCCAAAGGAGCCATTGAAAGTAATGATCCCGAACTTGCATTAGAGTATGTGGAAGATGTTCTAGAGGCCGATAAGAACAATTACTTTGCATTCATTTTCCAAGGTAAATCTTATCAATTGCTCAAACAATTAGACAATGCCATTCAAGCATTTAAGAAGGCAACATCCATTGATCCAACAAATCTTTTGGGTTGGAGAGGTTATTTCCAAGTAGTTCGAGGTAAGGATGATTACCATTTATTCTTTGAAGTTCTTTCTCATTACTTAAAACTACAAATTGATCAAAACCTACCTGTAGCGGAGACTTTAAAAGATACTACCAATTACTTATTTGCCCATAAATTAAAGACTAATCCAGTGTTATATGAAATCTATCTCAAGAATATTATACCTGGTACTGACATATATGAGATGGTGGGTCATAGTTTTGGAAAACCGGAGACTAACCTCAAGGAATTAGTGGATTTGTTGGTAAAGAATCAACAAGAAACATCGGCCAATGTCACTATGAAAGAAAGAATAAGATTACCTAAACAATTGAATAGTGAACAAAAAGAGAAACTAAATCAACTAGTATGGCCTGTGTACAAGGACAACGATGTATCGCCATACTTTGAAGAATTCTTAAACATTTGTGACGATAATCAGTTAAGAATCGAGTACCAGGAAAAGTATTTAAAGTACAAGTATACATTACTCACCACTGCTCCAGCCATTGAAAAGAACAATTATATAGCACAAGTTAAATCGATGGTCGAAGATTTAGTGACTATTAAAGTCCCAAGTCTTTTCGTGTGGTCAATTTATTTCGATTTTTTGGATATAAAAGATTTTCATAGTTTAAACAGTGACCAAGTTCTTTTTGTGGTCAAGACATTTCAAACAGAAGGGTTAGGAATTCTCTTCTATGGTTTCCTTAATAGTGATATTTCTCCTTTTGATAAGACTATACTTAAGGATATAAGCTTTAGGGAAAAGGTAGATGAATCCGAAACTGATGAAGAAATAGGTGAACTAGTGGACGACGATGATGTTCCAAACACGGGTTTGCAGCCTGAACAAATACTTTCTCTTATGCTAGAAGGGTACAACAAATGTCCTGACTCAGTGTTAGCCAACAGAATTATCATAAACTATTATATCCACTCCCGAGAATATTTAGAAGCTTCCGAAAAGTGTAGGAATGGTATTAAAGTATTGGCGGACTTAAACAGAAGCATTGGTATGGAACTTCCTAACTCTAAAGAAGATATGATCTGTTCCTTAGCTGTGGTATATACTTACCACGAAGCCCCCAAGAACTTCTCCAGAGCATTGGGACTATATGAACGGGTCTTGGAAACCAGTAAGTCTAATAAAAGAGCTAGGATTGGAAAAGGATTGATTTTAATGGAAAAAGGTGAATTACAAGTAGCAAGCCAAATGCTACAAGAAGTTTACATCGAGTATTCCGATGATTCTGACGTATTAATGGAACTAGGATGGTGTAAAGTTCAACTTGAGCAGTACGAGGAAGGGGACGAATTACTTAATAAAGCTTTGAAATCTATCAAGGGATTAGATTTACAAAGTTGTGAATTACGTGCTAAAATCAATTGGCGGTTGTCAAAGAGTGCAATGGCCACAAATAGAAACGACCAAGCTTATGATCTTCTCATCCAGTCACTCAAGGAGTTTAAAAATTTTGCCCCATCCTATACCAGTTTAGGTCTTCTTTACTTGGACCATCACAAGGACAAAGTACGATCACAAAAGTGTTTCTACAAAGCGTTCGAATTGGACGTAGCTGAAGTGGTTGCAGCTCGTTATCTAGTGGAAGAATTGACGGCTAAGAACGAATGGGAAGTAGCAGAGATATTGTGTGGAAAAGTTGTTGAAACTGAACGTTCAAGAAGAGCTCTTAGTCTCGAAAATGACAAGTCTTGGCCATACAGGGTTTTAGGATGTTCGGCTCTTAATAACCAAGATGATGCGAAAGCCATTGAATGGTTCCAAACAGCCTTACGTATGGCATCAATGGACTTTGAGTGTTGGGTAGGATTAGGTGAAGCGTACTATAATTGTGGTAAGTTAGATGCTTCCCAGAAAGTATTCGAAAGGGCGTTGACAATTAAGAATTCATGGATGGTAACGTACATGTTAGGAAAGGTTTTATGTGACACAAAGGAGTTTGAAAGTGGTGTGACTAAATTACAAGAGGCCCTTACGCTTCAGCCACAAGAACTGTGTATAGTGAATGCCATTTTTCAAGCTAAGTTATTGCAAATAGAGAAATTGTTAGAAGGGGGATTCTTTGGAAAGGTCTTAGAGACTAATAAGGAAGTATTGGAATTGATTTCACAGGGGTGTAAGATAAATGTTGAATCTGAAAGTCTTTGGTTAAGTTTAAATAAAAGTTTAGGTGTTTTAATAAGTGTTCAAAAGGGTATAGATGAAGTTGACGTGGAGGTTCTTAAACAAATCTTCCAATCAGTAGAGAACATGCCACCAGATGAATTCTTAGAAGAATTAGAATCAAAGGCAGGCCTTACCGAGGCATTCGGTCTTTGGGATAAAAGGAAACCTGAAGCTATATGTCTTCTTATCATTGAATCATGTAAAATTTCCATTAATCTTTTCCCTAAAACCCGTTATATCCGATCCGTTAACTACTATAATCTTGGTTTAGCTTACTACCAAGCTTTCAACCTTACATCTAACACTAGTTATAGAAGCTCCAGCATCAAGTGTCTTAAGAAGGCCATTCAATTAGAAAGTAAAAATGCAAATTTCTGGGTGGCCCTAGGTAATGGATATTCTTCATTCAACCCCCAAATTGCCCAACACTGCTTCATTAAAGCCATAACGTTGGAGTCAAGAGACGGTGATATTTGGAATAATCTAGCTGCCCTTTACCTCAAGTATGGTGATATAGAATTAGCCCAACAAGCTTACCTCAGATCACAGTCTGTGGCACCAGAACAATCCCAACCTTGGTTAGGTCATGCGTTGACTGCTAAAGCCAATGGAGAACCTGAAAAGGCGAACAGCTTATTCACCCACGCATTCATCTTGTCCAATGGAAGGTCACCATTGGCTCAATTGTTATATGCCATGAGTATCATTGATAAGAGAATTACCCAAACAGGAAATGATTCAAGAGATATCAGTACAGCTCAAGAGTTTGGAATTGCAAACTTCGCTATACAGAATTATTTGAAATTTTATCCTAATGATAAAGTGGGGTTGAAAGTGGCATTGGCAATCAGTGAACGGTGTAAGAGTTTTGATACCAGTCGTCAAGTTGGAGAGAGACTTTTATCAATTGTAGAACAGGAGTACGAGGAAACCGAGAGTAAAACTGCTTTGGCTGAATTTATTGAATGTAAATGTCAATTAGCAAGGATTTATTTGGCAGTTGATGATTTAGATAAAGCTATTGAAGAAAGTGAAATGGTTTTAGATCTATCTTCTGACCCATCCAGTGATACATGTGATTCGTATCAAAAGTATATACTTTCATCAAGAGTTACCATTGGATTAGCCTACTTCTTCAAACAAGACCTAAGTCAGTCATTAACCCAACTTAAAACCATTCTTGGGCAGTATAATAATTCCCAAACCCTTATAACCCTCACAGCCCAAATTCTTAATGCTTTCAATACTGACGATACTAAACAAGCGGCATTAGATCAATTGTTTAATTTCATCGAAGAGAATGGGTCATGTTTGGTTATAGTACTTACTCTTGGTGCTATAGCTTTAAATGATGACTTGGTAGATTATTTACCTGCCATCAAAGAAGAATTGAACCAATTATCATTAGCAGAAATTGTTAGCGACTCATTCAAAGCGGTTCCAAGAATTTTAGATGAAATCAATAGAAAGTTGAACCAGGGCAATTCGTTTATATGGCAAAAGAATGCGTTATTGTTTCCTAATGATTATAATGTGTGGACCCATATCAATGATAAGATAGCGTTGACAATTGCGGGATTAAAGGATACAAAGTTGACGGTTCATGATATGGCAAAGGCATATGTTAGTGTTGGGGGTAGAAGAGAAACTCAAAGGGGGTTGATATTAAGCCCGGATTTAATTGGTCTGGTTAGCTTTTCCTGAGCGAAGCAGGCATAAGGTTTACAGTTTTCACCAGTTGAAGTAAGTAGTATAATAAAGCATATCAAAGTAGTCTTCTTCGCTTATGTTTTGGTCACTTGTATTTGTGTAAGCTGTATTTGGGTTAGTTGTATCTTTGTAGATAGCGTTTCTGTGAGTCTTGTGTAAGGGCTTTGTAATCTATTGTTGGGTGTGTACAGTACTGTATAGATCTAAAACTGTGGAGTCACGTTAAATCTCAGTAGCCCCACCACTCACAACTCATCCCACCAAACCTCAAACTTCAAACGCACAAACCAATCCCCCCTCCCCGTATCAGGAAACCAATGACTCTTACATGACTAATCCATGATTATATAAAGTGTGACATTAGTTCGCGACCATCCTCCCTCACACCCTGGCTTACTACCCTGGCTCTACTACACTCTCAGACAAGAAGACAATAGTTCGCGAATCCGCTACTGATAAGAGCGTGACAGGGATATACATACCAAGCCCTTTTATTTAAACAATTAATCATTGTACATAGCATTGGAATTACTAATTCAGTTTAGTAGTCAATTATTTATCTCAGTAGGTAAAGCGTGGAATTCACTTAGTTGATAAGGAAAACCACATACACATACATAAGACAGCTTAGCAAGGCAAGCATACATAACAAACAAGCATTACAAAGAACACAACAAAAGTCATAAAAGAGACAAGAATCACAAATACATCTTACACAAACACGGAAGTCACAAACACAAAATACGTAAAAATTAATAAAATGGTGTCGCCGAGTAAAGAAGAATTGTATATAAAGAAACAGAATACTAAACTAACACAGGTGGTACAGAACTTCTTCAACAAAATAGTGGCAATCATTTTTGACAGCAGGAGTGAAGAGTATATAGAAACTCCACAGACCCTTCGAATAAATAAATGGTTCAATTTGTTAATGCCAGCATTGGCTTATAAGGATGATTTGAAGTTATGGAAGAGTTGTGGAGATTTGAATGTTGTACCAATGATCATTGAAACGTCGATTGATTTACAGCAGTTAAACGAGAAGTCTGCTCTTGTGTTACATGACGACGACAATAATCCATGGACGGTGGTCAAAGGTAATGGAGATAGTAAGAAGAAAGAAATCGTTATTGAGAGATGGTTGATTGAATTTGATCATAATGAAGTCAGTGGCTCAATTATTGATGAGATTCCTTTGATTTATAAACAAGCGATTATATTGTTCAGAACCATCTATATGATGACAAGAATAATGCCTACGTTTAAGTTGAAGCAGATCATCAATAAGACCAATGATGACCAGATTCGATTGACTAATAAAGTGATAGATGGTCAAAAACCTATCAGTTCTAAAGGAAGAATTGGGTTATCGAAGACAATCATTCCTCATCAGATGTTGCAAGATTCACATTTGAAACAAAGACATTTTCATCCCATTCAAACCAGTTTAGGAAGTTTAAAAGTATCGGTAGTTTATAGAAAACATTTTAAATTTGGGATTTATGACAGTGAACAGCTTTTGTCCAGTCATTTTGCTTCTGTACCTGAGCCAAGCCACGAGTCCAGGGAAGAAGTAAGAGACGAGACTAGAGAAGATGCCAGAAGTGTGGATTTAAGAACAGACAGATCGACTTCTTTATCACCAAATACCAGTCAAATTAAAGATGAAGATATCAAAAAACGGCCAAGTATTCAGCCATTCAAAGTAGGGTCAATTGGTAACTCACCACCGCCTCAAGTCAGTTCATCACTTGAAAGAAGAATCAGTATCACCAGTAACAGATCCGCATCAAATGCATCATTGGTGGCCATGTTAAGAAACCAAAGAGGTAGTGTTTCTTCTATCACTGGCACCAGTTCAGGATCTAACACTATTCCCATTCAAAGCACGCAACCTACAAGTGCCAATGTAGCCAGATCAATTTCATCATCTCATGATATCGATAATGAAGGTGGAACCCCACGGTTCTCATCATCGTTTGGTTCAAGAGCTAGTAGAAGGTTTTCCAATACCAGTGTCCGTCAAAGCATTCTACAGCAGAATTATGATCAGTCGATACTTGGAACAAGTTCAGGACTGCAAGCATCAATTAATCCTACAAGTGGAGTTTATATTGATGACGATATCAGCGATTTTGTGAGAATGATTGATAGCAAAACTGACCTCAGGTTTAGTGGGTATGGCAGTAATGTTGGCGGAGTACAGGTTGACAATGACAAGAATGTATTGAACAAGTTTCAATTGTTACGAAGTCAACATCAACAACTCACTGACAGTGTGAATCAAAGTTTGATATTACATCATTCACCACCACCATCAGGTGGATCTAATCCTAGTCAGCACCTTTCACATCCTGGGTCTCATGTTGGATCTGGTAGTAATATTGCATTACCACTACCACCATCCAGTAGAAAGTCTTCAACGGGCTCACCTGTTCCTACGACGTTTGTATCGTATGATGCTAACCTACCATCTATTAATAGTAGATTAGAACCTAAGAAGGATGTGGTTGGGTTGAGTACTGAACCAAGGAAGTCTATTGAGTATGAAAATGTGTTTGACGATGATGACGATGGAGAGGATTATTATTTGCAGCTGAAGGAGAAGGATGATGATGATTTGTTGTTTACAATGAGTGACATGAATTTGACTAAGCATCCATAATCCTCCTTGCTGGTGGTTTGAGTGATGTTAGGATGTTTCTCAACCCAAAGTTAAGCTTTAGTATATAGTAATATAAACTTAGATTAATATTTTACTAAATGTAGACAAATCCAGCAGCACAAAACCAGTGACACAAAAGAACCTGAAAACACAGACACACACCCATAAATCTGAGACTAAAATCGCTGGCACAAAACCAAACTTCCTAACCCAATTACTCACCCGGGGATATTATACCTAAAACGCTCACAGACTTAAGCTCGGCCGCACTCCACAACTGACTGAGAAATGTCAATATGAAAAGACTACCGAAATTCCATATATTCCCCCGTAGATTTTATACCCTTAACCCGATAGAACTT
Source organism: Yamadazyma michaelii (assembly GCA_030572395.1). Lineage (NCBI taxonomy): Eukaryota > Fungi > Ascomycota > Pichiomycetes > Serinales > Debaryomycetaceae > Yamadazyma > Yamadazyma michaelii. The sequence continues at coordinate 146,972 of JAJLZU010000012.1, read as the reverse complement.
TACAACCAAAGAATTGAACAAGGACGTCTTAGGGATGACACGTACCAACGGACAATTATCACCGACTTATCCAAACTTCATGAATCTTTAAATGGGTATCAACCACCTAAAATCCACGATCCAGAAATTGAAGACCTTAAGCCCAAAACTGGGCTAAGCAAATTCCTATCACGATTCCATAGTTCCAGTATTAAAGAACCTGACATTGAGACTCTTTTGAATACCGATAATAAGGTTAAAGGGATCTATCTTTATGGAGATGTAGGGTGTGGGAAAACCATGTTGATGGATTTATTCTATGAAACAATTCCTGAACATTTACCCAAAAAACGGTTGCATTTCCATCAGTTCATGCAACATTTACATAAGCGATCACATCAATTAAAGATCGAACATAATCACAATGATTTGGATACGATTCCGTTGTTAGCAACTGAAATTAGTCAAGAACTGACAGTATTATGTTTTGATGAGTTTCAAGTGACTGATGTGGCAGATGCTATGTTGTTAAGGCGATTAATGATGATGCTACTTAGTCCAGATTATGGAGTTGTACTTTTTGCAACTTCCAATAGAGCACCTGATGACTTATATTTGAATGGGATCCAGCGTAAATCGTTCATTCCATGTATCAAGTTGATCAAACAACAAACGAGAGTTATTTATTTAAATAGTCCCACCGATTATAGAAAGATTCCCAGACCAATTTCCTCGGTATATAAGTATCCAAAGCCTGGAGTTAAATATGAGTCTAAAACATTTGCAGCCACAAAAGCAAAACATATTAATGAATGGTATGAGTACTTCAATAAGGACAATGAGAACAAAAGTGTCCAGGAAGACTTTAAGTTAGAGGTTTGGGGTAGAAAACTAATTGTGCCTAAATGTTCTTATCCTTATGTAGCACAATTCACGTTTGAAGAATTATGTGGTAAACCATTGGCTGCCGGTGATTACCTTACATTAGCCACATCATTTCAATCATTTATAATTACTGACATTCCTTATTTGAGTATCAATGTGAGAGACAAAGTAAGACGGTTCATTACGTTTTTGGACGCCGTTTATGATCATCACGATAGAATAGCTGTAACTGCGGCTGCAAATTTTAATGACTTATTTGTAGAGCCTGAGGATTTATTACAGGGGAATTTTCAATTATATAAGCATCAACAAAGTAAAGGATCTGAGGAGACGTTTGAGGATGATGAGTTGGTGGTCAAGCATGGATTTGATAAGAAGATTGCAAAGAAAGCAGCGATGTTTGTTAATGATGAAGAGAGGTTTGCGTTTGCAAGAGCGTTACTGAGATTGAGTCAGATGAGTACAACCGATTGGATAGACAGTGTTAGGCCGGTGAAGTAGACACTTCCAGTTTAAACTTTTGGCCGATGATCCTGGGATTAAGTCCTAAAACGTTAGATTTGTATAGAGACTCTATACTGTGCGTAGATATTTATTGAATGCGACTCTATGGAGATTATAATATATACAGCATTTGCAATCGTGCATATATGCACATTATTAGTTGAAAGAGGTCTGAGAAGTAAATACTTGGTGGTAATTGCATCTGTTGCACTCCTAGTGGAAGCTGTTGCATTTATAGTTCCATATTATGAAGATTTGTTTACATTGTTTACACAGAGTGGTAAATAAATTTCGTTAATGATAACAGCAAAAATGTCATTCTATTGTACACAAATAAACAAAGAATATTTAAACAATGCAAACAAACACAAACACAATAACAAGTACAATAGAGCGATAAGAGATTATGGTAGAGTATGAAATTGTAGTTCCGAGGGTTCCAGGGATTCTTGCTCACTATTTAAAACCAATATACAGACGGATTTGGCTCTCGAAGCCTTTGGCTCTCGAAGCCGTCGGCTTCCCTGACTCAACACTACTCTGGGGTGTCTAAGACTAGTCAAGTTAATCTTCGATCAATTCTCGATCGAACTCTACGGCTATGGTTGCTTGTTACCCACCTCTTCCGACAATACTACCTTCTAGCACAAATACGAAACTAAAGTAATTATAAACGAGAAAACGCCTTGAGACATAATTGCTAAAAACAGTCAGCTCGTCAAAAACAGTTAGTTTATTACCGCGTTAGGAAAAATATTAAGGGGGATCTCTCAATAGCAATTTATACAGTTAATCTAGTCAATCCCTCTTAAAACCGCACCCACATCAACCGGATGTCGTATTCTTACAAGTTAGAATTCACTAAGCACAATTAGGTTATTAGTATTCACATAGTTAAATATTGTCTCTTATAGAATTGAGGGTTTATTGCCTCTTATAGAATTGATGATTTAGTCTTCTCAATCCTCCAATCAACCATAGAATGCTGCAAAACCATATCGTAACAATGATCTTAAGTATCATTAAATTTAGGAACATGTTGTGCGGTTGCAAAAAAGCCATGAACTCACTCCTATCCGTCAACTCAATATTCAAACTCTTGCATGCTAAAGTAACTAGAGGAACTCATATTTGATTTGATGGATTGGCTTGGCAAACACCTGATTCTCAGAAATGCTTACTTAGTTATGGATAACGTTAGTATTCATAAGAACCCCGAGCACCAGTCGACCCATTTCAGCTCGTGGATATGAAGCATTATTATACCTTCCACCTTTCTCTCCAGAATTTATCCCAGTTATCTTATCAGAAATAAGCTCAAAAGAGAACAGGTTTTAGTAGAGAAACTTTGTCTTAAAGAATCGTTGATACTGTGAATTCCGTACCACTTCAAGATACCCACAACACTATTGACCATAAAAAATATCGTTTCTCCAAATTAAAACAGAACTATCTAGCTGTGTTGAACGAATGTTTAATTGCAGTAGCACGACATCCTGTTAACGTGGGTGGGTTTTTTAAGAAGAACCCACTTTATAAGGTTACCGGAAATGAGATCAACCGAAAATCTAGGATTGAAAAATAGCAGAATGTTCATTTTTGGTTAATTGCTACGACAATAATTTCTGAATTAAGAAATATAGTGAGTATTGTTCCAACAATAAGCCCGTGGCTTCTGAAACAGGCTGTAACAAGGTAGTTGTCGTAATATGGTAACGTGGTAAGATGGTAACATGGTACAAAATGTCATGACACATTGAATAAAAAATGACCCTAGTCTAAAAATACTCTACTCTAAACGATGGACCTAGAACTCTGTTCCGTCCGTGTATTCTGGAACCCTTGCGATCCGACATTCTATTTATATAAACTTTCAGTATGTCGCGATGAATCTAGCGGTATACGCCTATTGTCGCGTTTGGGACAATGTCGGGATACGATTTGTTGTGAAATTCTTCATAAACAAAAGTTTTTTTGTACTCGTTACTTCATTCGTTTTATAATTTTAATAGTTGTGGATATTATAGAAAGTTCTAATAGTTATAGACATTAGTGAACACAAACAGCATCACTCAATTTAAGAACTACCACAAACCCACCGTTCGTAAAAAACCATTCATTATGAATAGCAATGAAAACTATTATGATATTTCAATAAAATCAAAAAGGAAGCCAAATAACTTATCGACGCCCAATTTATCGTCAACCAACTTACACATGATGACCAAAAGAAATAGTAACCCGAATATGATGGATTTAAAGAGACCTGGGGATTATTATATTCAAAAATTAAGTAATAGTTCAATCAATATCGGTGCAAGACCCATATCAGGAGATTCAATAATATCATTGAATTCAACATATTCTGATGATATCAGTTTAAATAGTGAAGCACATGATTCAAGATTAAGCAGTCTATCATCGAACTCGTTTACTCCTAATGAAAGTCCCCAAATCAATAGTTACAAATTAGACGATAGTATCAATAGTTTAAGTACAATTATTGATAAAACCGATACTTCAAAAGACACTCCAAGAGGTACACCTATACAAACCCCAATTCAAACACCAATTCATACTCCCAATATTGAATCAACAAATGCGCCTCCTCACGCCGCACTCAATACCAGCCTAAATAAAGTACCAGGGAAACTTGGTAGAGCCAACACCAGTCCATTAATTCATTCCACATCATCAAATTCCATCTCGTCATCAGCATCGTCTATTTCAGTCAAATCAAAGAAAAAAACCATTGGTTTAGGGGTAGATAAAAGTCTTTCAACTACAACATTAACTCGTACTAAAACCAAATATTTGTCACAATCAGAAATCAAAAAGCGTCAACAATTACGTAAAAAACAATATGATGATAGCTACAATGAAGATGAAATCTTATCGAATGATATTGATTTAGTATTCAACGTCCCAATCATCAAAAACCAGAGTGAATTGTTCTTTAAAAAGAACTTATCAACGTCGTATGATGATAAGTATAAACCATTCCCATTACCCGGCAAATTACGTAGTAATTCTACTCCTAATATAACTAAACCAGATATAAGTATGGGATCCATGGTCAGTATCGAGGATAGTATTATAGAAGAAAGTGAAGAGCAAGATGATTCCGTTCAACAAGAGTCTCTTGATGAAATTGATGAGAGTTACGAAAGTTACAATGATGATAGTCAAATCGTATCGAATTTATCATCCTACTATACTAACAGATCCAAATCTTATTCGAAATTGGCCAAACTCACTAGAAAAGAAAACATGATGTATAAATTACCAAATTATGTCAGATCTCAATCATCAATCGATGATTTAAACCTTATGAGTCCTGAAAAATTAGAAATGATTGATCAAACTAGACCCATCAATTTACCACCTAAGTTGGAAACCGATATTGCTAAACATAATAAAGAACTTCAAAAGATCTATAAAGATTTTGAACATTTCGAAATCAATAATAAAGACGACGATGATTTCAAGCAAGACTGGGTCAAATTATTTGAAGGTACAACTATGAACAAATACACTATGAGGAAATTGAATTGGAATTCTAATTGTCCTGAACCTAATAGATTTGAATACTTAGTCAACATTTTAAGTGATGATAGTTTACAAACTAAAATTGATGAAAATTTCCAACAAGTAAATGATATTTATGATAATTTAAATGAATCTATAAGGACTAATAGAACCCAAGAGTTCACTAAAACTTTTGATAATCTTTCCACTAAACCACTATTCAATTCCTTGAGATTATCAATCCATAAAAATGAATTCATTCACCTTATGTTTTTGAAGTATTTAGACACTACTTTACACAAACACGATGAAATCTTTTTAATTCCTTTGATAATTGTTTTATTTGAAGACGTTGATATCGCTGGTAAATTCAAACTTTTACAATTATTCGATCTTCAGATATTCACTAAAGAAATTATCACTGAAATTAATTCTAACCTTGATTCTTGGTCAACCAAATTGCCTAAAAAGGTTAAACCATTTTTAGAGAACATTCCATCCAAAGAATTTGAAGGATTGAATTTCATAAAGTTTTTTGAAATCTTTAATCAATTAAATGATAAATTACCTTTAAGTGTATCAGCATCAAATCCTTCAACTCCAATATTAAAAAGAAACATTTCTTGTACTGGGGAATTAGGATTCAAATTCTTACAATTGCTTACAGTTTATTCAATTAGTCAAGCAAAGGTTGGTAATTTGGTCAAGGTTCTTCAAAGTTTCTTAGTAGTTTTACTTAAATATTATCATATAAATTGGTTAGACTATAAGGAATTAATAAGGTCTAACAAGAGTGTAAAATTGAACTTCAATATGGACAATGTAGTAAATTTGAATAATTTTAATGATAAATGGGCAGATGTTTTTAAGAGGCTTTAATCGGATTATTGGTGACTTATAGAAAATGACTTATGATTATGATGGATTGTATTTTATGTATATAATGTATTTTATAAAAGATAATTCGTTTTGTATTTGACATCCGTCTATTTCTATTTGTGTCTCTGTCTTTGTGTACTAGGGTATTCATATTATTTGTAATTCATGAGTTGTGAAAATCACGAATCTGAGAGGCGAGAAATTGTAACATCATCATACTAAAATGCAGAAATGTAGGTAACTCTTAAGCAGATAGTAAAGAAGGGAGAAATGGGGGATTCCTTTTAAATTCATTAATAAGTATATAGAGTGTTTATTGAATTTAAGTCGTTATACAGAGAACGGGACAAAACCCTCAAATACCCATCAATCACTCCCTTATCTCGTATTTGAGGTTTGTTAAGGTCATGATTAAGGGCAGCAGTACCCTCCATCAATAACCATATCAGCACCAGTAGTGAAAGTGGAAGCATTACTGGCCAAATATAAATAAGCCCCAACTAATTCTTGAGTCAATCCCTCTCTACCCATCGGAATCAAAGGCCACCATTGGGACTTGATTTCATAGGGAATGTTCTTTGAAATCTCGGTCTTAATATACCCCGGAGAAATAGAGTTAACTCTAGCGAACCCAACCCATTCCATAGCCAAAGATCTAGTGATTTGTTGTAATGCGGCTTTAGTAGCATTGTACGCAGTTTGATTTATACCGGTAGTGACAATATGGCCAGCTTGAGATGCTGTAATGATAAAGGATCCTTTACCATTCTTCTTGAAGATCTTTCCAACTTCTTTGGCACAATAATAAACACTATCAACATTGACTTGCATGAGTTTATGATAATGAGCAAGATCTGAATCAATCACTGGACAATGATAAGACCCAGCCCCAGCATTGGCCACAAACACATCAATCGTGCCGAAATCGTTTTCCATTTGTTCAATGGTTGATTTAACTTCATCATAACTTTGAACTTGACACTTATAGGCTTTAGCTTTAACCCCATACTCTTTAGCAATTGCCTCAGCTTTATCATCGGCTGGAGTGGAATTATACCAAATGGCGATATCAGCTCCCGCTTGAGCAAATGCTTCAGCTACTGCTAATCCAATTCCTTGGGATGATCCCGTAATAGATGCAACCTTGCCTTTCAACGAAAAGAGATCCAAAACATTGGATGGTAAAACTGGGCCTTTAGTGGGAAGATCACCTAAACTTGGTTGAATAATTGATGTTATTTTCTTTGACATGTTGAAAACTAATTCGGCAGAATCTCCAATTATCCCGAGCTTTATAATCACTTACGGTATATACACCTCCTGTTTTCCTGTGCATTGAGATGATTTCCTGTACGTTGATCGTATATCCTGTACATTTTAGGGTGGATAAAGTCCGTAATTGCGGGTTGCAAAATGCGTACCCCACGATACGCTACCACCGACAGTGGTCCCGATCACTGAAGCTGATAGTGGTAGAGAAAGTATGGTGGGACGTCTATGCTTATCTGAAAGTTTTTCTTAACTTCGCTAATGGAAGAAATGAAAAGGTCCCTTAGAGAATTGCTAGCAAAGTAGCTTGTGAAACAAAGGGTGATTTACAATAGAACACAAAGATTATTATAAATTTGTGAAATACCATACAGATCTTATTGCATCCCAATAAATCTCGTATAGCTCTTATTAATTAGCTGAGTGGCTCATGAAACTTCGATAACACTCAATTACATACATTACATATCTATATCTATTTCCTCCGGATTACTAACATCCACAGCCTTTACAAACCCACTCGGAACCACTTTACTATCCCTCTTTACCCTCAACATCTCCTTGAATCCAGCCTCATTACCATAATTCAACTCAAACTCCTCCCAGTGTTTAAAATCATATGGAATACTCTCATGTAAATACTTGAATAACGACCTAGCTCTATCGAACTGTTTATCGTTGATTTCAAACTTGGTCAACTCCAAACACAAAGACCCCAAATCTTGATTGGACCAGTTCATTTCTAACCATTTGGGGAACTGTAACCGTAAATTAGGTTTATCAAACTCAAACCTCTCTAGAAGGATCCTTATAAGACTAAGTTTGGGGTACTTCAATACGAACTCATTGAGAAGATTGAATGATTTGATAATAAGCGAATTCTGGAACTCAAATTCTGAATAAAGCACTATAACTGGATGAAGACTCTCACCAATAGGCAACTCCAAACACTGGTCAAAAACGTCTCTGATCTTTTCTAAATCCTTGCAATGTTTAATGAGTTTAATAAGGTAAACGTTATAAATTTGAAACTGCATTTCGGGATCTTTAAACTGTTGAATGGCGACCTCAAAAATCCTATACATTTCACCAATATTCTCTTGTTCAAGGAAGTTTGTGAACTGTATGATCATCAATGGTGTAGCACATTTAAGATCAATCATTTTATAATAACTGGCAATAATTCTGTTTATATCGTCGATATTCACCTCAAGTACCTCAAAGTAAAAATTCCATAACTCTGTAGACTTATATCCCTTAAAAAGTACATCCTCTAGGACCTTTATAGCCTTGTCAATGTCAGTTTCCATATAAATCTTACTCCAAGCTATGTAGATTTCGTCAAGTTCATTATCTTTGAACTTACTTTCAACAGCTTTACTATAGATCAAATCAACAGTCTTCAAGTCACCCCTGTCGCCATAGATCTTAGCATATTGGATCCATATATCCGATAATTTGTACTTACTATCAGAGAAACACTTTAAAGGATTTATCGTACTGATTGCCTCCACATAGGTCTTCAAAAGTTTAGGTAAATCATCTTCGAATATTTCAAATCTCTTAAACCATGTATCCAAATTATCCTTATTTTGACGTAGGTAAATATCATTCACAAGTAAAGGCCTTGAATTAAGTACTTGTTCAAATTCGTTAATCTCATAATCTGTACTATCTTCGTTAGGTTCTAAGTACTCTAAATACTCTTCATATATCTGGGTGAAATCATAAATGGTGGTACACTCATCAAGAGCTTTATTGAAGTAATGACGTTTCAAATCATCATCAACTATTTGAATTAATGCTAAGTATCCTTTACTATACTGATCAGGGAACTTTCGTATGTAATTAAGACAGAATTGTTTATCTCCCAAAGGTAATATGAAGTCCCAATCTTCAAATGACCGGGGTTCTTTATAGAAGTATCTAATGTCTTGAGACTGGGCAATGTACTTATAAAGATGAGATATTTCATATTGTCCATAACTAAGGAATCTCTTGAGAATATTTGAACTTAGACGGGGATTATATACCGACACTTTATCTATGAATTCAAGGAAAGGGGTCCAAATGTCCATATGATGATTTATATCCACAAACATTAAGGCTTCTGTGTATTGGTTTATTATAAACGGCACATTACCTTGTTTATTTAAATGACTAAAATACTTATTCCAAATCTCCAAATCATTAGGAAACTGCCTTAGGCATTCTTGAAATATCTTATTCACTATTATATAACTTTTGGGGTGTTTCTTATATGATAGTCTCCCTATTCTCTCAACCACTGTGTCTATATACAAGTTCCATAACTGATGAGATGAGATTAATCTCACAGCTCTTTCAATAATAAACAATTTTTGCTCGAACTTCTCCACACTATTAAAATACTCTATCCACAAGGACTCATCCTCAGAATTTTTAATCAATTTCAATTCATATTGCAATTGTTGATCACCTATCAACACATCTAAATCCATCACCTTCACAATCGATATCACAAAGATGTCCTACGACTTTTCGCGAAATTTCAATCGTTGAAGTTCAGCAGTTCTCCCTAGTCAGAACCGTCCATTCAATTTCAATTCAATTACATCAATTTAAACCATGAGTGGTGCAGGTAATAGGGAACAAGTGTTCCCCACAAGAATGACATTAACTACTATGAAGGTTAAATTAAAAGGAGCTCAACAAGGACATTCACTTTTGAAGAGAAAGTCTGAAGCATTAACCAAGAGGTTTAGAGAAATCACTCAAAAGATCGATGAATCTAAACGTAAAATGGGTAGAGTTATGCAGACTGCTGCATTTTCATTGGCTGAAGTTCAATATGCCATTGGTGGTAACATTTCTTATCAAATTCAAGAAAGTGTACAAAACGCCAGATTTAAAATCAAATCAAAGCAAGAGAATGTTAGTGGAGTTTTCTTACCAACCTTCGATAGTGATGTCAATGAAGATATTAATGATTTCAAATTGACTGGGTTAGGTAGAGGTGGTCAACAAGTTCAAAAGGCTAAAGCTGTTTATACTAGAGCTGTTGAAACCTTGGTTGAATTAGCATCTTTGCAAACTGCATTTATTATCTTGGATGAAGTTATTAAGATCACCAATAGAAGAGTCAATGCTATTGAACATGTGATTATTCCAAGAACCGAAAACACTATAAGTTATATCAACTCTGAGTTGGATGAATTAGATAGAGAAGAGTTTTATAGATTAAAGAAAGTTCAAGAAAAGAAACAAGTCAATAATGAAGCTGAGGAGAAGGAAGCTGCTGCCAAGGGCGAGGCAGCTGCCAAGGGGAAGAAGGAGGAAAGATTGAATGAAGACGAGATAGTTGAGGAGGTTGAGAAATTGGATATCAAACATGAGGGTGATGACGAAGGTGAAGGTCAAGATTTATTAAAGGAAAACGAAGATGATGTGATTTTCTAACTGTAGCAAAACAAGGTTAGAAAGATTCCAGAATATTATAACGGTGTCAATAAGCGTCTACTTTCTGTATAGATTTGTAGATCAATAATATATCAATGATTAGGTAAACCCAGGCTCTTTTGTACGAATTTTCTCTTTTATAGGTTTATCCTTGAATTCTCTATACTTCTGCCGTATAAGGAAAGTGTAAGACCGTAGAGATTTTTCGAATCTAATCACCTTTGAGGGCCCTTTCCATTGTGTGATGAGCATCATCTCTCTAACATAGGTCTGGTACGTGATTCCGATGTGAAAATCAATTTTCAAGTGAATCAACGAAACAGTTTCTTTGATTCCATCTTCCGGGTCACCTTCACACCATAGCTCCACCCAGATGTATCTCATCTCAGAGATCATCTACATGCATAACCTCATCGCTGATCTCACCGAGTCATCTACATTATTTCTTATATAATCTCACATACTATTACCTCATACGCACTTATATCATCTCATAATCTCACCAGGTCATCTACCGCTACCGATCTGAACTCATGTCATCTAAATCAGTGAGGTCTATTACCGTTGAGTCCCCTTTCTCTAATTACAAGATATAGTTAGGTAGCCTAGGGCACGAGAACATGAGGACTACTGCCGGGCATAAAACGATTCATCTATATAAAATCTAAGAACAATACCGGTCAACTGATTAATACTCTCCCAACGTACCTTTACAATACCGGCACTTCGCTCAGCTGTCCACCCAGGTGTTAGCTCTGGTATTTAGCAGGTGTCATCTATTGATTTGTGGAGAAAAACAAATTTTCGGATTAATTATAACCGCCGGTACGCACACTACCATACTTTAACAAATCGGCTGTTAGGCAAGGGTATCAGGCGTATGGCCGAATACCCCATGGTCCATGATTTCTTTTTACCCCAGTCATCAACAACATTATCTCTCCATCCCCTTCTACTATTCCCCCCTATCCTTCACTACTTCCCAGTAATCTCACTATCCATACGTTCTTTGCCTCCCACTGGTAAATAAAAAGCAACTTCAACGGTTATCAAAGCTACTAATCTATGAGATAATAATGGTTCTCACACACCGTTCCCTTACTCAATAGTCCCTCTATTTTTACCGAGATTCTAAACTGATTTTCTTTTTCTGAGGGGGCGTCAGTACAGGAAAAGAAAATCGGATAAAAAGAAAAGAGATGAGTTTTAGTATAAATACCCCCTAGATCCCTGAATCAACGTCTATCCAAACTTAAACCTTGGTACAAAACTAATACAAAACCTTAAACTTAAAAATGACAATTGAATCAGATCCTCAATCAGTTATCAATACTTCAGTTGGTACTGTTCCAGTCCCATTCCCTCAAGTCAGTAACAATATTATGGATTTATTCCTGTTATCAGGTAAATCAGCCGTTATTACCGGTGGTGCAAGAGGTATTGGTTTCACTATTGCTGAGAGTTTCTTGCAAGCTGGATTATCCAAATTAGCTATCATGGATTATGCTAGTCATGATGAAAACTTGAAGAAGTTAAGAACTGCATTCCCACATTCAGAAATTGAATTCTTTCAATGTGATGTTAGAAAAGCTGATCAAGTTAAACAAATCATTGAAACCATTGGTGAAAAATTCGAAATTGTTGATATTTTCGTAGCCAATGCTGGTATTCCATGGACTTCTGGTGCTATCGTTGAAGCCGATAACGATGCTGAATGGCATAACGTTTTCGATGTTGATGTCAATGGGGTTTACTATTGTTCAAAGAACATCGGTAAAATCTTCAAAAGACAAGGTAAAGGTTCATTAATCTTCACTGCATCAATGTCAGCTCATATTGTTAATGTACCAAATTATCAAGCTCCTTATAATGCTGCTAAAGCTGCCATTTTACATTTAGCTAGATCTTTATCAGTTGAATGGATCAGTTTTGCTAGAGTCAATACTGTCAGTCCTGGTTATACTGGATTAACTGAAATTTCTGATTTCGTTCCAGCTGATATTAGAACTCATTGGTGTAAATTGATTCCAAAAGGTAGGGAAGCCGTACCGAAAGAATTAGCTGGTGCCTACTTGTATTTGGCATCTGATGCTGCTGCTTATACTACTGGTGCTGATATCAAATGTGATGGGGGTTATACTGTTGTTTAGATGTAATATAGAGGACTCCTGAGCGAAGCGGGAGTCAGTAGATTTTCAAATTTCGCTACTACCTGATACTCTCAACTCACTCTTAAGTACCGCTAATTCTCTTGCATTGCTAGCACTGGTCCTTTAGTATAGAGAAATACGCGATCGGGTGCGTACACTAAAATAACATCCGCACACCTCGGTGAATATCGCTACCATTCAAACAACTCCGCCTAAAATACTCCAATGCCTCTCTAACTCTCTACAAACACTACCATAGTACTCCGAACACTACTACCACCATGTCCACCAAATTCCAGCTAAAAAGTCTTCCAAACCCTCATGCCAAAACGTCCGGGGTACTCGCACAGAATAGTCCAATAAAATCAAACTAATTTGAAATGAGAAATTGAGATTTTTTCATCTGATCTTTTAGTATTGGTTAGTTATTAACATCATTAATAACAAACATTTATTGCGAATTTTACGTCAAAAATCATTCCAATAGATTCGTCATTTATTATTTATTAATTGCCAACTTTCCCGATCGAAAAATCATTAAAAATGCTTAGTTTACGTAAACAATCCTTAAGATTGTTTTCAAATAGTACTAAAAGATTACAAACTATAGGTAACAACATCAAAGGTCAAGATTTCAATGCTGCTAAATACATGAACCAAAAGTATCATGTTATAGATCATGAATATGATTGTTTAGTTGTTGGAGCTGGAGGTGCTGGTTTAAGAGCAGCTTTTGGGTTAGCAGAAGCTGGTTTCAAAACCGCTTGTATTTCCAAATTGTTCCCAACTAGATCCCATACTGTTGCTGCCCAAGGTGGTATCAATGCTGCCTTAGGTAATATGCATAAAGATGACTGGCATTGGCATATGTATGATACTGTTAAAGGTTCAGATTGGTTAGGGGATCAAGATGCTATTCATTATATGACTAAAGAAGCTCCACAATCAATTTATGAATTAGAAAACTATGGGGTTCCATTTTCTAGAAATGAAGAAGGTAGAATCTATCAAAGAGCTTTTGGTGGTCAATCAAAAGAATATGGTAAAGGTGGTCAAGCTTATAGAACTTGTGCCGTTGCTGATAGAACTGGTCATGCCTTGTTACATTCTTTATACGGTCAATCTTTAAGACATGACACTCATTTTTTCATTGAATTCTTTGCTATGGACTTATTAATGCAAGATGGTGAATGTGTTGGGGTTATGGCTTATAACCAAGAAGATGGTACTTTACACAGATTCAAAGCTCACAAAACAGTTATTGCTACCGGTGGATATGGTAGAGCTTATTTCTCATGTACTTCTGCTCATACTTGTACTGGAGATGGTTATGCTATGGTTTCAAGAGCCGGATTACCATTAGAAGATTTAGAATTCGTTCAATTCCATCCTTCTGGTATTTATGGTTCAGGTTGTTTGATTACCGAAGGTGCTAGAGGTGAAGGTGGTTTCTTAATCAACTCTGAAGGTGAAAGATTTATGGAACGTTATGCTCCTCATGCTAAAGATTTAGCTTCAAGAGATGTTGTTTCTAGAGCTATTACTATGGAAATTAACGAAGGTAGAGGTGTAGGTCCAGAAAAAGATCACATGTACTTACAATTATCCCATATTCCAGCTGCTGTCTTGAAGGAAAGATTACCAGGTATTTCTGAAACTGCTCATATTTTCGCCGGGGTTGATGTTACTAAAGAACCAATCCCAATTTTACCAACTGTTCATTATAATATGGGAGGTATCCCAACCAAATGGACTGGTGAAGTTTTGAAAAAGAACGAAAAGGGTGAAGACGAAGTTGTTCCAGGATTATTCGCATGTGGTGAAGCTGCTTGTGCTTCAGTCCATGGTGCTAATAGATTAGGTGCTAACTCCTTATTAGATTTAGTTGTTTTCGGTAGAGCTGTTGCTCACACTATCACTGATCAATTGACTCCAGGTACTCCATTAAAATCCTCACCAAAGGACATTGGGTTATTCTCCATTGAAAACTTGGACAAAATCAGAAATGCTGATGGTAACTTAGCTACTAGTGAAATTAGATTAAATATGCAAAAAACTATGCAAAAGGGATGTGCTGTTTTCAGAACTCAAGATACTTTAGATAAATGTGTTGAAGAAATAACTGCTATTGATAAGACATTTGCTGATGTTAAAACCTCTGACAGATCAATGATCTGGAATAGTGATATGGTTGAAACTTTAGAATTACAAAACTTATTAACTTGTGCTTCCCAAACTGCTTATTCAGCTGCTGCTAGAAAGGAAAGTAGAGGTGCTCATGCTAGAGATGATTATCCATCAAGAGATGATGAAGAATGGAGGAAACACACTCTTTCTTATCAAACTAATTTTGGTGATGCTGTTAAATTAGATTACAGGGATGTTATTAAGACTACTTTAGATGAGAACGATTGTAAGCCAGTTCCACCAGCTGTTCGTACCTACTAAGCTTAACTGGTAGATCGACCGGTTCACCAACCAACCTAATATTAAGACTTTTATATCTTAATTTATTCTATTCAAAATGTGTATAGTGTGTAATGTACACCTATTTATAGGAACTGCGACTCCTATTTCCCAATTCCGTTAATAACCGCACTTCTGGTTAGTGGCCAGTGGTTGCTCGCAGTAGCGACGTTTAGTGTCTCAGACAGCAATTGAAATTCCGAATTGCGATTTAAATCCTCTGATTTCCACTCGTAATTCTTACACACTTCCACTCAATTGAAGTTTCACAAACACAAACACAATGTCATTAAAAAGTATTATTAATCCTAAATTAGGTGATCTTCCAACTACTCAACCAAACCCTCCAAAGAATGTCTTGGACTTATTCTCTTTAAAGGGTAAAGTTGCAGCAGTTACTGGATCAAGTACTGGAATTGGATTAGCAGTTGCTAAAGCTTATGCTCAAGCTGGTGCTGATGTTGCCATTTGGTACAATTCCACTCCAGCTGATGATAAAGCTGAAGAAATTGCCAAAGAGTATGGGGTCAAAGCTAAAGCTTATAAGTGTAATGTTGGTGACTATAAATCAGTTGAAGACGTAATTGACCAAATTGAAAAAGATTTCGGTACTATTGATATTTTTGTTGCTAATGCCGGTGTACCATGGACTGTTGGAGCCATGATTGAAGCTGAAGGTCATGATGATTGGAAAAAAATCATTGATCTCGATTTCACTGGGGTTTACTACTGTGCTAAACATGTTGGTAAAATCTTTGAAAAAAACGGTAAAGGGGTCTTAATTTTAACTGCATCAATGTCCGGTCATATTGTTAACTTTCCACAACAACAAGCTCCTTATAATGCTGCCAAAGCTGCCGTTGTTCATTTAGCTAAATCATTAGCAGTCGAATGGTCTCATTTCGCAAGAGTAGTGTCCATTTCTCCAGGATACATTTCAACTGACATTTCTTCTTTTGTTGATAAGCATGAAAAAGACACTTGGTTGAGTCATACACCTTTGGGAAGAGAAGGTACTGCTGAGGAATTGGCTGCTAGTTATGTTTTCTTAGCATCAGATGCTGCTACCTTCATTACTGGTGCTGACTTGTTAGTTGATGGGGGTTATAGTGCTCCATAGTATCTGACTAGGTGAAAAACTATGGGATCTTTCCCTGGTGAGTAGACCTGGAAGGGGGTTGTAAGGTGATCACCATAATAGGCATAGTGAATATAGAATCTAAATTTTCATCTCTAAATCAAAGCCGCTGAGCCTGAGGATGGATATTTTGGATTTGTAAATTTGTTTGTGTATTTGTACTCGGGGTATTTGGGTTCGTTATTTCATCTCACTTCATCCATTTAGGTCATCTATTTATGTATTCTGGTTGTGTTTGTAACCTCTGTTTGTGTTTTCACTTTTGAGTTCTCATATACTCCCTAACGTATAGTGCTCACTCTCACTCAACTACCGCACAAAGGATGAACCATGATGAAGATTTAACAGCATCACATTGGGATGATATCGTCACCCCCAATTCAAGGTCTGTATATAACAATACATTCGATCCATCATTTAATGGGTTTGGAGATTTGAATATCAATGATAAGAAGGAGGAGGAGGAAGAGGAGGAAGATGATGAAGAGGACCATGAAGATCAACATCATGAGGAACAACAAGAATACCAAGAACAACATCAAGACTATGACTATAACTACACGACCCCAAGTCAATTCTCAGGATCAGCTTATGATACAGCCAAATCGGAACTAGATCAATTACATCAAATCAAAAAAGATGAAAGAAACGTTCATAAATCACAATTGATAAGTGAATTAACAAAGGATGATAATTTCGACGACAATTTAGAAGCGTCAATAGTATCAAAAGTCGACACAAAGGATTCGTTGTTCAAGGATTCTGGTAGTCCTATCATACACTATAATCCTGTAAAAAGTCAGAAAGAAGGAAAGAATCAGAAAGATGGCAAAACTAAGAAGTTATTTAAGACAAGAAAGTATTCATCAAAGGAGATAGTCAAACATTTGAATGATAAGAAAGATGAAGAATTAGGACCCCTTGGTGGTGATGTGAAACAAAATGATAATGTATCGATCAAAGCCAATCCCAAATCCGATATTCTTAAACAATCTGAAGCGCCATTATATAATATAAAGAGTGATAAAGTTGAAGAAATCAAACCAAAGTTGCCGCCAACCCCTAAGAATGATAATAAGCCATTATTGGATATATCTGTGAGCGATCCTATGAAAGTAGGCGATATTACCAATGCCCATATTATTTATACTATCACTACCAAAGTGAGAAACCCTGAAGCTACACCTGATATTTTACCCCAGAATGAGTATGTAGTCACAAGAAGGTATAAGGATTTCAGATGGATATATCATCAATTACAGAATAATCATTTAGGAAGGATAATTCCACCTCCACCATCCAAACAAACTTATATTGGACGGTTTAATGAGAATTTTATTGAGAACAGAAGATTGACTTTAGAGAAGATGTTGAATAAAATTAGTAGTATAAGCCACCTCAATAGGGATGAAGATTTCTTAATGTTCTTAACTAGTGAAGATTTCACTAATCAATCAAAGGAAAGAGAAAGGATCAGTGGTAGTGGAGCATCGTTACAGAATAATGATTCTTTGGATAACGATAATATTTTTGATACAAATGTTGATACTAGCAGTGGTAATGGGTTTATGTCATCGATATTTTCAATGTCCAATAAGATCGATGAACCTGATGAATTTTTCGATGAAAAAAGACACTATATTGATAATTTAGAAATCAATTTAAAGAATTTTTATAAGTCCATTGAAGCTATTATCAATCAAAGAATGGATATAGTGAATGTTATTGAGCAAATCACTCACACCATTGAAGAGCTAACTACTGTAGAGATTAGCAAACTAACAACTGATTTACTTATAGGGTTTAATGAGATTCAAATCAAACTTAAAGATAATTTAGATAGAATCAATCTTCAAGATCATTTGACTTTGGGTTTCACCATTGAAGAATATTTAAGACTCATTGGATCTATAAAGTATATTCTTGATCAAAGATTAAAGATTTATCAGACGTATCAAAACTATCTAGCTGATTTAAATAAGAAAAAGTCATCATTGACAAAGTATAAGCTGAGAAATGCCACTGATAAGACAAATCAATTGAATTTTGAAATCGATAAATTAAGTGGCAGAACCACAAGTTTTGAAAAGAAGTTTAATAATATTAGTGATATCATTAAAGAGGAGTTGGAGAACTTTGAATATGAAAAGATTGACGATTTTAGGAATAGTGTAGAGATATTTATTGAGAGTAGTATTGAGCTGCAAAAAGAGGCTATTGAATTATGGGAGACTTTTTACGAGAGGCAGAACCTTTCCAGCTATTAATCGAGTAACATATCCAACCAAAACGAAGGTTTATTGTTGATTGATAGAAACCCATTGCTAAGATAGCTTAAAGAGCTTGTATAGGGATAATCACTTCACTATACAATGAGCTATCAATAGAGTCTCATCAACCTTTTCCGCCCTCCTTCTTCATCTCATCAATAATCAATAAACAACCCCTATCTAAGAAGCTCTCTATCTGTACCAGTGCCTCTCTCTCTCCTCGTCGTTTCCCTATCATCAACGGCAATTATCGGACCATTGTTATCACAATGTCACATTTCGACCTAAAACTTCCCCTAACTTCCCCTAGCTGGTTACCTTTACAACCATCAAAACTTTAACCTTGTTTACATTTCAACTTATTCTATTACCTAGCCTCATTCTTCTCCTATTTCGCCCATAACACTTCCCCCCATTCCCTCAGTATCCCTGCACAAACACTAATCTCAATAAGGTTAAAAACCCTGAAATAACCGGATCGCAGCATTTTTGCATTGGTCCGCTTTAGATAACTATCACCAAATACTAAAGTAAAAAGGTTACCACGAATACCAGGAGAAAGAACTCACAAAGAGAGCCCACAGAGAGAGATAAAAAAAACACAAAAGCCAATACATAAACACAAAACTCAAGCACAAGTACCGAACTAAGAAAAACAAAACCATTTAAGTGCACAACGGTAATGAATGAAGTTCAAATAAACCCCAGTAAGCTTTCAATACTATCAATCCAAAGAAACAAGTATTGGATATTTAAGTCTTCCATACTAGAATTCCTACATTATGAAACAGGCAGGACCTCAAAGGAAGAATATGATTCTGATGAGTCATCTGATACAGATCATAAGATTACTAGAGACATGACAGCGATGAAAATATCCAATAGTAATGATCTGACCACATCTAATAAACAAGGATCCATATCTTCAAGTTCTAGTTTTGATAAAGAAGTCGATAATTCCAACAAAGAAGATGCTAGCAGCAAACCTAGACCAATACCTGAAGATGATGGGTTTGAGTCGTATTTCTTCCATATAGCATTTACTCCTATAGAGTGCACTATAATTTGTTCCAGTAATGTTATGAAGAGTTTGTTTGTGGAACCTTTGAAGATATGCGAACAATTGGGGTATGATGATGTGAAATTAATAGATCAGACCTTTGTCAATTTGCAAATCGATAGTGGTGGTGTTAATGATGATCATCGAATTCTTGAACTAACAAAACCCTTATCAGAAAATGGCATATCATTGTTCTTCTTATCTAGTCATTTCAGTGATATTGTCCTAATTCCTGATCATTTAGAGCAAAAGGTTATAAATATTTTAACTAACAACAATTTCGAGTTTAATGATCTTTCCGGTAGCTATATCATAAATGGGGCTGTGATGACGCCTACTGAAGAGTCACCTCCATCAGAGTTGGAAAATCAAACCTTCACCTTATTTAAACAAGCAAATATCAAACCAGTGGTGAATAAAGATATATCATTATTATTGACAGGTTCGAGATCTAATGATGTAAATCGGACAATACTCCAAACAGCCACAAATATCTCAAAGAACAACATTCCTGATTACTTTGCCATAACTCGAACATCGATAAATGAAGTTTCATTGATCTTACCTAAATCATCACATGAAAGAAACAGATTGGGGTTTAGTTCAAAGTACTTGATTGGTTCTACTCAGGATGTCATTAACCCTATAACTATTGACTTACAGAAACTTCCAATCGATTCTACGGGAATCGTGGCGGGAGTGGCTAGTAAGATTATTAATGGAGTGGAGTTTTCATTTGAATTGAGTTATTTATCTATGGGGAGATCTGGGATCTTATTGATTCCAAAGGAGGATATTGATTATGTAGAGGAGGTGTTGAATGAGGTTGATTATACCTGAATGGCACAATGAGCGATACTGTTACCATTCAGCTGTCTTGGAAGATCTTTGTAGATATAATGAATAACCAAGCATTCTCCCCTAAGTCGTAATTTCTTTATATTGTGATTTTCACATTTCGCATTTGCAGCCAAAATGACAATTATACTACTAAGCGTAAACTACCTACATGTATAGTAACTCTAAAGTATAGAATGGGTCTAGAAGAGCCTTAGAGTCACAGAGACTTATTGAAAATGCATTTATTAAACCTACAACTACGTAGACTAATTCTTTCTACCCTTCTTCTTGGTCTTACTAGTTGACCAACCATCTTCATCAAAAGATGCTACCTTATCAGCACTTTGAACAATGGCAATCTTCCAAGCGTCTAAGTCGTTAGAAACTTGTCTTTCAACTTGAGATCTCTTTTTCAAGAAATCTTGAGCAAATACTCTACCGTTCATAGTGGTTGAAGATCCATAGATGGTTTCAGAAATCAATTGTGATGAATCAGAATTGTTAGGTAATGAGATGAACATTTCAAGTAAATCAGTTGAAGAGACATTTGGATACAAATTGATCATTTGTGATCTTGCCCAAAGAATGAATTCTTCTCTTAATTTACTTGAATTATCAGTTACTGGGATTGGTGCACTAATGTTTCTTAAAGTTTGAGGATTTGATACTTTAGGGGTGGTGATAGTGTTGATACTGGATGAACTAGTAGCTCTAACTGGTTTCTTAGCACTTGTAACTGTTGTCCAAGCATTAGTATTGATAGATCCTGATTGGGATAAGGTTGTAGCCAACGAGGTTTGAGAAGTGGATGATTTCCTAGACTTAGCTAATTCACTTGCTCTTCTTTCTTCTTCTTGAATTTCAGCTAATGTCTTAGCAGGTTTGACTACTTGGTTAACATTTCCCCATCCCATTGTTGGCAACTTAGGTTTATCCTTTTCGAGTTCTTGTTTTTCAAGAATCTTGGATTCTTCAATCAATTTGCTTTGAGCTTCAAGCTTATCGATCTTGGACTTTTGGGATTTTTCATTCTCTAATTTTTGAATGTCCCTGAGTCCCAATTTTGGTGTAGAAGTTTCAGAAACTGATGCCCATGGTGCTTTAGCAGTTGCTGATTTTTGCTCTTCTTTTTCTTTAACTTCGTGTTTGTGGACAACCAAAGGTTTTCTTACTACATTGAAATCAAGTTTGACGACTTTTGGTTGTTCTATGACTTCTTCCTCTGGTTGTGGTTCTGGTTCAGGTGAAGGTGAAGGTTCCTTTTGTGGTTGAGGAACTTCAGGTTCCACTCTAACGACATTTGGTTGGACAATAGGTTCAGGTTTGATGACATTTGGCTGAACTATTGGTTCAGCTTTTATGACATTTGGTTGGACGATGGGTTCCTCAACTGGCTCTGGTTGAGCAACTTGAGATTGTGATTGTGACTGAGTAGCTTGTGACTGTAAGAATGGAGAACTTACTCTAGAATGGGAATGGGACCATGGAGACCTTGGAGCAGGATTAGTGATATTACTAATGTTATTTATAGGATTGATTTGAGGTTGAGATGCTGAAGGAGTTGAAGGATTTGAATAATCATTAACATTCAACCCCCAGGATTTATTAATGTTATTGGCTATAGGGTTAGCTATGGATGATGATAAGGACGGGTTGGAGATTTGTTGATGTAATAATGATGGCATATTATTAAGGCCCATGACTGGAGTCACTGAGTTGATGGAATTGTTGATATTTCCCATAGAATTATAGCCGTATGGTTGATTGAAATTCAAGTTGGTTTGGATCGATGACAAGTATGGTTGATTGAGCATTGGATTAAGTAAATAGTCGTTTAAAGGTCCATTTAATGAGCCATTAGCAGGTGGGGTGGGGATTGGTGGTAAGGGGACATTAAATGGTTGCACGGAATTATTGACACTAATGCAAAAACTTGATAAGGAAGTGTATTCACCGTTTTGACGTTTAATTTGTAATTCACCATTCAAGTATCCTGCACTGTACCAATTCTGCATAAGCTCCCCATTAAACGGACCTTGCTCTTTATTGGATGAGTCTAAATAGTACCACTGGATGTCTTTTGGTTGGACGAGGGACGGTCTAGGAACTGGATCGTCGTCAATGACTTTGGCAATAGATTCTTCTGAAAATGCTTCTAGGGGATGTATGTTTGATACTGGTTGGTTTTGTATGGGTTGATTTACAGGTTGATTTTGTACGGCTTGTGATTGGGATTGTGACTGGAGATGAGACTGTAAAGGCTGGGAGCCCTGTTGATCTCGATCCAATTGACCATCCACTAAATTCAATTTCTCTAATGATAAATCATCACTTCTAACAACCAAGGGATCAACTAATTGATGATGTTTGAACGATTCTGAATCATCTTGAATGAACTGACTTAAGTCGGTCGATTGTAATTCTGACTTGATTTGATGATAAACATCGACAGCTTCGTTTAACGAATAAATCTTTGAGTCTTTATTGAAAGGGATTGATAAATGGGAATGACCATTTGAATAGTTTCCATTAGAGTTTGGAACAGTACCGTTGGATTGGATTCTGGTGTTAGTAGAAGCTAGACAACGCCACGAAACGTGGGCTTGGCCTGAACAAGAACATGATTATCCAAGCGGTACCACCAGAATGGTACCACCTAGCAAGTCAGGAGACTTAAGATAACATACGATGATTGTGACATGCTAATAAATATCTAATTGAAAAATTTTTAGTCGTGCGAAGTTAGTACGATGCTAGTAGTGTCGATGCGCACTGTAGACAGTATGACGATAGGGCTTCCCATAAAAGTATCTATCCGCAAACACCTTCGATACGAGGTAACTATTCCAGAGAGATCACACCTACGATTTAGACAAGAGATGAGCCATAAATTGACCAGAAATGGACCAAAGTTGAACAAGAAATGAATACATAATACATATACTTTTATAATCTAATTATCAGTCTTTTGTTTTTTTGATTCAGGTTCAACAGAATCATTTAAATCACTATGAAAATCTTTAATTATAGAGTCAACATCGTCAATATTTAATTGTCTGACATCACCTAAGATTTTAATTTTAGCAGTGACTTCTTTGATTTGATCATCAGTTAAATTTATGTTCAATTGTTCAACTCTTGATTTGATAGCATTCCATCCAGTTAATCTGTTAGCGAAATGAATGTATCTAGTTAAACCGAAATCACTTGGGTTTAAGATTTCATAAGTTGATGGGTTAGCTAAAATGGCTTTAGCATGAATACCAGCTTTATGAGTGAATGCACAGAATCCAGTGATTGGATTATTGAATGGGATATTAACTTGAACTGCATCAGCAACCAAGTTTTCTAAATCTCTTAATTTGTGTAATTTATATTTGGATAAGACGTAATCTCTGTCGGCAGTTATCATTCTGGCCATTAATCCCCCTAATGGAGTAATTCCGTTTCTTTCACCAATACCTAATACAGAAACATCGATTAATTTAGCTCCTCCTTCTAATGCAGTATATGCATTAGCAATAGCACAACCAGTATCATTATGGAAATGACATTCAATATCACAACTTACGACACTTTTTAAAGTTTTAACTAATTCATAAACTTGTCTTGGATTAGCACATCCGACGGTATCGGCTATACCGACTCTGTTAACCCCGATTTTATCAACGGTTTTATAAATGTTTAATAAGTCAACCAAGTCACTTCTGAAAGAATCTTCAGAACTGAATCTGATTTCGATTCCTTTGGATTTGACAAATTCAATAACTTCAATAGCACTTTGGGCAATATAATTCATATCTTTACCATGACTATATTGTCTAAGGTATTGAGAAGTTCCAATGACAACATCAACACCATCAACACCGGTTTCAACAGCAACTCTAGCGTCATCCATGTGACATCTAATATGAGTTAAAATTTTGGATTTTAATCCTAATTTACAAATAGCTTCACAATCTCTTCTACTCTGTTCACTAGCAACTGGGGAAGTTAATTCAATATAATCAACTCCAAAATCATCTAAAGCTTTAGCAATTTCGATTTTTTTTTCAGTGGTAAAGAAAGCATTGGCGAATTGCTCACCTTCTCTAAGAGTACTTTCAATTAATTCGAATTTTCCCACATTTGAGAGGAAATCTGATGGATTTGGTCCGTATGGATTTGTAGACATTTTATTAAAGATCAAGTGCAATTGTGAAAAATTTTATATGAATTTTCATTATACCCCGATGGCCTGTATATAAGCCCATTGATAAGTCAATGAGTCAGATGGAGGGTGAGCGGGTTGCAAGTGGGCATTCCACGACCGGAAATATTACTGCGTATGACTAAGCATGTTAGTCACTGTAACGTTTATGGTAGGTTAATGTGCTCTAGCCATGTCACTGGGGATATATGGTACTAGAATTGACTCGGATTACGTAACATTACCAATACTAAACTCTTCAATACTATAATTCTCTGCGACACTAAAATACATTACACTATACACTGAGAGAGTAAAGGTCAGGATGATCTAGATTGTCCGTGACAAGTTGACTGGACATGGGTCTTGGCAAACCCAGAGTAAGTTGGTTAAGATTAAAATGTGATCGATTTTCACCGATCTTTACTTCGTTCAGATTAGATTAGATTAGCTCAGATTAGGATCTCTCACTTGAAATCATCTTAACATACCTAAAAATCTCCCCTTTGAACTTTCCCATCTCATCATCCTTAATGATCAACTTATTATTCAATCTCTTTAAGATCGTCTTGATAATACAATTGATGTCATTGTTACTCAATCCTACTAAATGTTGCCAATTTTTATGAACCTTTTCCTTCATCAATACCAACTTAATACATCCAATAATCAACTTCTTTAATGGATAATCCATTTCATTGAAATTAGCAAAATTATTAGATTGATTCAAGTACCTTAATAAGTAAATTATATCCATGTATCTAAACAAATATATCATGGATTTCAAAAAACTATTAAGTGATAATTTTAATCGGTTAATTATGATTACTAACCATTTCTCTAAAGAAATTTTTGACTCCTTAGACGAAGGAGGGAATAAGTTTGTGATTTTAATTGATACATATTTAATAATTATCATCATTAATTGATTTCTTTCTTGTTTAAAGACTTTTGGTGATAAATTGGTTACTTTTGATAATTTTGATCTTTTTCTTTTCTTTTTGATCTTTTTAGTTGAACAATCTGAAAAATTAGAGTTTGGTGTGGTTGGGATTGTATCAAAATCAGTGTAGTCAGTTTCAAAGAACTCACTAAGAAGTTCTTCACCAGGGATGTTGCTTATGGCATCTTCATCATGTCCATCAATTTGTCCCTCTTGAACTGGTCCAACTGCACTGGCCTCTTGACACTCCAACTCCCCAACCTCCTTAACTCTAACACTATTAGAATATTGTGAAGTTTTAACTGAATCATATTCATCTTCATCAGTTAAGTCACTCACCAATAATGGCAAATCATTTATATAATCATTAATATTGAACTTTGTCATCTTCACTAGATCACTACAATATAAACAACACTAAGTACACAATACACAAGTTAATTTAGAACTTCGATTTCCTTTAAATACTTTATGCTTAAAACCTTCTTATCCCCTCGTTGAGCTAAGAATCACTATGCTTTGTAATGTTGTTACTTAATATAAACCCATTACGGATACTTTAAAATGGTAAAAAAAATGTTAAATTTGAATGTTAATAGTTAATACGTTAGTTAATACGTTAGACAATACGTTTCGAAAATCAGTTGATGAATTCTTGTGTTGTGTTGAAAAATTTTCAATATATTTTATATATTGTGTATCCTTATGATGGTACGGATTTTGACGGATTCTGACGATGAACGCGAACTTTAGAACTAGGGTTAGTACGGAATTCGGTGGTAACTTAGAACGAGATTGGTAAGTTTTGCGACGGTTTTGCAACGAAAAAAAAGAAATTTAGTGAGTCATAATTTCATGTCGTGTACCAATCGTTTCATTATGGTAAGTTACCACTGCTACTGTAGCCCTAACTAGCCATAACCGTAGCGAATGAGACTACTTACGGCGGCTGGATTTATAAGTCCAGATTAATGTACACCTAATTGTACGGATATGTGGGCAAATGTAACATTGCAGATGTGTGCTAGAATTTTGTATAGTTGAACTAGGCGGCGTTCACAGTTTAGGGCCGATGAGAAGAATCAAAGGAGTCAAAGGAGTCAAGGTTAGGGACATAACTACCCTGAATCAGACAAACGTCCCTGTCTCTATATAATTGAACTAACGAATGAACACAAACACAAGTCTCTATCGCTCTTTATCAGTGGTTAATTTGGAGAATCCTGTTTCATGGCATCCCATCATCCCATCACTTCGTGATGTGATGGATTGGTCGCAATGTCAGATATGAGAACCTACAAAGATGCTATAACAGCACTTAACACCCTTCAATCCAACTTCACGTCGCTTGAAGCCAAACGTCTTCTTGGCCCCTCCATTGACAAAAACGAATACAGCATAAAAGTCGTCTATGAATACATTAGAAGATTAGGTTACAAACCTGCAGATTTTAATAACCTCAATATTATTCATGTCACTGGTACTAAAGGTAAAGGATCTACCTGTGCATTTACTGAATCGATTCTTTTAAATTATAGACCTAAGATCAAAAAGATAGGTTTGTTTACATCTCCCCATCTCAAGTCTGTGAGGGAAAGAATCAGAATTAATGGCCAACCCATTGAAGAAGTAAAATTCACCAAGTACTTCTTTGAAGTATGGGACAAATTATCATCAACAACATCCAATGAAACTGAGTTCCCAGACTTGCAACCTAGTAGTGAAGTCAAACCAATGTACTTCAAGTACTTGACGATTTTGTCGTACCATATCTTTATGAGTGAAGGTGTTGATACTGCGATCTACGAAGTAGGTGTTGGTGGGAAATATGATTCTACCAATATCGTCGAAAAGCCAACCGTAACAGGGATTAGTGCTTTAGGTATTGATCACGTAGCAATGTTAGGTGATACCATTGAATCCATCACATGGAACAAAACCGGAATCTTTAAGCCTTCTGTCCCTGCGGTGGTCAATAGACAACTCGAGTTTCCTGATATTGAACTGTATGTAGACAAGAGAGCTTCTGAAATAGGGGTATCAAAATTAACATTCGTAGATGGCAAACGAATTTCCAATCTTAAATTAGGACTTTTAGGCGACTTTCAATACGATAACGCCGCATTGGCTATAAAATTAGCATCAACTCATTTACTAAAATTAGGCATAACTTCCGACTTACCTAGCGAAGATTTGTCGTATATTCCTAAATCGTTCAAAAAGGGTTTGGAAAACACCAAATGGGACGGAAGATGTCAAATTTTACCAGAAAAACCTGGGTTTAAAGGCATTACTTGGTACATAGATGGAGCTCATACTATTGAATCAATCAATGTCGCAAGTAGTTGGTTAATCAATGCGTTTAAATCCACAAAACCAAAGGTCCTCTTGTTCAATCAACAAGGTAGAGAGACCGCAGATCTTCTTTTGAAACGGTTATATAAGAATTTAGACGGCAATGTCAAATTTGATCACGCTGTGTTTTGCACTAACATAACTTGGGCTACAGGTTACAATTCTGAACTCGTGTCTATGAACAACTCCAAAGAAGCCGTGGACCAATTGGTGGTACAAAAGCGTTTTGCTGACATTTGGACGGAACTAGGTGGTACGGATGCAAAGGTTTTCAAAGAGATCGAATTAGCTTTGAATTATATCAAGTCTTTAGGTGAAGTTGATGTTTTTGTTTGTGGGAGTTTACACTTAGTTGGTGGTGTTTTGAGTGTTTTAGATGGCGATAGGGATTCTTAAACTGCTAAACCTACTACTACCAAAGAATTATCACCATATATATCACAGGTTCTGGAGTTAGCCCAGAGCTCGTTTCCACACGGGACTTATAGATGTACATAGAATATATGCCTCTAATTGCTATTTACATAGAGTGAGATCAACTGTATCGTATATGAATCTACACATTCGTGCTAATGACTTACTAATCTATATTTCCGGTTGGGAACTTGAAATGTTTAACTTTGTGATTGTTCACCTACTAGTTAGTGATCAGCAAAGCTGACAAGTAGCTAAGCTATTAGAACCTTCTCGTTATCGGGGGCGGATAAGTAACTAATTAACTTTGCTCATCAGGTTCGCTCATTAATTACTGGTTCTAAATTCCTCTACCACTCTACCAACATTAACTAAACTCTCCCTCCATACACTCAAACTCTCCTTAACTCTTTGCAAATTAACATTAACACTATCATCAAAAGGTAAAATAAACTTATTAACTCTAATCAATTTAAATGTCTCATTCAATTGATCCAATTTTCCTTCAATCAAATTATTCTTGATTGCATTTATGATGAGAACTTCAACTTCTTCACCATCAACTGGGATTTCACTATACTTAAACACCACTTGGTTAGAATTTTCAAAGTACTTACACAAACTTAGAATCTTGGACTTGGATTTAAGTAATGGGAAGTCGGCAGATTGTAATAATTCTCCGTTTAAGTATCTTAAGAATAAATCAACTAATGGGTCAGACTTATTTGTTATTAATGCCTTACTGACATTGTTATTAATCATGAAACTTAAATCGATGGTTTTACTATTCAATCCGAAATTTATCAATTTAGTCAATTCGTTCAAACTGACATCATATTGGGCCGTAAATTCGGAAATCAACACTAACGAAGAGTGGGTCAATTGTTTATCTAACAAGATGAAGTCCCAGAACGTTCTTTTAAGTTGAGATTCTTCAGCATTGAGCTTAGTTAACCATGAAACTAAATTGGCACCAAATGATGGCGAAATGATCTTGAAGTCTAATTGTGCATCTTCAAAGAATTTTATTATCACTTGCAATAATTTGAACCTTAATTCATGGGTCTCTGGTACTAAATTGAATAATAATGTTAATTCTGATAAGATGGTAGTTGGTTTGATTGACTTTTTATCTCTGAAAGAGGTTTCGGTATTACTGATTTGGAGTAAATTTTGTAATAATTTTTGATCGGCCAATACGGTTTCGATATTGCCTTGCAATTCAATTAATATAAACACAATAAGATTGAAAGCTGGTTCGAAATCTTTATCATTAAGTTTGGATAAGATTTGAGGATTGGTGATCTCATAGACTTTTTCAACGATGGCTTGTTTGTTGGTGACATCTCCGTTCATGGCGATGTGGGGGTGGAGTGAGGTACTAAAGGTGTTGGATTCTTGGACTTGGTCGATGATTTCTCCAAGCTCCCTAACGGAGTTTCCTAATTCATTATCTACTATGAAGACTGACATGATGAAAAATTTTCACGCACCGCACCTAACTAACCTACGCACCCAACTAATGAGCACAGTCAGATAGTGGGTCTGTGGTATGCCTGGATCTGTTTCCTTTCTTAAGGGCTTCTCTCAGACCATCATGCTCTGTATGGTTATGCTATCATTCTGTAACTAAGTGTGATGGGTCATTAGGGCTTACTAAGACAGCGCACATCATTTGCAGCCGTAGACTCAACTGAGCGCGTTACTATTACAAGGCATATTTCCGTTCTTAACCTCTGTACACCGACATGCTACCCTTAAACACCCAAGGCACCTTTACATCACTTATGGTGACATTGGGGTAGTCCTGGTTTGTCTTTTGTTTGAATTATTCTCCTTTGACAACTTAAATCAATTATATCAGCCGCACCATCTCTATAGATTTTGATATCATTCACATACAGTCAGTTTGTGTTGGATTCTACTCATCTTCACTGAAAGAATACAGAGAACCCATCCAATACAAATAGAAATATCTTTTGAAATAAAATGAACAAAGAACACCATTTTAACAACCCTTTATTTACCTACTCATAAATGCGACATTGTCGAATGTCGTTATATAGACTAAAGTACTGGTCAAAATTCATCCATTTTGTTTCGATTATCTTCTATTCGTGTTGACAGCCGACTTCTTGATACCTACAGACGGACAAAAGTTTAGTCATGGTGGTCAAAAAGAAGACTTAGAACGCTTATATGACCAGAGAGTGACTTGTCTCATACTCAAAGTATTCTTTACTTACGTCTCTAGAAGCTACAAGGAAGAGAAAATGATCTAATATTTATTTACTTAATCTAAACAAAAAGTTTTTATGGTACAAATGATTTGATGGTTTAAGTTACCTCATCAAAGAAGGAAGAAGGGGGATAAGCGAACCAGGATTCAAGTAAGGCAGTAGTAACAATGTCAAGGTGATAGAAAGAGTTCTAGTCTCTCTTCGCTCTACTAATCTTCCTCCTCCTCATTAATTGGTGCTACCTTTCCCTTACCATCCCTCTTCTTATACTTTGTCAAAGGAGGAGACGCCAGCCTTGGCAAAGACGTCTGAAATGCAAAATTCTCGGGTGACCCCACTCTCTGAGGTCTTTTTGGAGCTCTAGGTATCGTGCTAATCGGTAATACATCACTTTCGTCCGAACTATTACTCGATACCTGACTCAAGGATGACTTTTTCTGATGAAACTTGTTAGTGGTGGTAGTGGTAGACATAGATGCTATGGATACATCACTTGATACTTGACGTTTATAGCTCGGTCTATGTTTCTTCCGAACATCATAGGCTGAATTATTAATCGACAGATCATACATCTCCTCTTCAAATTCGTCCATAGAATCGCTATCGCCTAAAACTTCCAGCTCTGATTCCGACATCATTGTTGAAAGTTGACTAAGATGACTGACTTGACTGATTTGGGAAATAACTGACGATGGTCTGGTTCTCATTCGGATGGCAGTTTCTGTAGTTTCCGATACGGGTGTAGATACTTGACTTGTACGGTTAACCACTGGTATCGGTGGTTTATCTTCAATAGGTTGAAGAACAATGCTAGGATGGTCCGAATCCTTACGGTCGTGAATAATATTGGACGATACAGGGAGATCTGCCACAGTCTTAGGACTTGGACTGTTGACGGTTAAGTCACTAAATTGATCTCTGTTATCAGCAGGCTCATCTTTACGTTTCCAGAATTGGAGTTTGTTTTTGAGCCCACCTTTGATTTTGTTACTGTGTTTTTCACTAATGGAATTAATGGCACTGGAGATCGATGATCTTCTGGGAGTTGTGTAGAATGAGACGGTTCTGTTTAACGGCGGTGTATTAGATTCATCTTTTGTATCTGTTAGTCTCTTTCTATCTCTTTCACTGGACTTTCTGCCGTTTAAGGCAGGAAGGTTCGTCTTACTTTGACTACGAGAGTTTATACTTAAACTCGACATGATCTTCTCCAATGGTTGACTTCCATCTTCCAAAGATAAAACTGATTTGACTCTTCGCTTGGAGTTACTAAGTGATCTTCTAGCTCGTTTACTCTTATAATGTTTCTTCCGTTTTTTATAAAACTCCTTGGTCAAAACCAACTCATAGAATGCAGTCAAGGAATTCATCTCCCCATTGTTGATGTCATTCTGCAATCGATCAATTTTTATGTCCGCCTTATGGAAATACTTAAGAATATGTTTACCCATTTTCGACTGGAACGGTGCTACTCCCGAGTTTTGGTGCTGAGTTATCGACATAATGGACTCGGAATCGGTGGCTTGCATGGAAGAAGACCGTTTAGGCTTCTCTGGGAACTTATTGGTGATATCAATAAGAAATTCCGAATTAAGAATCTCGTTAGTATTGGGTCTTAACATTGGATCTTTATTCAACATCTTCTTTAAAAGCTTTATAGCACTTTGAGGAACATCGTCATTATAAACAGGTTCTTCATGGACAATTTTGAATTTGGTTGCAAGGTCATCATCTTCATCAAACGGCATTTGTCCGTATAACATCGTATATAAAATGATTCCCAACGACCAAATGTCCGTGGAAACCCCGTTATACTTTTCACCTTTCAATACCTCTGGAGCCATGTAGACTGTAGTACCACAAACTGTCGACAAAAAGTTTCTCTTTATAGAACTAAACTCCCTTACAAAACCAAAATCAGTCAATTTTATCACAGTTTGTTTCTTATCACCAAACAAAATGTTCTCCAACTTCAAATCTCGATGCACAAGGTTCAATGAATGCACATATTTGATAGCATGAATGATCTGCCAGAACAATTGCTGGCACTCTTTGAATTCTATACGTCTTTTTTCATAAATGTAATAGTAAAGTTCGTTCCCCTGACAATACTCCATCACTAGCCACAAATGGTTTTCAGTTTTAATGACCTCGTATAACTTGACGATGTTTTTGTGTCTTAGTTGTTTGTGGTAGTAAATTTCTCTGACAATATTGGGATCTTCCGTTATCCCACACTTTAGTACAACTGGCATATTTAGAAGGACATGATTAGCTAAATAGACTTTTCCAAAAGCTCCTTCGCCAATTTCTTCGATGATTTCATAATTGCCTATCTGGTTGATCTCTCTGGATGTGATTTTGAGGTAGAAGTCGTTAAAGTCTTTGGCTAGTTGGGCCTTATTTGCTTTTTCATTCATCCTTCTCGCACACTCTCAATACCTGAGCATTATACCAGAGCGTAGCGATGGTATGCGATGGTAGCGCTGGTAGTCAGTACGTCCATTTTTAATCGTATGTTGTAGAGGGGTTTTAGAAGTAAACGTATCATACTTATAGTTACAGGACTGTCAGTAGCATAGTTTAGAGACCAACTGACAGACCTAAGGTGAGCTGACGTAACTCGAGATGAGACAGAATGACACGAATCTCAGTACCCCTCGTTTTATATAATAATGTCTAACGGAACCGTACGGAATGGCACGGAATTTGTATTTGTTCAAGGGTTGTGCTTTGTAAGATTGAGTTACATGGTAGTGAATATTGGCTTCAGATGGGCTGATTAGAGATAACCATTAAGGTCCTCCCCTCACGCATCTCATTCATTTTGTAATGATATCACGATGAATTCGAAGAGATGACTTGAAGAGCTATCACGAAGGTCTGGGATTGATTTGCACTAAGGCAAAAAGACTGGTAGGTGATTTCATCATGATGTACGAAGATATGGCTTCATATTTGGCCATTTACGTGCAGTTGTTTAAGCATATTTAATGGTTGGGAACTCTATACTCTCGATAAAGAATGATCTTGGTTTGTAAGGTGTAAGGCATCTCTGATTAATTTAACCACCACCTAGAGCGACTTTCGCCCTATTTTCGTACCACAAGTGTGCACTTTGCTACTAGAACTCCGGCTCACCTCGCATCGTATCGCATCGCATTATGTTAAGATCATACAAGTCTAAACATGTACGACCATACGTACGACAGTGGACCCGATCATACTCCAATCCCGTCCATGGAGTTACTCAACCACTTCAAAACATGTTAGATACTTTCAAAACCCACCCCACCATCCCCCCACATGAAATTAATCGATTATCAAAATTATTCACAGATAAAATCAATAAACTTCCACAAAGTCCTTGCCAAACCATAGGATTGGAACATTATTTAGACCCAAATTGGAATAACATTAGTGGTGTTTTAAACAGTATTCATCAAAATCGAATCCCTGAACCATTAGTTAAGAAGTTCAAATCCAAAAATAACCTTATCCAGTACTTATTCACTAAACTATTTGAAAAACAGTACCACGAAGAGTTGGTAGCCAACACCCCAGGTATAGTGAAAGATATTGACTTCTCCAATCCAGCATTTTGGTTTCCTGAGGCCAGGAAGATGAAGAGAAAGATTATAATGCATGTGGGGCCAACTAATAGTGGAAAAACGTATGCTTCATTGAAACGGTTGGAAACTGCAAAGTCTGGATACTACGCTGGCCCATTAAGACTCTTGGCCAGAGAGATCTTTGAAAAGTTCAATAGCCAGGGTGTAAGCTGTAATTTGTTGACAGGAGAAGAAGTTATCCCTGTGACAAAGGCAGACGGCCAACTGAGTTTGATAACCAGTGGAACGATAGAGATGATCCCGTTGAACAAGAAGATGGATTTGTGTATTATCGATGAGATTCAAATGATTAATGATGGGTCAAGGGGAGAGGCATGGACTAATGCCTTATTGGGGGTCCAGGCCAAAGAAGTCCATGTTTGTGGAGAAGAACGAGCAGTGGATATAGTCAGGGCGATTACCAACTTAACAGGAGATGAACTAGTCATAAACCGATACGAGAGATTAGGTAAGCTTGAAGTAGAAGACAAACCAATTAGATTATCTCAGCTCAAAAGCGGAGATTGTGTGGTGACGTTCTCCAAACGAAAGATCCTTCAACTCAAAGTGCAAATAGAACTGGAAACCAAAAAGAAAGTGGCAGTAATTTACGGGGCATTGCCACCAGAAATCCGTAGTGAACAAGCAGCGGGATTCAACAGTGGAAAATATGATATTCTAGTAGCTTCAGATGCTGTAGGAATGGGTTTAAATTTGGCCATTAAACGTATAGTATTCTCGACTGTGGAGAAGTTTAATGGGATGGAAATGGAGAAACTTACTAAGTCCAGTCTAAGGCAGATAGGAGGTAGAGCCGGAAGGTTTAGTCATGACAAGAACAACCTAGGGGGAAAGATCACTGCGTTCAAACCCTCTGATTTGCGTTTCATAAAACAAAATATGATCGGGGATTTACCCCCAATTAAGACCGCATATATTTGGCCTACACAAGAAGTTTGGATTAACTTTATTTCCAAGTACCCTCACCTTAAAACCATGGATAAATTGTTTAGACAATTGAGCAGGGTTAAAATTAATTCCCCATACTTTGAATTGACGGAATTAGATGCCAGGTCGGACTTAATGGAGTTGATAGTAGCTCAAAACTTTCACCTTCATCTCCCCGTAGAAGCTCAATTGAAGCTCAGCATTGCACCAGTCAACCTCAGAGGTGCTTCTGAAAGGGTCGTAGATACGGTCATTGACTTCTTACGTAACATCATCGATAATAAATCCAGATCAGTGATGGATTTTGACTTTCTTCCGTTGTCGTTGATAAAGGAGAACACAAGATCAGTTGAGGTTGACACGACCATGCAAAAGTTAACCAGACTTGAAGAGAGTCATAAAATGGTGTTGGTGTTCATGTGGTTAGCGCAAAGATGGCCGTATGCATTTGTGGATATTGAGAGTGCATATGATTGGAAGGTTCTAATAGAGAAAAGGATCAGTGATGAGTTGGATAATTTAAAGGTTCGCCGCGGGCGGTCCTCTACCTGAACCCTGCCCGGAACGAAGGGTTAAAGCATTGCAACTATACTTTAAAGAGTAGAATTATCACAGTTAGCAAGTCTTTGCTACAAACTAGCTAGCTTGCTACCTCCACGTATCCTCCTTTAGTTCAACCAAACGGAGGTACGAGCACACGACTGTAAATAGACAAATGTACATACCATCGGAAATCGCAAAACAATTCCTATCCCCCTAAAAATCCCCCACGCTTTGAAGCGCTCCCCCACTAGAAAATCATTTGCATACCAAAATTCCGATAATTTATACTTTTTATTTATCCAGTTATATATTCATTACTACCCCATATAATTTAAGTACTTACACAAACCTAAAAAAGCAATGACAGTCCCAGGAACCATAATAGTTATAGGAGGTCCATCAGGTACAGGTAAAACCACAGCAGCATCAAAATTAGCTAAATATCTTGGATGCCCATATGTTGAAGGTGATAGTTTACATCCTGAAGCTAATATCAAGAAGATGTCAGAAGGTAAACCATTAACTGACGAAGATAGATGGGATTGGCTTGTGACCTTGACTAAAGCAACCGTTGAAAAGTGTAAGGAGTCCCCTAGCCATACAGCTATAGTGACATGTTCTATATTGAAAAAATCATACAGAAAGTTAATCAAAGAAACTGGGAGTCCAATAAGGTTTAAATTTTGTTTCCTTTATGCATCATTTGACGAATTAGTCAATAGAGTTGAAAATAGAAAGAATCATTATATGAAATCAGATATGGTTAAATCCCAATATGAGATTATGGAAGTTCCAGCAGGTGATGAATTGATTGTAAATGGAGGTGATTGTGTCACTATTGATACTACTAATAAGAACATGGACATAATTTTTGAAGAAGTTGTTAATACTCTCACCAGATAGCATTTGTAGATATATACGTAGAAATAAGTTTTTAGATGTTTTACACTATTTGTGTGTTTGTGTACACTATGGTCAGTTTGTGTACATTGTAGACTCTATTTATGTACAGCTGTTTGTGTAATTCCTTTGGAGTTTCTTTAAACCTCTTTTTGAAGTTCTTTAAACGACTCTTTGTGTACAGTCCTATACACCCCATGGTAGTTTCAACTCCCCCGCAGGTCATTTTCTCATCGCAATGCTAACACTAGATTACATACAATCATTACCATACATAAATCCTACCCACGAAAGACGAACTGTACTTATACTTGGTGGGTGTAGTGGTCTAGGGTGGTACACTGTCCTTCATTTATATCTCCATGGGTATATAGTCTACATCACAGGTAGGTCCAAATCTCGAGTGTTTAAGTCCATCGATGAGTTAAAAGCTGAAGCAATTCATCTAAGACTGCAGTACCGGTCCCTGCAATTCCAGTACAGGTTTCTTGGAGAACTTATTTACTTAGAACTTGACTTATCAAACCTCAACTCAGTGCTTGCTGCTGCAAATAAGTTAATCAATCTAGAAGATAATTTGAACATTCTCATCAACAATTTAAGTACCAACTTTTTACCATACATGAAGACACAAGACGGGTTTGAAATCCAACTACAGTTGAACTACATTTCTCCATTTTTGCTTATCATAAAGTTACTACCATTATTGGAAAACACTGCCAATTTGTTCCCAGATATCGAACCACCTAAAATCGTATACACCAGTACACCAAGCCATTACTTCTTACTTAAGTACTTTGACATGGATATCGATTTCAATTACCGTCCTATATTCTTCTTTAATTGGATACGGTACGGCAAAGCTAAAGTTTCGGGGATTCATCTTATCAAAATGTTAGCATTACGAAACCCTCGTATTCTTAGTACGATAGTCGACCCAGGATTTGTAATGAATCCTACGATATTCAGTTTCTTTACGAGGTTACCATTTATAGGGATTCTCTTTTGGTGTTTGTTTCTGATCTTTGGTCATTTCTTCGGTAGTACTGTTGAAGAGGGATCATTTGCAGTGGTTAAGACGTGCTTGGACCCAAACTTAGGGTTCGAAGATAATGGGAAAATGTTCGATAGAGATGGAAAATTGACTAGACCGTCCAAGGTGGCGGGCAATATGGACTATGCTGCTAGGACATGGATTTGGACAATAAAGAAATTGAATGAGAGGAACGTTCATATTCCCAATTAATCAAGGAAGAGCATTATCATGAGATGACCCTATTGGGACATCCACTGGGGGAGAATCCTCCAATCCCTACCGGGTTGTATAAATAAATCATATATTAACTATTGTAGCGGTCTGTTACTCTACGAAAACTTTAAACGCTCCGTGCCTAGAGTTTGGAATCGTGGTCCAATCTTTCAATAACAATAGAAGAGGCACCACCACCACCATTACAAATACCAGCAACACCGATCTTACCTCCTTCTTGAGTCAATACGTTCAATAAAGTAACAACAATTCTAGCACCTGAACAACCTAATGGGTGACCTAAGGCAACAGCACCTCCATAAGCATTAACTTTCTTAGAATCAAGATCAATCAATTTAGTATTAGCTAATCCAACAACTGAGAAAGCTTCATTTAATTCAAAGAAATCAACATCTTTAACATTGATCTTTGCGTGTTTTAAAGCTTTTGGTACAGCCAATGATGGTGCAATAGTGAAATCAACTGGGGCAGTTGCAGCTTCACCCCATCCACTGATTTTAGCCAAAGGTTTTAATCCTAATTCTTTTAATTTAGATTCACTTACTAAGATAACAGCAGCTGCTCCATCGTTTAATTTGGAAGCATTTGGGGCAGTAACTGTACCGTTTTCTTTTTGGAAGACGGTTCTGGCTGATTTTAATTTAGCTTCGTTGAAATTTCTAACTTCTTGATCGGATTCAATTGTAACATCTGGTTTACCTCTAACACCTTTGATGGTGATTGGAGAAATTTCATTTTTGAATTTACCTGATTCTAAAGCAGCTTGTGCCTTTTTATAACTTTCGATGGCGAAATTATCTTGATCCTCTCTGGAGAACCCGTGATCAGCAGCACATTTTTCAGCACATTTACCCATTAAAATATTATCGTAAACATCAGTTAATCCATCCTTTTGAACTCCATCAACCATGACGGAATCTCCATATCTAGCACCTGATCTGGCAGCTGGTAAGTAGTAAGGAGTATTTGACATGGATTCTGCACCACCTGCAACAACAATATCGGCAGTACCAGTTAAAATGGTTTGAGCTCCCAAAATGATAGATTTCATACCTGAAGCACAGACTTTATTGATGGTAGTGGCAACGATTGATTCAGGTAATCCTGCTTTTAAAGCAACTTGTCTTGCAGGAGCTTGTCCTACGTTAGCTTGTAAGACACCACCAAACAAGAGTTCTTCAACTTGGTCTGGTTTTATATCAACTTTTGCTAATGCTGATTTAACAGCATGGGCTCCTAAATCACTATAAGTTAATGAAGATAATTCTCCTTGAAATGACCCAATTGGGGTACGACTAGTGGCAACAATATAAACTGACATGTTCTGTTTGTATTTGATTTTGTGGTTTGAGATGTATCACTTTATAGTAAACTGAACGAGCGATAAACGACGACCGAGCAGGCGAGGAACGACGAAGCGAGGTTATTATTTGGTGAGGCACACCGCGTCACCACTAGTCACCATAGTATTGACATTATAATTTGAAATGTACAGCCTTGGAATACGAACAATGATGAGAAAGGGGCTGGTAAAGTCTGTAGGTGGGTTGACAGTTCCATTGGGATCCAGTATGAAGTCTGCTACCATGTCACCAGTGTCTAGTTCCACCCGCCTCGGTATATCCCTTAGGAACTTCCATCAATCCTTACCAGTCACCGATAAAAGAGTTGAATTAGGTAGAAAAATCCTTACAAAAGTCCCTAATTTCCTTAAACCTTACACCATCAACTTCATCACCAAACCAGTATCAAACTTGACATCATTCCTTATCCTTCATGAATTAACTGCTATAGGGCCATTGATTGGATTATGGTACATCTTTCATAAATATCAAATAACTGTTCCGCTTGATTTACCGCAATGGGCTATTGACAAGGGAACGAGAATTATTGATGATTCTTTGAAGTCTTTTGATTTTAGTGATTTTTCATTGAATGAAAAATTCAAGTTAGTAATGCATGGTGCATATGCTTACGTTATAGTTAAGGCTTTGTTGCCGATAAGGGTTATCATAAGTTTTGGATTGACGCCGTTCTTTACTAAGTTTGTTATAGATCCTATTACAGGGTTGTTCAAGAGTAGGGAGAAGAAGGTGGAGGAGAAAGTGGAGAAGGTTAAGTTGAAGAAGATTGATAAACCAAGGCTTTAGGAGTGAAATGAGAGTTGCTTAACTAACTTTCTACTTATCTCTTCTGCCGAAGCAAAAGGTGTGCTTCCACGTTCTTTATGATGGGTATTGTCTGCTTAATGAGCTGTCTTGGAAAGTATTGGTGATATTCTGCTAATAACAAATCACTCAAATGGCTGATATTTATCATGAAGAACATGTAAATAGAATGAACATAACTCGCTACTCGTCATCCCTCACGACTTCCGTCTCAGTTTATATTTTTCCATTACATTCTATTCTCCCCTACTTAGGTTTATGTGCTTAGTGTTATTTTACGTAATGGGATCTATCTCATGACAAACTCA
The DNA here is from genome assembly GCA_030572395.1 of Yamadazyma michaelii. NCBI lineage: Eukaryota > Fungi > Ascomycota > Pichiomycetes > Serinales > Debaryomycetaceae > Yamadazyma > Yamadazyma michaelii. Next base: position 106,677 of record JAJLZU010000012.1, on the reverse strand, counting down.
GTCTTGGCAGTAACTGGTTTGTTCAGCTCGTTCAGTCTAAACTAACACCTACTGATACTCTTCCACCTCTTGTCTAGTTGGTAGGCTTGAAGTGTTTATGGCTTGATCGGTATTTATAGCTACACCAGTAATCATAGCCAGACCATAGTCGGGATAAGCCCTCCATGTACGATCTCTTACTTTAATTCTATATAGCGGATCCTGTATATAACCTCAGCCTTATGTAGTGTCAGATCCAAGACATCCAACATCAACGACCCAACAATCGTCCGAAATAGGAAATCCAAATAACGGAATGATAACGGGACACGAATTACAATACGGAAATCCCTATAAAATATCTTGGAGTGTATAGAAACAGCGAGAAGAAATAGGGGAAAAGCCCTCATGAAAACAGTCATAACTCAACCATAAGGAACAATTAATGATTATGATCGTGTATCTATGGAGTTGCTTTGATATGTACGTAAGCTGGACTTATTGAACTTATCGGGTATTATAATGGGTAGTATGAAATACTGTGAATTTGTCGTGGTTGACTACAATCTCTACGCTATAAAAATGGACGTACCGCATACTCGTTAACCACCAAACTATCGTACCAGAAACCTACCAAACCCCGATAAATCTTACTAATTTCATAGCCAACTGATTCACACACCGTGTCACACAAACCAATCACATTATAAACCGAGCCCCATAACTATGGCTTTGTAACTTCACATCCACAGTTTCGAATCTAACTAAAACCGCTTATCAGACTGGTAAGGACACTCCCGAAAACTGTGGATTTTTTATACCGATTAAGCAGTTTATCACATGATACATACAAATTTTTTCAATATATAAGTAAACAAATTCCGTCCTAAAAACCATTGATTTGATAACTACTTGTTACATAAACCCCAAACACAATTGTTAATTACAGAAACTCAATTGCTTATTACACAAACGCAAATTAGTTTATTATCAGAGTCAATTAAACCTTAAATCAACAGTTTATAATGTCATCAAATAAAACAGAAAGATTCGGAAACTTCGATATCCATTTCTTCCATGGAGTCGATGAAGTTTTGGAAGATGGTACTTTAGTAGTTAACAAGAAAAATAGAGACGAAGCTAAATATCCGGAATTCTTACCAACTTGGGATCCTCACCAACAATATGAACCATTGAAATTTTTCAAGCATATTGAGCCTGGTACCAGAGCCAACCCTGAGTTACCAAATTTATTCCCAAAAGGTGAAGCTCAAAATGTTAGTAGAATTACTCCTAAATTAGGTAGTGAAATCAGTGGTGTACAATTATCACAATTATCTGATGCTGGTAAAGACGAATTAGCTCTTTATGTTGCACAAAGAGGAGTTGTTGTATTCAGAGACCAAGATTTCGCATCCAAAGGTCCACAATTTGCAGTCGACTACGGAAGACATTTCGGTAGATTACACATTCATCCAACTTCCGGTGCTCCAAAGAACCATCCAGAATTACATATCACTTATAGAAGAGCTGATCCTGGTGAATTTGAAAGAGTATTCAATAATATCACTCATGCTGTAGGATGGCACACTGATGTTTCCTATGAATTACAACCACCAGGAACTACTTTCTTTAGTGTTTTGGATGGTCCAGAAAGTGGTGGTGATACTATTTTTGCTAATGTTGTTGAAGCTTACAACAGATTATCACCAGAATTCCAGAAAAGATTAGATGGTTTACATGTTTTACACACTTCCGAAGATCAAGCTACCAATTCTAGAGGTCAAGGTGGTATTGAAAGAAGAAAACCAGTTTCTAACATCCATCCATTAATCAGAGTTCACCCAGCTACTAAACAAAAATACATTTACATTAACCGTGCATTCTCTAGAAGAATTGTTGAATTAAAAGTCCAAGAATCTGATTTCTTATTAGAATTCTTATACAGACACATTGAACAATCTCATGATTTACAATTAAGAGCCAACTGGAAACCAAACACTGTTGTTGTATGGGATAACAGAGTTGTTCAACATTCAGCTATTATTGATTGGGATACTCCAGTTTCAAGACACGCTTTTAGAATCACTCCACAAGCTGAAAGACCAGTTGCTGATTTAGACGAGTTGAATAAGGAGGAATATGATGTTGGTGATGTTGCCGACGCTTTAAGCAAGGTTTTAAATAAGTAGGATTTTGGTGTAGAGATATTAGAAGTTTGGTTTAATAGACGTTTGAAACGTACGCGAGAGAACATCATTACTTATTGCTCTATTTTGTACTTCTCTATTCTGCTTATACACCTGCAAGTTATGTCATGACTCCCTTACGTCCAGATTTCACGGTTCATGTCCAAAGTTCATTCCTACCCCACAGCAATACAGATCATTTGTGGCTACGGTTTATCGGTTCATTTCTCATTGATTCGTAATTATTCGTAATTGTGGAGTCAATATCGGCTCATCGGTTCATCATTAGATCCCAGTCTCGGTTGGTCGGTTGGTATACCATCATTCCCTTACCCACCGCACCGGTTCGTCGGTTCGGGGTAGTAGGTGTGGCTCTAATAATCACTAATTTTCACCAGTTTGTGGCTCTAATGTTGTTATCTATAACATCGTCCACAAGAGATTCTAATGGTCCGAAATCGGCTTATCTTAAAACATATATTACAACCTACATTGCACTGCAAAGCGACCAAACTAAGCAATAAAGCTCAGTCTTTGGTCCTAAGCAAGTTAACACTGGCTTAGATCCAGGTCAAGCTGAGCGAAGCGAAGCTTAAATATCACCACTCTAGCTAAGCATTATCTAACAAATAATTCGTAGCATTCTCTAAATTCCATCCTTCCTTCTCCAATGCATCAATAGCTGTTCTTTCATCAAATCCCATTCCAACCAATTCATCAATTAAATGTTGATTAGCATGACCAGAACCCGTGCCTTGTGCCGCTTCGGCAAAAGGTTCTTGGGGTGCTACTGGAGTGGCTTGGGCACTTGCATTACCAAACCCAGCAAACAACTGCTCCCATTCATCATTGCTTCCTTTAGGTTGAGCCTCCGGTTGAGCTTCACTAAAATCTGGCATATTACTATTAGTAAAGTCATTATTGAAGAAGTCTTCACTGGCTTCATTCCCGAAATCGTCCAAGTTGGTATCATCGACTTGAGCTGCTTCTAAGTTATCAAAATCGTCGAATACATCGTTTTTAGCTTCAGGTGCAGCTGGTTCTAAATCGTCAAAAGCACTGTCAAAAGCGTCTTTAGGTTTGGAGGTAAGGTCTTGAGCTTCATGGAATGCATCGTCATCAGAGGAATCACTTTCATCGTAGTCAAGTTCCTTGATTGGTGGGAATTCTTCGTCGACGTCGGAATGGGTGATATTGGAATTAGCGGCTGCACTTCCTGCGCCAATAGCTCCAGCTCCACTAGCACCAGCAGCAATCCCAGCTCCAATAGCTCCAGAATTGTGACCATCATTGACACCAGAATCATTCTCCCTGGGCAAATCCTTGCTGGTCTCACCAGACCCCGCTGCCTCAATAGTAGGATCGGTTCCTACATTTCTAACGACAAATGTGCTGGAATTATCATATCTTTCCTGTTTGACATCTTCAGCATTCACAAGCTCAAACGACTCAACTCCAGATGAAATTTTATCACTTTCTTCCTTTGGTTCAATGGTATCACGATCACTGACTTCTTCAATATTATCATCACGTACCGACATGGACGCATTATTTTGAACACTGGATGTAAGGGAATCAGTCCTTTGCACACCTACAAGTACTCCTGGCATTCCAACCATCCCGCCTTGTGGAAATTGGAAGTCTGAGTTACTAGGGGACGTAATTGGAGTTTCTCCATCACCGGTTAACACTGACGATGTGGTGGTGGTTTGTCCTTTTTGTTTAGGAGTAGCCGGTCCTGGTTTCTCTACGTCAGCCTCAATACCGGTCATATCTGCTGATGGTTTTTCTTTAACCTCGTCAACCAAAGCGGCCACTGGGGTGTTAGTGACTGAAGGAGCTGTTTGTGGTTCGTCAGCGAAGGTCTCCTTAACTTTTGGCTTTGGTTCTTCCTCGGTCTTGGCACTGGAGTCCTTAGTGCTATCAACACTTTCACCAACGCTTTCCTTAACAGTCTCTTCAGATGGTTCACTTTCAGGCTTGGATTCGTAGAAGGCTCCTGGTACGGCAACAGCGGCAGCGGCAGCAGTAGCACCAACAGCACCAATTGCGGCACCAATAACTCCTTTACTGAGTCCTGATGATTCTTTTTCTTGTTCAGAGCTTTCCTTTGATGAGACAATGTTTCTTGAAGTACTGTCACTTACCACGTCACTGGCACTAGTGGTACCAACAGTTGTAGTAGAAGCGACCTGTGGCTTAGTTGGTTTAAAACTCTTAGCCTCGTCAATACTCTTGCTCAAACCACCGTGGTCTTCCTCGTGCTTTTTCTGCTCTTCAACAGCCCTATCGATCTCCTCTTGAGCTTTCGTATTGGCCAAATGAAGTTCCTCTAACTTGGCAGCCAATTCTTGCTTTTTCACGAGGGCGACTTGAACCTGCGACTTTTGCACTGACAATTGGTTAGTTAATCTCTGGTTCTCACCATTAACGGTATCGATTTGTTTTTGAACTTCAGTGATCTCAGCATTTGCTACACCTAATCTCTCTCTAATGGCACTATTTTCCTTTTGTAAAGTTTCCATAGTAACTTGCTTCTCACTCAATTCACTCGACAAGTGGTTAAGTTTAGCCTCAGCGATTGAAGACTCTGACCTTAAAGCTTCAGTTTCCTCTTTGGCTTTCGTCAAATTGGTCTCAACTTCTTGAAACTGTTTAACCTCGTTGTCATAAGAGGATCTGAGGATTCTTAATTTGGCTTCAATTTCCTTTTTGGTGCTTAAAATTTTCGATAACTCTTGTTCGGCTCTTCCTTTCTTGTCATGTAAATCGGAGGTTTGAGTACTTAAGGATTTGACTTGATTCGAGATGTTGGCAATATCGGACGTAGCTTGAGATAATTGGCCGGAGGTTGGATCGGCAAGGAGGTCTGAATTGTCGGTAAGGTTTCTGGTCTGTGGTGGAGGCGACTGTACTGGGGAGAATGCTTGATTTTGGCCTAGGCTTTGAGGCTGGAAACTCTGTCCCAGCACTTGCGGCAGAAAACTTTGCCCCAGTGCTTGTGGTTGGAAACTTTGACCTTGTGGCAGTTGTGGTGCTGCTGCTTGTTTCTTTGGTGGTGGTGGAACTGATCTTAATGCTTCGTAATCAACAGTCTTTTGTTTGGGGATACTTTGGGCTGCTGGTGGCTGAGAAGACAGATGAGCTGGTACTGCTTGCTGCAGATCTTGTGGTGCAGCTACCGCCTTCTCTGGACTACTAGCACTACTAACGTCATCACCTAAAAGATCGTTATGTTCAACTTCTGGGGTACCAGCCGATGGTGTACCTGAACCCGTAGCATTTTTCATCAAGCTTTGACCAAAACTTGAAGTTGGTTGGAACCCAGTAAGGTTTTTTCTGACCTTTGGAAGGGAATCAGATGGAGTAAGGTCGGAGCTTGAAGCTCTTTGTTGGATAGTTGGTTTTTGGGGAGCTGGGGATCCGAATACGTCAACAAGTTCGTCCATTGATGATTTGGATTGGGCTGGGGCAGTAGTTGGAACGGATGTAGTACTACCTGAGGCACTAATTGGGGGAGCTTGTCCCTGATGTTGTCCTTGTGGTGCTTGAGTCTGTCCCAGATTTAATTCAGTCACCGACTTTAAAAGACTATCAGGAACGATATTAGGCAAAGATCCACCTGCCAATTTCTTATTCACTAAGAACAAGGCAATTGAAAACTCAATCTTGGTGAAAATCCCGGTGTTCTGAATATCAGATAAATCCCAAACCGTGGCTAAATCGGCTTGGTTCAATTTTGAAGTCATTAAAAACTGAGCAACTTGGTCTGGGCTTAATTGACCAGATTTTGATTTGTCCAAGTTATCGAAAATGGCATCGTACTGTTGTTTGAGCACGGGTGTAACGGTCCATTCATCGTTTTTAGTATATTGAGGGGGGTTGTGTCTGACGGTTTGGTTGGAGGAGATTGAGGCGTAGGATGAAGCTCTGGACCCAGCTCCTTGTGCATTAGCACCTGGCGTTAATCCTGTAGAAGTTGCTCCTGGGTTTACTCCTGGTGTCAGTGCCGTTGCAGTATTTGCTGGAGCAGCTTGAACAGACTGCCAGACACTATCTGGCAAAAAAGGGGGCAACTGCTTAACACTTCCACTCAAAACTCCTTGCAATAAGTGCATGGCAACCACAAAGTTTGGCATTGACAACTTCCCAACATTTTCGGTATCAACCAAATTCCAAATTTGTCCCAAAGTCGTAGTTGGAAGTTTGGCCTTCATAAAAATATCTCTAGCCTGAGCGCCATCTAAGTCGGTATTAGGACTTCCAGTCGTTTTTATGAACAAATTAGCAAATTTTGTATAATCAGTAGGACTAATTGGGGGAATTGGGTCCTGAGGTTGAGACTGAAATGTGGTAGTATTCTGAGGAATGATGGCACTAGGTTGACTTTGCATGAACGAATTATTAGTAGCTTGAGGCTGTAAGGGCTGTAAGCCCGCAAACTTTGGCAAAGGACCAGGTTGATCAGCTAATGATGGATTAGGGGCTTGTCCTGATTGAGTGTATCCAATCAATCTCATGGCATAACAGAACCCAAATTGAGTTAAGAACCCTAAATTATTCCTGTCAGCCAATTGCCAAATCTCTCCAAGAATAGCTGGTGGTAGACCTGATTTTTCAAACGTGGTTCTGGCTTTGTCACCAGTAATTATCCCAGTTCCTTCCGGATCAAGCGACTTGAACAATTGAGAATATAATCGTTTTTCATCGGGAGTGAGTCCCACTTTGAAGGTGAGTTGTTCGTCTAATGTTAGTATTATTCAGATCGCCCAGTTTCAGCCAGGTGGAGCACCAATTGGGGCTAGTTATAGTGATTCATGTACATACTTGTTGAACTCATGTTGTCGGTATATTCGCAATTGTGCGAATGAAATCAGTGCGACACCCTCGACGTGCCCCATTTTAGTACATTTCTTAGGAGCGCGGTTAGGTATTGGTGCACTGCACTTTTGATAGACATCAGTGCGACCGATGAGATGAAAAATTTTAACTATGAATAGAGGTAGAGGAGGATTTAATCGTGGTGGTAGAACTGGACCATCCCAATTTCAACAAGGACCTCCTGATACGGTCTTAGAAATGGGTTCCTTCTTACAAGCTTGTGAAGGTGACATTGTTTGTCGTTCCATTAACCCAAAAATTCCTTATTTTAATGCTCCTATATATTTAGAGAATAAGACTCAAGTTGGTAAAGTCGATGAAATTTTAGGTCCACTTAATGAAGTCTTTTTTACTATAAAACCTTCTGAAGGTGTCGTTGCTGGTTCCTTCAAAGAGGGTGATAAGTTCTTCATAGGGCCAGATAAATTATTACCTTTAGAAAGATTCTTACCTAAACCTAAAGAAGTTGGACCAAAGCCTAAAAGAAAGAGTGCTGGTGGTAGCAGAGGCGGTTTCGGAGGCCGTGGTGGTGCTAGAGGTGGTTTCGGAGGCCGTGGTGGTGCTAGAGGTGGTTTCGGTGGAAGAGGTGGTTCCAGAGGTGGTTTCGGTGGAAGAGGTGGTTCAAGAGGAGGATTCAGTGGAAGAGGTGGTTCAAGAGGAGGATTCAGTGGTAGAGGTGGGTTTAAACGTTAATGGGTTTACCTTGCATATGTATTTTATATATAATGATTGTTCTGCTTAGGGACTAACCAGAGAGGAGCGATGGTTTGTCTCTATGTTAATTCTAGCCATGTGAGTAGCATTTATGTATACTATTTCTAACTATTTACATGTACTACTCTATTTGTGTTATGTAATTATGCCCAATGGATGGTCTTCGAAGTTCATCCTTGTATTTTTGTGATTCCCTATCTGTATTTGTGAGCCTCATCTAGTCGTGTCTCTAAACTATCAGCCAAACCTCACTTTATTATTCACTTCTTGAGCACCTCCTGCAAACCACAAGCTTCCACAATACCACACCTAACCTCCTTATACCCATAAAGTTCCACTACACATTTTTTCCTTAAATTGTTTAAAAAAGTTATTTTTATTGGAACCCCCAAGTCAAATAACCCCACCTCTCCAAACAACTTATCATAATACTCCTCTATCTCCTTATTAGCAAGTTCTATATTGATTTCCCTCTGTCTACGTTTCTTCAAGTTATGCTCTATGGTAGGGTTCACACCCTTGGCCTTCATGGCCCGCTGTATGATAAGGTCTACTTTGGTTAACACAATTTCGAAAGGAATCTCTTCGCTGATTAAATGATTGATCATAGCGACATCATCATCAACAAAACCTCTCGTACTGTCTATTACCATGAACACATGTTTCAAAGTCTTACGCTTCTCTAAGTACTCTAGTACCATCTTCCCTTGCTCTTCTTCACCGAACTGGCCATACCCGGGACTATCGACAAGCCTGAACTTCTCAGCAACTTTAAAACAGTTCATGGTCTTGGTGAACCCTTCTCGAGAACTAACTCTGGCGTACTCAGGCAATGGGCCACTACGAGCACTATTAGACTTTTCTGCAAGAATGGAGTTGATTAAGGATGACTTACCACAGTTGGTATTACCAAGGAACAATACTTCAGGGAGTGGGACGTACTTGGAATTGGTTTCATTGGGAACCTTGTCATAGTGGAGTAACGTCCATTCTAACTGCACAGAACAGTCCGAAAAGAACTTCTGACTGACACTCATGAGTTTTCCATGAGGTAGGGGGTGTATGGTTCGGTTTCTGTACTTAACTGTGAGTTGTTTAGGTGTTATAAGTAGGTGGAACCCTCGTTTGGGGGGATTAGGTATTGTTATACGATGCTCTTCACCTATTTCCCGTGGTAGTGTTTTTTGGGCTTGTGACTCTATTTGGTCTTGTGGTCGTTGGGCTTGTGTATTTGACCGTTCTGTTTGTGGTTTGTGGTTCTGCCTCTGGGCCACCCTCGCCACATTGGGAATATTTTTCGTTAGATAATTTATTGAATAGAACCTCTTAAGCATTGCGATCGCGATGATGATCCGTTATTCTGTTTTATTAGGTATGTACTAGTCGTATAACTTTAGGAATGGTTTTGTGGCATTGCGTTTGAGTCACTGACTTTGTGATTTGTGTAATGTCTTTGTTTCCCCTGCTGTCCCTTTGTATTACACCTTCAACTATAACTAACTAAAGCATTCATTTTGTCCCTTATAACAGCTGCATATCTTGGGTTTTCATCCGTCCACCTCCCCCATGATAAATTGATCCATTTCATTACATTTTTTGTCCTAACAGTTGAATTTTATTTCCTATTTGATACGAAAAACGTTAGGATTTTAAGAACTTTGACATTCTTATGTTGCACTTTAGGTGGAGGTATATGTCTGGAAATAGTCCAGAATATGATAAATCCGAATAGAGTGTTTGATGTTTATGACATTTTCAGTAATATACTGGGGAGTTTGGCGGGGTTGGCATGTGTTTATAGAAGACCCCGGAGTCTAATTTCTAGAGAGTCAGAAGATCAAAGAGGTGACGAAAATGATTATGTTTATATAAGTATGGAGGATTTACCTGATCGTACACGTACTTAGCATTGGGCATTGGTTTAGCATAAATACAAGGTTATTTGAGATTCTAGGAATGATATTCTTTTTCCGTGTAGGAGGTTGTGTGACTGTTGTGTCTGATCTCATTGGAGTTAGGCTTTCTTCCCATCAGTTTAACGATCACTGCATATCATCAAATTCAAGGGCTTTTCAGTATAAGCTTCTACTCTGTGAGTACTCTGCCTTTTCCTTCTCTTCTCTTTTTTCCATTTCCTTTTCTCTCTTCTCCACTTCCTTCTTTTCTATTAGAATTTGATTCAACCCACACTCAGGTTCATCAAGAGGTCACCTTATTTCTCCTACTTTATTCATTGTATAGTCCACCTCATCTTATTCCAGCCTTTTCGTCAATTCCATTAAACCACTCCATCGGTTGGTAATGATAGTCCTCACATTACTATGGTTAGAAATTTTTTGAGTTCGACTATTACATTCAGTGATCCCAACAACTATCCCTTATATTCACAATATCATGTGACAATAATATCAAGACTCATTTTCATATTCGTCGGTATTTTGCTTTGTCTGTTCACTCTAATCTACATAATTGCAGCTGTGCGGCGTATTATTACCTATATCAGCAACACTGTTAATGCTCCAACAGTAGGTGTAAATACAGTGCTATGACATTAAATACCCATCACAAACTGTTGACGTTTCTGTAGAGATGTTTTTGAAGAACCTTTTGTACAAAAGGACATAACTGTACATACACTGAGTGCTACATAGTAATGAATGATTTACGTAATATCAAGAGGACACAAAGAACAGCAAATAATGTAGTAACATTAACCAACACCTTCTACGAATTGTAACATACAAAGTATTAACAAACGACACTTGCCCGTATAACGTCTCCTGTATATAGGCATTTGTAATCATTTGTAAACTTAGTAATGCGATTTGCAATCTGTGATTTTCACAAACTGTCAAATATTCACAACTAAATGGCCTTCTTTGATAAAATCGTATCGTATGACGTCCATACATACTACGACTATGAAGATGTTAAACAAAGACAATTTGCTTCGGAATTGAGACAAAAAGTATTGACTGTGTTTAATAAAGAGATTGAAAAAGGAGATATAAGAGTTTATAAGTTCTGGGATAAACCAATGGGACCACACCCAAAAAGTATGTTCGAAATTGATTTCAGAAGTTCGGAGGTTTTTGCTAAGGTGATTGGGTTTTATCAATTGAATCATGGGGATTTGAGTGTTTTGATTCATCCTAGGACAGGCAACGATTTAAAAGATCACACGGAGCATGCTTTATGGTTGGGGGAGAGATTGGATTTGATTACTTCCTTTTTGATCTAGCTCAACCATAGTCTAGTCGGATGTTTAGCTCTAGAAGTGCCATCAACTTGTTATTAGTTCCATTAATCTCACCAATAGTTGGGCAATACATAGTAATATTAATTATGTCATTTTCATCTATTTTCTCAAGTAGCTTTGTTTGTATCATTATGTTTGTGTCACTCTGTTTATGTGGTTCACCTTGTGTCATCCCATTTGGGGCATTCAGTTTGTGTCATTCTGCTTGAGTCACTCTATTTGTGCTTGTACTATTGATCATTACTTCAGTAATTGTAACGTGAAATTCTCACGATCTAAGGTTCAGCTTTGTCAACTAATCAATGCTGTCAAGTAAATCCTTAGTCCTAGTCAACACTCTAAGAACACATTTGACATCCTGGGTACGACAACAGCTCTAAAGCCTAAGCGTATCGGTACGTTTAAGCTTCCCACTACACCTCAGGTTCCACTATTACTTCCTTGCTGCGCCGCTCATTCTCATTAGCCGTTTTCTACGAGCATGCTTAAATCATTGGGATTATCAAAAACCCCTACCCAATCCCCATCTAAATCCCCCGGCAAACTCAGTCAAACCATCACATCGGCCAATTCGTCTAAAGAAAACCGAAGTCTAAGAGAATCGACCGATTACGATGAAATTGTTCGAACTGTTTCAGGTGACTCAAAACCACAACATGATATACATCGCAACAGTCTAGGACAAGAGACCAGTAGAATCATTGGCAATTCCTTGTCATTCCTTGGCAAGGAAGATAAGCAAGAGTCAAGGTATCAGAGTGAAGAGGAAGAACAACGAGATCGTGATATGTATTCGAATTTGGATGATGATGCTGACGAGGGTGAAGATTACACGGTAGAGATGTTTGATGACCAGAACCGGTTAAGAAATTATGAATTGAATAGGGCCGCTAATGGCAGTAATGGTAGTAATCTTACAAAACAAGATAGTACAAAAGACGAACACGAGCCAAAAAGCCCAAAAGAAGAATCAACATTTTCATTCATACCTAATATGTTCAGAAATGACCAAGGAGAATCACGAAAGTTTCGGTTCAGGAGAAAGAAAAAGCCCAAACGACCTTCAGTAATAGGTTTAGAACAGCCTGAAGAAGAATTTGAAGATATGGATAAATTCACTGGGGAAAGAGCCCGCAGTTTAATTGGTGTTTTAGCATTTGCAACTCCTTCCTTAAATCTAATTGCATCGTGCTTGTTAGAAGACGAAAGAGGAATTTCTAGAGCTCCTCTTTTATTGTCGTTATTAGGGTTTAGAATTACAGATATTTCTCCTAAAGCTAGCAGTAGAAACCGGAAGTTCCGTATAGATTTAGAGTATGGAGTAGGGCCTCAAAGATTGAAATGGTCAGTCGAAAGATCAGCAAGAGATTTGTTGGTTCTTCACTCAAGATTTAAACTTAGCAATCTTGCACGTGAAGTGTTTGGAAGGAATATCGAGTATCCAAAGTTTCCAATGTCAACCTTTAGAAATGAAAGAAGAGTTAGAACTGCTAGGCCGTCATTAAGGCCAACATTGACTTTTTCGTCTATGAAGCACCAACCTGAAAGTAACCTCAATGCTAATGGCAGTCTTCAAACTCCAAGATACAGTATAGATGAGAATTTAGACGAACACCACGACGGAAGAGATCATGAAGAAAGAAGATCTATTCTCAGTTTCAGAAACCTTTTAGATTCTTCGTCAATCTCTTCCAGTGAGATTGAAGATAATCCCGAAGTGCTTAAAAGAATCATAGCCAAAAACGAAGAGTATACCAAACAAGTTGGAACTTATCTCAACGAATTAATCAAGACCTTAGCATTAACTCCACAATCTAATAGATTATTTCATTTCTTTGAAATATCGCCAATATCTTCCTTGCTTACATATGAATCTGGGTATAGAGGTAAACAGGGAAGTGTACATATTGGAGGAACTGCTAAATCTCAAGGATGGAGAGTAGGACATTTCAAAGCTAATGATTTAAAAGGAATGATTGATAGAAGATCAGAGAAATGGCTACTAATAAGACACAGTTATCTTATGTATGTTAGTGATATTAACTCCACCTTACCTTTGGATGTATTCTTGGTTGATTCCAAATTTGATTTCACTTATAAGCAAACCAAGTCTAAAGAAGTTAATGAAGAATCCGATGATGAGGATGACGAGGATACGATCGAACAGAAGTTAAAGAATGCTACGGAGTACCATAAGTCCCTTGCAGTGTTCAAGCATTTAAAGATTGTATTACTGAACTCAGAGAGAAAGTTAACATTGTTGCCTAAATCAGAAAAGGAACAAAAATTATGGATCCAGTCATTGAATGAAATGAAAGAGTCTACAATATGGTCAAAACCTCATAGATTTGATTCCTTTGCACCCGTTAGAAATAATTGTTATGCCCAGTGGTTTGTGGATGGAAGAGACTATTTCTGGGCCCTTTCTTCGGCTATTGAAATGGCGAAAGATGTAGTCTATATCCATGATTGGTGGTTATCACCAGAAGTGTATTTGAGAAGACCAGCCAATGGAAATCAACAATGGAGAATTGATAGGCTTCTACAAAGAAAGGCCAAACAAGGTGTCAAGATCTTTATCATTATTTATAGAAACGTTGGATCAACAGTTGCCATTGATTCTTTATATACCAAGCATTCTTTATTGGCTCTACATGATGAGAATATTCATGTCATAAGATCCCCTAATCAATTATTACAGAATACATACTTCTGGGCCCATCATGAGAAACTTTGTATTATTGATCATTCTGTTGCATTCCTTGGAGGTATTGATTTGTGTTACGGAAGATACGATACACCAGACCATGTTCTAGTTGATGATTCAAATATCAATTTCTCATCGTTTGAACCTAACCAGGTCCCTTCAGAAGCTGATTTCGCCAATTTTCAGATCTTCCCCGGTAAAGATTATTCCAATCCCAGGGTTAAGGATTTCAATGGATTAGATAAACCATATGAAAATATGTATGATAGGAACACCACACCTAGAATGCCATGGCACGATGTCCATATGTTGACCTCTGGTCAAGTAGCCAGAGATTTAGCCAGACATTTCGTTCAAAGGTGGAACTATTTATTAAGACAAAAAAGACCTAGTAGGTTCACACCGATTTTAACACCACCATCTGATTTTACTGAAGAAGAAGAACAAAAGTTACATCTTGGAGGATCCTGTGAAGTGCAATTATTAAGATCTTCAGGTAACTGGTCTCTAGGATTGAAGCAACATGAACAAAGTATTCAAACTGCGTACTTGAAATTGATTGAGACATCAGAGCATTTTGTGTACATAGAGAACCAATTTTTTGTTACATCATGTGAGATCGATGGTAATGAAATTGAAAATAGAATTGGTGATGCTTTAGTTGATAGAATAATTAGAGCTCATAATGAAGGTACTAATTGGAGAGCCGTGATTGTATTACCATTAATGCCGGGATTTGAGTCTCAAGTTGATGAACCGGATGGATCTTCAGTGAGAGTTATCATGCAATGTCAGTATATGTCTATATCCCGTGGTCCCACATCGATCTTTGCCAAATTGAAGAAATACGGAATTGATCCCGCCGATTATATAACATTCTTCTCCCTCAGAAAATGGGGAATAATCGGTCCTGATAGAAACTTGGTCACTGAACAATTATATATCCATGCCAAAATCATGATAGTTGATGATAAGGCTGCCATTATAGGGAGTGCAAATATCAATGAACGGTCAATGAGAGGAGTTAGAGACTCAGAAGTGGCTGCTATAGTTAGAGACCGTGAAACCATCAATACTAAAATGGGCGGAGAACCTTATTTGGCTGGAAAGTTCGCTCACAGTTTGAGAATCAGATTAATGAGAGAACATCTTGGTGTAGCTGTTGATCTAGTTGATTTGATTGAAAGAAGATTTAAGAGGTTCGAAACATTTGCTGAACTGAATGAAGGGCTTAAAGCGGCTACAAACAAGTTTAAAAACCCTCAACATCAACTCATGTCAGCCATGGTTGAATTAGCTACTAGAGACGTTCTTGGAGAAGAAGAAGGAACCTTCAGATGGAAGAATTATCAAGATGCAATTGAGTCAAATACCAAACCTGAAAATGCCCCATTGGCAGACATTAATGAGTTAGAAGCTAATGATAATGCCCCAGCCCCTATTTCACTTCCTATTTCGTTTAATAATAGAACAGGAACTCATGAAGCCAATAGAGGAATCAGAGAGAAGAAGAAACATTCTTATGATGCCAGAGTTCAACATAGTGAAAGCCACAAGAAAGATGTGTATGGGTTTGGAATCGATAAATACAAGAGTAAATTAGCCAAACGGGCCAGGTTGAATAGTAATAGGTTTCTTAGGACCTTAGCTCAAAAGACCATGAAACCAAAGGGTCTCTTCTTGCCTGATATTGAGAATGTGAGAGAGTTCTTGGAGCTGGATGATTTTGATATGACAGATGAAATGGATGAAGAATCCGAAGCAATTATTCATGAAAGAAACAAAGAGAGATGGTTATTATTAAAGAAGATTGCTTACTTACAAAGATTGCATGCCAAACAATTGGATAATGAAGAAGCTGAGAATAGAAAGAGAGTTATAGCAGGAATGGGGTCCAGAGATACTAATGGAAAGAATGAAAAAAGAGTGTTTAGTGATCCTAAGAAAGAAGTTACTGCCAATTCTCCAGGTATTGACATCGATAGTGTTCAAAAGGTTGTATCAACAGTTGATACACCAGCTGTACCCGAACCAGGAGATCTCACTGAAGCCTCAGCAGTTATCAACGGATTAGAAAAGATCGAAGGGTCAGAGTTCTCTGATGATATTCCAATTGTAACTCTTAGTGAAGAAGGAGTTAAGAGTCTTGTAGAGTCCATTAATCCACCACATGTTGATAATTTCAATAAGTTTATTGACCCATATTGTTTTGAAGATCCAATTGACGAAGAGTTCTTCGAAGATTTATGGTACGAACATGCTAGACGTAATACGGAAATCTTCAGGATGATCTTCCATACTCAACCCGATGATACGGTTGAATCATGGAGAGATTATAAGAATTTCACTAAGATGCAAAAAGCATTCAATTTAGCTCAGGATCAAGAAACTAGAAGACGTAAAGATCAAAACTTATTCGGAAGTGAAGCCTTACCTAGTGATTTAGAAGATGAAGAACCAGAGAGTAATAGGATCAATGTGAAACAGTTTAATGAGGACGTTGGAGTTTTAGGTCAAGCTAATGGTGATACAAGTTTAGAAGATGAAACTAGAGAAAGTACACTTGAAAGTGAACCAAAGGATAAACCTGAAGAACACACGTTAAATAACAAGTCAAGTAAGAGAAGAATGGGCGGGGGATTTTCAGCTAGAAGGAGAGTGGCAGCTGGGGAAAGGATTTTTGATAGACAGACGGCTGAGAAAATTTTGAATGAAGTTCAGGGTCATTTAGTTTTGTATTCCACTGATTGGTTGATTAGAGAATTAGAGGGGGGTAATTGGTTTTATAACACTGATAGGATTCCGCCTATTGATATCTATGACTGAGCAGATGCAGCGAAGAGAAGTTGGGTCTGTCTTAAGTCTATCTTAAGTCTATCTTAAATCCAATGAACGTAGTAATATGGTACTTAGTTGTACTAATTAATGATGCATATACATATAATTTTTTTCTGCCTGCAAACTCTCTTTGTGTCAGCTCTCTTTGTGTCAACTAGAGTTCTATCTCTATTTGACAAGTGTTCTTCGCTATGGCTCGGACCCCTCAGTGAGACCGCGTCACCCATTCACTCGCATAACTCGCTGCGCTCAGTTGTACTCGCTCAGTTGCACTCGTGATGATACTTGAACTTCTATCCTACATTGGAATCATAGTCGGTTTCGTCTTCCTAGTCCTAGCAATTGCCTCCGGGCTCTATTACATATCTGAACTAGTTGAGGAGCACACCGAACCAACCAAACGTTTCCTCAGACGGTTGATCCAATCAATCATGGTGATATTTGTCCTCCTTTGGTTACTTGATGGATTACCATTCACATTAACAGCCATATCAATATTTTCATATTACATTTACCTTTTGAACTTACACAGGTTTCCCTATGTCGAATTGACATCTCCAATCTTCATTACATCGTGTGTTTTGGTTATTGTTAATCATTTCTTATGGTTTAATCATTTTCATAATCCTTACATTCCTCCATTACAAGAAAGATTTAAACTGGGATATAAACCACCAAAGATTCCAAATTTTACCGAGATTTGTGCATTCTTTGGGTTATTGGTGTGGTTAGTACCATTTGCGTTGTTTGTTAGTTTGAGTGCTAATGATAATATTTTACCACATCATGTTGAGAGCGATGGCAAGAAGAGGAATAATGGGTTAGCTAAGGTTGTAGTTGGAAATGTCAGAGAATGGATTTATGGGGTTAGTAGGAGGTTTGGCTGGGAGTTGGATCCCAATCATGGCGTCCTTATCTAATCAACCATTTATCGCCGTTCATCAGATAGAGCTTGATGTTCAAGAGATCATGCTTATTCATCAGTTTGTAATTCATTTTCACAAATAGGAAACCTCCTCCTATGCTACCTAACTTATTTTTTAGTACACCAGCCGATGGTAAGAGTTAATATATGACTTATTGATACCTTCCTCTATGCAACAAATAAAACATACGACAATATCGTTATTATATAGATCAGTTTTGGTGGCAAAACTGAAGATATTGACCTAAGAACATGGCAATAGGCGAATTAAGTCAACAGAACTCATTGGAGTGAAAAGAAGAGAAAACGTAAGAAATACGTGGGGTCTATCTATCCCCCACAGTTAAGATGCGTATAAAGTAGAATCTCTCAGTCTGATTCACTCCATAGGGTCTAAGATAACGAAAATAGTAAAATCTTGTTCAACTAGCACAGTACCCTCTCTTCCCCTCTACTTGTAGTACATAAACCCAAACAAAGGGGCGACCTTCAGCAACTCTCTTAGACACCACTCTGTTTTTGAGTTGATCTGCTTGTACAAGAAAATGAAGGCGGGCTTATGCTGAAGTAGGAAGCAATTTAGAACGTCAATAGGAGAATCATGGTGCAGTTGCCTTTCATAAATACTATGTACATTTGTATATAGGTCCCGCAGGGAAACGGGGTGTGGGGCTGGACCCAGAATGTGTCTTTTTCTCTTTTAATTTTTGGCACCGTGGCCTTAGTCTAGTAAAAACTTTTCTTAGATCAGGCTTAGGCCAAGAACTCCTTTACAGGAGGACCAAAATGATCTAAACTTAATAAAAACGTATCGTGACCATAATTACTAATATCGACCCCCAATTCGAAATACTTCAACCTGTCACCATTGATTTCAGAATTAGACTTAAGCACATTGTGAATCTCTCTTTGTTGCCAAACAGGGAATAGAATATCGGACTCTACACCTACAACGAGAATATCTTTATGAGCAATCTTAGCTAATCCTTGTTTGAGATCGTTCAAAGACTCTTCAGGTGTGGATGTCGAGGAGGTGACTTTCTCTTTATATGGCTCTTCAGGTATAGACGAAGCTGTATCGATATTGGTAGTAGAATAGTACTGAGATTCTGTTTCTTGTCTCTTAGCTGAAGCCTTTTGACGGTTAGAAAGACTCAAATCAAACAAGTCCATGGCTTTCAGGATGTACAAAAACGAATTGGCATCATATTCCAAACAGAACTTTTCACCTTGGTGGTCCAAGTAAGTTTCAACGAGGAAGTCAGGACACAAGGCTGGTGCTTTGGAATCGTCGGCTCTATTTCTACCAAACCTATACTCCCACTCTGGACCTGATCTATAAGTGATGGTAGCAATTTCTCTAGCTAATTTCATTCCTATATGAGGTGGAATTCCCTTATAGTAGAACCCACGGTTCCAATTAGGATCACTCATTAACACTTGACGTTGGGTGTGACGTAATGCTATAGAGTAGGGATGCGATCTGGCACATCCACTGATGGAAATGATCTTTTCGACTTCATCAGGGAATTCCCATGCATATGCTAAAGACTGCATTCCTCCCATTGATGCCCCCATAGACGCATAGATTTTTTCAACTTGGAAAACGTCTCTTATCAATTCTCTTTGGGCACGAACCATATCGTTGACTGTAAGTATAGGGAACCTTGTACCATAGTAATCACCGTTGGCTGGGTCGATAGACGAGGGACCGGTACTACCATAACATCCTCCTAATACATTGGTACATATTATAAAGTATTTGTCAGTATCCAAGTACTTTCCTGGTCCTATAAAATTCTCCCACCACCCAGGCTTGGTATTATCCGGTTGGGACTTGGCATGGGACGATGCTGATAACCCTGTATGGATCAATATCAAGTTGTCCTTGGCTGGTGATAATGTTCCCCAGGTTTCATAAGCCAATTCGTACTCTGGTAAGAATCCTCCATGGTCTAAAAAGATGGGTTTATGGGACTTATACAACTTGAACCCCGTCTGCACTTTGGAATAAGATGGCTCAGGACCGTTTTCTAGCGATGAAGTTTCATCCACACACGAGTCGGACAATTTTTGGGTTTTGGCTTCTAATTTGTCTAAACATGGGAATGCCATTGGGGGATTAGATCCACCCACATTTCTATTTGTAGTTGGGGTTCGGGTCCCATTTGTGGATGTAACACTAGGCTTGAATAGGTAGCTGGTGGTACAAAGTCCACGGACGATCCCACGACTAGCCCTTGGCCTAATCAACTTCTGAAGCATATTTAAATGTTTGATTAGTAAATGAGTTTTGAGATAAAGTCACGTGGAATGTCAACTTTCCCATCAGTTTGCTGCGACCTTCTGCCATCACGCGACAATGTCTTTTTACTACTAAATCTTTGCAGCCAACTATTGCAAACATAGAGAATAAGACAAACCATCTATATAATAAGCACTAAACTAGTTTGAATATAAGATATATATGGAACGTCAAACGATGCAAAACTATTCCAAATTTGGGTGAAGTCTGATGAATTTAAGCCAGAAGTACTGTTCAATTGGTGATGCTATTCACTTTTAGTTGTTTCAAATAAATGTTCAAAGGTGAATTGTCTTTGATGTCAGCACTATATGAACTATCCGAATTCGATGTACTAACGCTGCTAATGGTACTGGCTTTTATAACTGAAAGAATGTTACGAGTCTTGCCAACAGTGCTTAACGATGATGAGTCGACATCAATTGCTCCTGTCATATTTTTACTATTGAATATGCCAAATTGGCTCTTCTTTCCCTCCTTCTTATCCTTCTTAAGACTTTTTCCCTCAATACTTTCGTTACCCCCGAAGGATCTCATCAATTCCTCCTTCAATGGTGAAAATATCTCATAGAATCCAACGTTTTCTCAAGCTTACTTACTTTATACTTTAATTTATTCTTAGCGGCAACCTTCAAAATTCTTTTATCTTCGGGATCTTCCTGATAATACCCGAACTCGCCACTAGACAAACAATCTGAATTATAATCTAATTCACCAAAGAATCCATAATCTAGTTCATCAAAGAACCCATAATCTTCATCTGTGCTATCACTGTCATCTTCAAATGAATCATCATGGCAACAATCGTCTTCTTTTTCTTTCTCTTCAAATGATTTCAAAAACTTCAAGAGAATCGACTTTGTAAGTGACTTTTTTAATGATTTGCTAGGTTTTGGCCTTGTGGTTGATTTAATTACTGGAACGCTAGTTTTATTAGGATCCCTTATATAAACTAAGCTTCCATCAAGTCCTAATTCCGTGAATAATGACATGTTTGGTGATGTATATAGGGTGTTGGAAACATTTTCGGATAAGGCAATAGTAGCAAATATTACAATTATTGTGATAAACATTGGGTGCAAAAAGATCTGTGATTTTTGCAACTCAATTAAAAGCCGCTAGTGTGTACAGAGAGAACACAAGAAACAAAAAGTGACTACAGAAAACACAAACACAAAAGCATCCAGGTACTTCACTCGTAAGCTACACAAAGAGACAAAAGCAAACAACACGAGCAGAATTATAAAAATGACCTTATCTATATATTTAAGGTTACGTATCCGCATTCACTATGTGTCCTCACTGTGCCGACTCTGTGAGAACAAGATGGAAAGCAGAGTATGGAGAATAATTGTCCTTATATACATAACCACCTACATAATATCAATACCCTGGAGTCTTCTACTACACAAGTACGGGGAGATAGTGCTGGGTTTCTGGTTAAATAATAAAATCAACACTATTTTCGTGTACTATGGCTATTTATGGTTCAGTCTTGCATTTCTTAGTGGGTCCTTAGAATACATGCCCAATCTTCAAATCAACGAACACGTCATACGGATAATAAAGATATACATCATGAACACAGTATTTGGGTTCATAAGTCTTTTCTGGTGTTTCGGCCCATCGATTTATGAACGTATAGATAAAGCTTATGGGGGTTACTGCGAGGATGGAGATATTGACTACAATTATTGTGACCATTGGGTAAGCAAATTTGATGTGAGTGGGCATTATTATGTACTTTTATCGATGAGTTTACTAATATGGTACCAGATCCTAAAAAGTAGTAATCGGTTCCTCAAAAGGAGAAATATCATTGATGTGCAAGATCGAGAAATACCTAAAAGGTATGAATTTATAGTGAATTGGGTAAAGAATATTTGGTTTGGGGTTTGTATTTTTTTGTTGGTTGTTTGGTACTTAGAGTTCATGATAACGTCATTATTTTTTCATACGATATTGGAGAAGTTGTTAGGGATGGGATTTGGGATTTTTGTTCCCGTGCTTGTATACCTCTATTTTTAACGAGGGAAGCCAGTTAGAAGTAGCTTTGGCTCGTCAGAAGTAGCTAATCATTACGACTAAAGTGGTTAAGACACTGGATGGAGGTATATCATGTGCATGAAAGCCTGCAAGATTATTTATTTAACCATATTAATGACGCAATTACAGAGTACGTCCTAAGTCATTCAATAGTTGAATAAGTGTGGTGGGTATTATAGAATAATGCATGTTCCTTTGGTCTATGTCTCTAGTCTCCGATTGGTTAATTCTCTAAAAAAAGTTACTATTAGGCCAAACAAATGACCCAGAATTAAACCTACTAAAAATAATTTCCTATATAAAATGTATAAACCAGTTTTATCGTTGAGTTTGTAGTATACCTTTGAAGTAGATGGAGAACAGCTATTACAGCTACGAAGAAGGAGAAGCTTCGAATAGTAACGCTGCAGGCTCGTATAAGCGCAGAGACGTACATATCTAGCTCTTTTCACTCTAATGCCATCCAATTCATTTCTGTATCACTCGTATGACTCTGATAAGTAATGGTCGTGTGAAGCGCGGTAGCATAAATCTCGCATAGCATAAATCTCGCATATAAACCCATGACAATCCATGTCTCATCATGGAGCATTTACAATTAAATTTCACCAACATCCATTGTGAGGATTGTGAGTTCTCTGTGAGGCAAGCAGTATCACAGTTCTTTACTATTGGTGAGGATGTTAGTCCAGAGTGTGTGACTTATAAACAAAAAGATAACCAAGTTGATTTATATAAGAGAGGACAGTTAAAGGAGATCATAAAGCCATTGGTGAAGAAATTGGGTCAGAAAGGGTTCAATGTCTGCTCATGGGAGTATTCTGTAGATGATAAGATTGAATTGGAGTCAACAAATTCTACAGGAATTATGAAGGTCAGTGATATACTCTCATCTTTAAGTAGTACTACAAAGAAGTATCAAGACAGAAAGAGAAAGAAGCAACATATAAAGTCATGTAGAAAGTGTCAAGAAGAATTGGAACACGAATCAGAAGAAGAGAAGTCAGTAGATACGGTGGTACAAAAAGACGAAAAAGAGTATAGAGTGGTATTCTATGTAGGAGGAATGACTTGTGCTTCATGCGTACAAGCAGTCACTGAAAGTATACAGAACACTTATGCGGAATTAGGAATAGAATCTAAACAACACGAAGCTAATTATTCGGTTAATCTTATTGATCATTCAGCAGTTGCTATTGTGCCTAATAAACCTGTAGTTAATAGGATCATGATGGCTATTGAAGAAAGTGGGTTTGAGTGTAAGGTTCTTGAAGTCTTGCCAGTCGAACGGTCTATAAATTCAAAGGTAACTGCAGCTATAGGTGGAATGACCTGTGCAGCATGTGCTAATTCCATAACTTCAGCCGTTCATGAACTCTCTTTCATTCTAGACTGTAATATTAATTCGGTCACAAAGACGGGGATATTTGTCATGGAGCAGTCGCCGGACAATTTGCACAAACTACAGCAAACCATTGAAGATTGTGGGTTTGATTTCGAAGTGTTGGAAACCACGACTATTAATTATGTGTCAGGCAAAAAACAGAGTAGAAGCATTCATCTTTCAGTTGAGGGAATGTTCTGTAACCATTGTCCTGAGGTTATTAACGAGTACCTTTCCGATTTTGGTGAGGCAGTCATCATAGAAGATGAACTTACATTAGACCACCCATTTATCAAGTTTACGTATGTTCCTAATACCACCACAAATGTGACATTGAGAAGGTTACTTTTTGACTTGAATCATCTTAGAGCATCTGATGATGGCTACACGATCGCAGAACAAGGAACTTTCAAATGTGAATTAGTTATACCTCTATCGATGGATGAACATTTACGAAGAATGGCTCAACAGGAAGTATGGAAAGTTGCAAAGAGACTCATTCTCGCCACAATCTTTGCCATTCCTACGTTTGTATTTGGAGTGGTAGCAATGTCCTTACTTCCTAAATCAAACAAGTTCAGAGAATGGGTTGAAAGACCGATTTGGGCTGGGAATGTATCCACAAATACATGGATACTTCTATTTCTCAGCACACCGATCTACTTTTTTGCAGCTGATATCTTCCATAGGAAGGCACTAGTGGAAATCAAATCTTTATGGATCCATAAAAATTCCTTCACAAAGAGACTATTCAAATTCGGGTCAATGAACTTATTGATGTGTTTGGGAACATCAGTGGCTTATTTCGCCAGTATAGTGTTGTTGATTCTTAGTTCTCAGCAGAAACCAGGAAGTATGGGGTTTGAAACCACATACTTTGATTCGGTGGTTTTTCTTACGTTCTTCTTATTGATTGGTCGGTTATTAGAGAGTGTGTCCAAGAATAAAATGGGGAAACTGTTGATGGGATTGAACGATTTAAAAGCCACAAAGGCAACGCTAGTGAAGGCCAGTGATGATGAGTATGGTGAGGATGAAACTGTGGACGTAAAGTTTCTTGAAATAGACGACCTTATAAGAATTTCCCCCGGGGAATCACCGCCAGTTGATTGCGTAGTTATTGAAAACGAAGCTGAGTTTGATGAAAGTGCTCTTACTGGTGAGTCCACCCCTGTCAAGCACACACCAGGACACCAAATCTTCTCAGGAACTGTTAATATTCTGAATCATTCAATCATAGCTAAGATTTTAAGTCTTGAAAACGACTCCCTTCTTGATCAAATAGTCAATACTGTAAGAGAAGGACAATTACGTAAAGCTCCAATTGAGCGCTTAGCTGATACATTGACCGGTTACTTTGTTCCTATAATTGTGTTCATAGCCATAGTGGTGTTTATAATTTGGATGAGTTTGAGTTACTCGGGAGCTTTACCATCCGATTATTTGGATATTGATATTGGTGGCTGGACCATGTGGTCATTGGAGTTCTCTATAGCTGTCTTTGTTATAGCATGCCCTTGTGGGATTGGATTAGCTGCGCCGACTGCTCTTTTTGTAGGGTCAAGTTTGGCTGCAAAAAACGGAATTCTCGTGAAAGGTGGTGGTTCTGCCTTCCAAGATGGGGCTAATACCACTGTGGTTTGCTTTGATAAAACAGGTACCTTGACTATGGGAGAACTAGGTATAACTGATGTTAAAGTGTATGGTGATAGTAGTAGTCTAAAGAACGTTGGACTACAATTAGCAAGAGATTTGGAATTAAGTTCCAAGCATCCATTAGGTGAAGCTGTTAAGAAGTATGTTGGAGAAAGTGGGGTTGAATTGAGTAGTAACAAAGTGCCAAGGGTTGAAACTATTCCTGGTAAAGGACTCAAAGGTGATGTGCTTTTGGAAGGAGACTTTTGGGGATTAAACCCTGAAACAGTTATACTTGGAAACGAAAGTTTAATGACAGATTATGGGGTGGTAATACCTGATAAGGATGTGTTAGATGGATGGAAAAAAGATAGAAAGTCAGTGATTCTCTTGGCATTAAAATGTACTCAGTACTTTAATGATTCCTTGTACCATCTTGTGCTTATGTTAGGGTGTAGAGACCAAGTACGGCCCGAGTCCAAGGCGGTGATTAGTCAATTACACAAACTTCACATTGAAACATGGATGATTACAGGAGATAATAGAACTACGGCTTTAGCTATAGCTGAAGAAATTGGAATTGATGAGGATCATGTGGTGGCAGATGTGTTGCCTACTGAGAAACAAGATAAAGTCAAGCAAATCAAGGCTTTGGATATGAGTCGGACCGTGGCCATGGTTGGTGATGGAATCAATGATGCTCCTGCTTTGGCAACTGCGGATATTGGGATAGCCTTAAGTTCTGGAACCGATCTAGCAGTGACTTCTTCAGACTTTATACTACTTAATAAGTTGCATCCCCTTAGTTCTATGGTGACATTATTTGATTTAGCACGGACAGTGTTTAGACGGGTGAAGTTTAATTTTGGTTGGGCTTTGGTTTATAATGTGATTGGAATCCCCATAGCTGCGGGAGTGATTTATCCTATAGGAAATAAGAGGTTGAGCCCAGTATGGGCAAGTGCAGCAATGGCAGCGTCTTCAGTTAGTGTTGTATTAAGTAGTTTGGCTTTAAACTTCTATAAGCCAAGTGTAGCGAAGTTTGGAAAAGAGTCTTGATGACCAGTGTCATTATAGTGTAAATAATAGTAATATAGGTTAGTCATAGTATGTAATAACTAAGTACTCTTACTAGAATTCTAGCGTAATATACAATGTGGGACCGTTGTCTTGCTTTTTTTGAAAATCTTTATGTGGAGGGTGTTGGGGGTGTGGATAATTGGAGTTCGTAGTTTTCATTTGATTGCTATATGAAGTGACACACTTGTTGTATGACATTTGATCATATTGATGCGGAATTTCGTTTCTGGTTGTTTAATTTTGTGTTTTTTATTTGTCGTTTGTTTACGTTGAACGTTTCATTTGTCTTATCTTGGGTCTAAGTGACATTCAGTCACCACTTAACGCCTTCTTTAGTTAGGGTTAGGTGAAAATAGTATTGTCAAACTTCACTACCATCACCGTTATATTATCAGTAGTACTATTGTCCATAGCAATCTGACACAACGTCTTCGACGCCAACTGAGGATCATCGAATTCATCCAAACTTTTCTTCACAATTTCACACGCCTTTATATCAGAAATAACATCCCATACACCGTCACATGCCAATATCATAAATTCGTCATCAACATTAATTTCCGTACTTGTAGTAAAGGGAGTTCCAACCACCAAATCTTTCATATACGTATCACCTAACGACCTTGTGACAGCTAAAACTCCATTAACTCTATTCTTCATAATCAATCCTCCATTATCTCTTATTCTATTGATTTCATTAGCATCACTAGCTTTATGGTCATAACTTAACCTATAAGCTTTACCGTTACGATATAGAATGATTCTTGAATCTCCAACGTTGGCAGTATACAACATTCTTTTATGGTTTTCAACAATATAATCTAATGAAGTATCAAAGTTTTTATCATCAGGTTTTTCCGAACTTGGTTCAGGAGCATTTTCATTAGGCTCCCATAAAAGTATTACAACTGCTGCTGTACATCCAGAATTACCACTACCCTCTTTGCTAATCATTTCATCAGCTTTTATAAATGATTGATTCAAACTATCTCTAACATCATAATCGAATGGTTTTTTCTTATTCTGAGCTTCTTGTTCGAGAATTGATTGTTCTACAAGGTTATGTAAGTTATTACCACACCATCTAGCTGCTTGTTTACCAGCATGGCCATCAAAAATGGCAAAATACCCCCAATCTAATCGTTCAGCAAAATTAGCTACATAAGTATGTACATCTTCCATAGTTGCTCTGTAAGTAATATTTTTATTTTCAGCAACGCCCACTTTGAATGAAAGCCCATAGAAGGGATCAGAATTGACATTGGACGCTGATGAGTTTACCAAGGATACTGATGATCCGTTATTTGAAAGGTTCATATGTGTGAAGCCAGTTAGTGCGAAGTTGAGGAGTCGACTTCGTGTGAGCAAGGTGACGACATGGATTGCAAAAGATAAGGATTGAGAACAAAACAGTACGACAGTACATTACAGCCACAGAATTAGGAATTACACAAAAGAATCAAAGCAGCAAAGGACGAAACTAATAGAGGACCCCTATTAGGAACACAAACCTGTATAGACACGATTAGAGCTAGATTCCCCAAGTGAAGGCGAAATACCACAGATATGCTGCGAAGAAGATCTAGCCATATAAGACCAACGGTTTACTATGATACATTTGTTCCAAGCAATAACATTGAAAACCTTCCAATTGTAAACCTTGACCAAATATGTTCTTACCTTAGTCCGCCAGATCTACTAAATCTCTGTTTAGTAGGACGATTAGTGTATTTACCTGCCACAATACAGTTATATAGTAAGATAGTGATTGTTGATGAACTGGTGGATTTGTTCAAGTCAATGATGTATGGGGGAAATAATGGGACCATAGTGAGGACCAGTAAGTTGGATAAGCTTATGAAGAGCTTACAGGGCTCTAAGAAACTTTGTGGTTATGTGAAAGAGGTTATAGTGGTAGGAGGCGAGGAGATAAAGGTGATGAGTTTGTTGCAACCAAGAAAGTTTATATGTCTGGGAATATCTTTAGGAAAAGTAAGAGGTCGGTTCAACATGATCACGTCATTGGGGGTGGCTTTAGGTGACAACATCGTGCAATTTGCCGGATCTATACCTAATCTTAGGCACTTCAAAGTGTTTTATGAAAACTCAGAAAAGAATGCAAAGAACTCAAGGGAATTGGCCGAGTTTTTGGTCAAGCATAAAATTATGGACAAACTAGAAACTCTTGAGTTTCTGGAATTAATAGTCAAAAATCTAAGACTGATGAACCAGAATTTTGTGGATAATAAACAAGCTATATGGATTGAATTTCTATACCATTTAAATAAGATAAAGAATCATAAGTATAGGTTAAATCTGTTAAGCTTAGACGGGTTCATAAACGATCAAGGACCTAGTATTAGTTGCCTACTTAATGATATTTTTGACTTGGAAGTCTTGTCTACATTAAAGTACAATATTACTGAATTTAGTCACCCTCATGAAAACCATTACCCTAATCAGATCAACCTTCTTACCACATTACCCGCTCCAAATATCACGTCCCTTAGTACCACCCCCACATTCAATTGCCTAACATGTCAATACCATATGCTACTTACGGCTCTCAAGACCTTAGCAGGAAGGCTCACCAGTCTCAAGATAAAGTACGAGTTTCTCACATTAGACAATTGTAAGGAACTCATGCAAACAATCAGC
This sequence comes from Yamadazyma michaelii, assembly GCA_030572395.1. NCBI lineage: Eukaryota > Fungi > Ascomycota > Pichiomycetes > Serinales > Debaryomycetaceae > Yamadazyma > Yamadazyma michaelii. Next base: position 78,077 of record JAJLZU010000012.1, on the reverse strand, counting down.
CAGACCCAACCAAACTTACGTCATTTAGAATTATATGATAAATCCCATGAGTTCAGCAACAAAACAGAATTCAAAAGATTTGTTAAGAATTTTGAAGAATTTGAAAGAGTTCAGTACAATTTGCAATTATTAGCGAGGTTTCCTGTAGACAGTGATAAAGGATTGTTGGCAGGGTTTTATAAGGAGAATGGAGCGGGGATCAGGAAGTATTTGGCGAGATATTTAACGGAGTTTCAATTTGATTTGACAAAGTTTGCACGGTTACAGAAGGTTGTTATTGATGATATAGATCTCACTAGAACGTTTCTTGAGTGATCTTGTACTTACTTATAGGAGATGTAATTAGGCGTGAGCTGTGTTGAATGGTAATTTACATAAGCACGTAACATATTGAACCGTAATATAAATATTATACACAAACACGCATAACAACAAATAATACGACATTCTTGCAACAATACTCTGGAATTACAATTATATAATCACGCTCATCTCTATTACCACATCATCATTTTCACTGAGGTTACACGACATGATCATAAATCGCCTTGCCTGAAACAGCGACTTATGATAAAATAAATAATGATGTCGCACCATGGTTGCAAATTTGGTGGTAGGGGTGCAAGGGGTGGAGGTAGGAGGTTGGGTCTGTTGTAATGACATGGGTGATGGCTTCAATTTATGGTTCTGCGAGTGGATATAGAAAGTAGAATTAGACCCTGAATTGATCCACAATAGTCACGAGCAAGAAATAATGTTGTAGAGGAAAATCATTGTAGACTGTTCTGAAGCTTCTTCAGTCCAAGCCTACCTAGATCCAGTAAGAAGTAAGCTATTGTTAAGCACCGTAGCACTACAGCCTTCATACTGGCGGTATGAGTCCATGCAACTAGTCCTTAGGAGACTCCAGAACTATCGCCTAACGCCGTGCTTTGCGATTGATAGTTATAACCACCAATGTACAAACTAAAAAATCAAAAACAAATCCAATTCCTGAAACAGTGCCTATTAATATAAATGATCATTTATATGATTCTCTGTACTCTAAAATCCCCGAACCCTCTATACATGAAGGTATCCATGGATAAGGGTTGCGATCTTAGTAATCATAGTAAAGACAATCGTAGAAATTAAAAAGTTGATGAGTAAACAAAGGCTATTAGTAAAGGATTTGTCAAGCGGTAGCACGGAGCTGAAGGTGGTAGTAGGTTGAGACGGTGGCAATGGCGAAAGTTATTAGTAAAGCTAGTCCTTACCCAACAGCCTGGTCACTAACTCCACACCTCCGAGTGATCGGAATTTTTATTCGGCAAGGTGATGTCGCAGAAAAAGAAAAAAACGAGAAAAGGGGATTAGTCAAACATCAAGGTGATCACAAACATAAGTTTAATCGATTTTATTTATAGAAAGTAATCTTTACAGACTACATCATCATATATATAAGATAGAGTATACAACAAGCAACCAACAACAACGACACTCAACAGTTTGATAAGATTATTTGTTATAAGTAGTCACGTCATCAGCATATAAGTTTAGAAATTCAATAGTTATAGTTAAACAAGTAATTCAAAGTAGAGATGAGTTCAAAATCAGCAGCTGCTATTTTACAACGACAATTCAAAGATTTAACTGATCCTAAGAAAGGGATCCCATCATTTCATATTGAGTTAGATGATGATAATATCTTTCTTTGGAATATTGGGATAATGGTTTTAAATAAAGATTCGATGTATCATGGAGGATACTTCAAAGGACAGATGAGATTCCCTGGCGATTTCCCATTTAGTCCACCAACATTTAGATTTACTCCTGCCATTTATCATCCAAATATTTATAAAGATGGAAGATTATGTATTTCTATTTTACATCAAGGGGGTGATCCAACTGCTGATGAGCCAGAAAATGAAACTTGGTCACCAGCTCAAACGGTTGAAAGTGTTTTGATTTCAATCATCTCATTATTAGAAGATCCAAATATTAGTTCTCCTGCTAATATTGATGCATCCGTAGAATTACGTAAGAATCCTGATGCTTATAAGAAAAAGGTTTTACAAGAAGTTGAAAAATCTAAAAATGATATCCCTGAAGATTTTATTATGCCAGAACTGGAATTATATGCTTATGGTGCAAGTGCCAATAATAATAAGGATTTAGATCAAGATCCCGTTGATGAAGATTTTTGGTACGATAGTGAAGAAGAGAGTTTTGATGAAGAGAGTTTAATGGATGATATGGAAGATGAAGAAGGTGAAGAGGAAGAAGAAGAAAGTGATGTTGATATGATGAGTAAATCTTAAGATATCAGAGCTTATCATCTATGTAGTATAATTGTTTTTCCTGGTGGTGTTGGATCATTAGCATAATATATAATCTATGAAGTTTTTCTATTAAAGTAAATTAGTTTTAGATGAAGGTATAATTGTTTATGTCTTGATTATCCAGCGTAGAAATATGGTTCAGAATCCATCTAATCCTTTCTGGACTTCCCTCGTCAACTCTCCCAACTTAACCTTAGCAATAACATCTCCTAATTCCTTCCCGTACAAAATAACCACATAAAACGTCTCTTTTTCTTCCTTAACGACTTCTCCTCCAACTTTGACTTGCTGTATGGCGATTCTTAAATCATTATCAATCTGTAACACTCCCCAGTCATCACTATCATTCTTAAAGTAATTGTATACTAATAACAGGTAGACTTTTATATCGTCAATAGTTAAAGACCCTAATTCACTATAAACTGTACTTAAAGCTGTACCATTTGTTGAAAGTAAGGAAATGGCTATTGGTGATATAAGTGGTGATGTATCGGTGGTTGATTGAACTGGTACAGGTTTTAACCCTTGAGTAAGTAATGAATTTAATCTTGTTGATTTTAGCATTCTCTAAAGACTAAATTTATTTGTGTGTCTTTATTTATGTTTGTACTTAGGTTTCTGTGTCTTTATTGATCTTTGTACTTTTGCTTTTGTGTAATTCTGTTTACGGTTTATGTAATTCTTTTTGCGTATTTGTGTTTCGTATCCTGTCTTATTTTCTTAATCTCGGTGAGTCCAAGTCCCAATCCCTCAGTCCCACAGCAGTCTCAGCTTCCGATATCTACGCGACACCTACCTAGCTTCACGTAACGCGAAATCAACAAACACAGAATGGATAAGAAACGTCTTAGATTACCCTTGAAAGAAACAAGTGGTAATATCCCTTCCCCTAACAAACGACAAAAGAAGCTCGACCGGAAGTTGGAGAATGTTGTTGATGTTAAAAATCGTCAAAATCGTTTGGTAGGTGAAGAACTACAACAATGGAGAAATAGTTGGAAGAAAATTATGAAGAATAGTATAGCATATTTCGATACCCAAGGAGTGGAACAGTCTAATTTAAATCATCAATTAGATCAAAAAAGGGCAATGAAGGCTTTAAAATTCGTTGGTACGACTATAACTCCATTTTATGATAGGTCTGTTTCTATAATCATCAGTAGTAGGCCTTATAATAACCAATTACAATACAATACTAATGATATTTTCCATGACGCTTCAACTTTAAAGATCAAAGTATGGAACTATGATAAGGTTTTTAGGTTCTTTAAGAATTTAGGTATTAATGATTTCGATAATCTATCAACAAACACAACGGCCCATGATGGTGAATTGTATAATTTATTGAGAGAAGAGAAGATATTTGGATCAACTGATAAAGATCCAAATGCTAAACGTGAAGACTTACATTATTTAAGTAAGAATTATCTCTATGTTTATGACTTGTCTCAGAATGTTAGACCAATAGCCATACGAGAATGGGTTGATAATAATTTTCCAGTTTTGCATTTAACTTTAGATGGAAAGTGTCCTTTTATAATGGATACTGATAATAATACTCGTAAGAGAAATAGAAGATTAAAGAAATTTGAAGAAGGTGAGAGTTATAGAAAGCTTTTAAAAAGAGCTACATATGAGATGATCAATAATATCAAGAATAAAAGAAGTTCTTTATACTTGACTAGTAGTTTAAGTGAAGATGAAAAGACTATCAGTCAGAATTCTGGTCTGGAGACTCAGGAGCTAGGTGAAGCATTTATAGAGGAAATCAACAAAGACCAAGAGCAAGAATCAACTCATGAACAAAAACCAGAAGAGGAAGAAGAAGAAGAAGAAGAAGAAGAAGAAGAAGATTCAGAAAGAATTCCAACTGATAATTCTGAAGCAAGACAACTTTTTAAATACCCTAAACCTAATTTAATGAGAAACTCCTCATGTTTACCTAATAATTCCAATCGGTACTATGATGTGGCAGCATCCGGATTCAATGGTACGTCCAATGCATTACAATTTTCTATAGATTCCGGAAGTATTCCATTTCAAGGTAATGGTTTGGGTCCTACTATGTCTCAAGTGCCATCAAAGAATTTGAATAATTTGAAGCGTAGAATTTTCATGAAGAAACAAAAACAAATTGATAATATTGATAAGGAGTTGAAACCGGGGTATTGTGAAAATTGTAGAGTAAAGTATGATCATTTTGATGATCATATTAATTCAAATAGGCATAGAAAGTTTGCATTAGATGATACGAACTTTAGAGATATCGATAGATTGATTGATACTTTGAATGATAGTAAGAGCTTTGGGTTCATCACCAGTGATGGGGATTACAGTTACACAGACTAAGTCAAGTGAAGTGAGATGCTGTCTATCATCACCCAGGCACTAGAAAAAACTAATTAAATTTACGCTAGAATAACGTTAATAAATCAAAATTCACCTGTACTAATAAATTACACAATGAAGAACAAAAATGCACAAAAACAAATACAAACAAATAATTAGCTAGTAATAGCTTAGCATTCATATATAACAGCACTACTCGCACTACTCTCTCGTGGTATTTTAGTTAGAAGATCGCACTTGAAAATTTTCAATGTTACGTTACACCATAAGTAGAAGATTTTACTCAGATGTGCTAAAAGATTCACTTAAAGTGAAACCAAATAGGTTCGCCCAGCAATTTGAAAAGAAAGCAAAAGGAGGAGGAAAGAGCGGAGGAAAAAAACTAGGGAATGGGCTGAAATTTAAAGAGACTATAAGTAACTATAATAATGAGACAAAAGTAATACATAATGCTTCTAAACCAGTCCCCAAACCAGTCCAAAATACATTCATTGATAGAAGTATACAAAAGGCTCCTACCAGCAGAGCGGATGAGTATCAAAGGATAAGAGAGTCTTTAAGGACTAAACACGTGAAGAATGAGCCACCAAAACCGATTAAAAAGACTGTTAAAAAGACTAAAAAACCGATTGAAAAGATTAAAATATCTGTACCATCTTTTGTTAGTGTTTCTAATCTTGCATCTATCCTTAACATACCCCTTAACACCTTTTTAAAGAGTTTAGAGAGTATGGGGTTTGAAAATATGAGACATAATTATATTCTTGATAAAGAGAATGTAGGACTTATAGCCGAGGAATTTGGGTTTGAAATCAATATGAATGATGACACAGGCTTGGATTTGTTTCCAGCGCCGGAACTTGATCCAGAAGACCCAAAACTAAAACCTAGAGCTCCAATTGTAACGATTATGGGACATGTAGATCATGGTAAAACCACGATTCTTGATTACTTAAGAAATTCAAGTATTGTAGATAGAGAGTTCGGAGGGATTACTCAACATATTGGAGCATTTTCAGTCATGACTCCAGTCAGTAAGAAGAAAATTACTTTCTTGGATACACCAGGACATGCAGCGTTCTTAAAGATGAGAGAAAGAGGTGCTAATGTTACTGATATTGTCATTTTGGTAGTAGCAGCAGATGATTCAGTAATGCCCCAGACAATTGAAGCCATTAAGCATGCCAAGAATGCCCGAGTTCCAATGATTGTAGCTATAAACAAATGTGATAAGCCTGGGATAAATGTTGATAAGGTTCTTGGAGATTTAGCTGGGAACGGTATTGATATTGAAGATTATGGTGGTGATACTCAAACTGTACAAGTGAGCGGAAAAACGGGACTCAACATGGATAAATTAGAAGAAGCAGTTATCACCTTGAGTGAATTGAATGACTTCAGATCTGAAATTAATGGAACACCAGCAGAAGGATGGGTAATTGAAAGTGAAGTAGTTAAAGGTATGGGACCAGTTGCAACAGTATTGGTGACCAGAAGTTCAGTCAAAACTGGTGACTTTTTGGTAGCAGGTACCACATATTGTAAAGTCAGAGGAATGAAAGACGAACATGGAAAACCTATTAAAATTGCCGGCCCTTCTACTCCTGTTCAATTATGGGGATGGAAAGAATTACCAAATTCAGGTGATCAAATGTTAGGAGCCAAAAATGAATCAGTAGCTAAGAAAGTGGTAGATAATAGAATCAACCGTCAAAAGCATTTAATGTCGTACAAGGACATAGAATCAATCAACACAAAAAGGCAACAGGAAATAGAAGAGTTGGCTAAGCAGGAGAAGATGAATGAACTCAAACTTCAAGGGTTTACTGATGAGGATTTGAAGGAAGAATTTGGTGAAGAAACTAATGTTAAAACTGTGAATTATATAATCAAGTCTGATGTTTTTGGATCAGCAGAAGCCATCAAAGAAAGTATTGAAGGGTTAGGTAACGCAGAAGTCAAAGCATCGATCATTTCCCATGAAGCAGGACCCCCAACTGACTCAGATATTGATATGGCTGCAACTTTGGGTGCAAAAGTCTTCTGTTTCAATGTAAAGGTTCCTAAGCTGGTAGTCACAAAAGCCTATAATAGTAAAGTAGACATCAAAGAACACAATATTATCTACCGGTTGATCGAAGAAGTCACTGATGATTTAAGTAGCCAATTAGAACCGATAATTGAGACCAAGATCTTGGCTGAAATGAAGATTAATGGAGTGTTTACCATTACTGCTAAGAATAAAAAGAAGGTCAAGGTTGCAGGATGCAAGGTTCTTGAGGGCAATATCAAAAGAGCGTTTAAGGTAAAGGTTAAGAGAGGAGATGAAGTGATTTTTGATGGTGCATTGTCGTCATTGAAGCAGGGTAAGGAAGATGTGGGTGAGATCAAAAAGGGACATGAGTGTGGTGTGGGGTTTGAAGGATGGGAGAAGTTCGAAGAGGGAGATAAGGTTGAGGCATATGAGTTAGTTAGCCATAAGAGGTTTCTTTAGGCATGTAGAAGCAAAGCCTAAAGACTAACTGACTCGAGAATCAATCATTGTATATAAAACATATAGGGATTATATCTCATGTAAATAGAGTATATGTACATAGTAAGTTGTCATATTTGGTGGCTTTGTGACTTGGCGTTTGTTTACATCAATTTTGTGTGTATGATCTTGGTGTACTTGTATTTGTGTAGCATACTTTTATTTGTGTATTTTTGCATTTGTGTGCTTCAATGGTAATGCCCGTGATGTACAGTTAACCCCACTTAGAAACCGCAACTGAGTTAAGAGGATATTGTACCCTTACAATCTAAAATTAGCTCTGTACAATTAAATAGTTCACTATTTCAATTTGAAAATCAGTACTGGAAATTTGAAAATTCAAAAAGAAAATTTGCTATGGTATTATAAGAAATTCGAAGTTAAAATGTGAAGAATTCTGGCTTTAGGGTGTAAAACTTGGTAGCAGAAAATGAATTCAGTCACATTGTAAAACACAGTCAATACATATAACTAACAAAATGTACTGGTTGCTTCATTTAATTAAATCTTAGAGAATTCTCTGAGCTATTACCGTCTACACCAAAGTTGAAAATAACTCACATATAGTATATTGAAAATAGCCAGTTCGATAGCTTGCTACATAACTACTTACTTTGAAACTTGACTTTCTCAATAAAGTATTTCTTGCTATGAAACATATACTCAATCTCTCCTCCCAATTCTAAACCAGTTGTTTGATCACTGCCAGAATAATTATTATCATTGACTTTCTTATTATTTAACTCATTGAGTTTTCTATTAGATAACCCGTTAACTTTTTCCTTAACTTTTTCCTTAACTTTTTCCTTAACCTTTCCATTAATTTTTTCTTCGCCTATTTCCCTGGTATAATCATTAATTTCATTCAATTCTCCAGCATCATCACTGTATTCATTCGGATTATCTAATTCTGAACTATCTCCGTGTAAAACAAAGTATCCAAACAATTTTGGAATGCCCTCTTCACTAAAGATTAAACATCCGGTAGTGTCTTGAGGGTAGTCTTTACAGAATCTAACTGCATGAGCGAACTCTATCTCTAATGGAACGAAATCCCTATCAATTGCGTAATCAATCATTTCTAACCACAGACGGGATCCATTACAAGAAGAATTTAAAAATTTTCTAACTTCACCTTTTAATTCATATGAATCCCACTGATTCCTTGGGTTTACATCAAGTTCTTTGAGTACACCTTTTGGCATGTTAATGTTGTAGAACATATCAAACCTCTGCCCGACTACAGAATCACCATCCTCAGCCAAGATCTTTTTCAAATCATCCACCCGTTGCAGGAGAATGGCCTTCATTATTTGTAGTGTTTCGCGGGCTGTAAGTTTTAAATGACCGAATACATCTAAAAATTCTTCAACTTTTTTGTTATCCAACCTTAAAAACTCTAAGTGATTTTGAATATAATTATTACATTCCTGCGGTAAAGTTACCTTCAAGTCACCTTTTGATACCTTAAGAAGAAGTGAACGCATGGAAATTGACGCGATGACCGCTTGAGTCGTGATCTTGTCATCACAACGAATAACTCTGTAACGAAATTTCAACGGCCATTTTTCGGCATCTTCACCACATATATCTACTCCATCAAAAAATAATATTAATGTATAAAAATAACTTGAAATCAAGGCATAATGAGTTCCAATATTAGCAGCATATCCGATTGCTTGTTCACATATGTGCTTCAATTGAGCGGATTGAATTCGGCCATTTGAATCAATACCTTTTATACAACTACTATTATCAAAGAAATTATTTAATCCGGCATGTCTCATTTCTATTGCAATTATCTCATCGATTATCTCACTATTTTCTTTAAAAACCAACGTGAAATCACGGACATCCACTTTTTCGTGTTCCTCAGTACCAACTCCATCAGTGGAAGGAATTTTTGACTTGGTAACCTTTCTTGATTCCAATTCCCATAGTGAATCTGATAATCCCAAATATTTGAAAATTTGGGCAACAGGCCCGAGAATCCGTTCGTGCATTGTACCTGACAATGAAGTTTCTTGCGTGTTAGGATTTATATAAAAAGGCCTAAAAATCATCTTAGCCATGTCCTGGAGAGATTCCGACTTTGTGTTAGAAAAGATACTGGAGGCGATTTGGTTGAAATCTTCGAGATATCTGTTCAATTCCTCGTTACCCATAGGAACCAAATGTAAATTCATTCCCTTGTATTTTTTATGATAACTCTGAGATCCACCGGGGTTATCTTCTCTAAATATGACATCTGCCAGTTCAGTAGGGCACGATAAGTAAACTTTGTGAATGTTAGGCAAGAACCTTTGGAAATATTTAAATTTAGAATGCATGACAATATGCTCAAAGAACTTATCTCTTGTGTAAAGATACCCCTCACCAGCTTCTAATAACCTGGTGATCGATTCATTACTGATAAATAAATCTGGCCCCAACGTCGCTTTTAAACAACTAATTTCGAATTCAGAGAGAGGAGGGGGAGCATTTGCTTCCAATTTTAACCTCTTTTTTCTCTCTTTATCCTTTGCAGCTCTTTCCATGACCAACCTCACTTGGATTTCATTATTGCCCTCATTCACTAACCTTTTGTACGCCTGGTGTGGAGTAGACTCTGCTGTTATAAGCTCTTTATATGTGTTCAACAACCTCTCTTCATTACTGCTTAAAGGTACATCTTCAGCCGCAAACAGACCTTCCTCCAGGCTCTGTTCATCGTCAGTGGTCTTATTCCGTTTTAGATTGAAACGCCTACTAAAAGTTTCTTTTGTGTCATTCCAAAATTCCTTCAAGGTACGATGCCTTTCCTCGGGATCATTATTATTTCCATCACTTTTTGGGGAATGGGGCCTCATACCTACTTGATTAATATATATGGTCATTTAGCTTTTATAATTACAACGTATATTACTCTTTTACCACTTTCAAACAATAAGACCTTTAGAAACCTTGCGACTTATCACAATTGATTTACCTAGTGTCAGCTGTATCAAAAATGATCAATTCACGTGGGGTTTCTGGCAATTGGGTAACCAATTCCAAGGACTGACTTTCTGCTCACTTCCCCCGTACACCTGCTGTATATCTGCCCAGAAATATATGAATATAACTTATTTAATACAAAAAAAGGTGTTATCCTTGAACTGGTTGTCGCAATTTTTGGCAATGAGAGTAAATTCGTACTGGATATTTTTTATTTAGGAAACGAATTTTCACAAATGGTGGTGCGAACTTCTAGCGCAGGCTGTATGAATTTAAGGCGAGGGCCATCAGAAGTTGGCTTTCCTTCAGTCCCCATTTGCTTTACAGGGCAAGTGATTACTGAGTTTTACATTTGAGAATTCAAGATAGAGAGGGCCAGAAATTTTTAGTTTCCTCATAAAAAATGTTGAACCATACGTACAGAATTTATATCAAAGATTTCAATATTTTATCATACGAATTCACTTCTTATCCCCAGCGATTTCTATGTATTGCCAGTACGAACTTTAAAAGACCAAGAGCGAATTCAAAGTATAGCCTATGTGATCTATAAATGTCTCCGTGATGATTTCTTATTAATGGAGTTGTGAAATGTTCTTGCGAGTAATTGTACCACAAATGAGTCTCGAATTTAGTATCGCTATCGCTCAGCTGAATCTCGCTCAGTGGAATCTCATCGCATGTCAGATTACTCATCAGACGAAGAATCAATAGACAACACATCATCCTCCGTCCAATTAGGATATGTCGATTGTCCTATCGACAACGAAGAAGTTACCATAGAAGACACCATACTTGGAGGGACCCCAATTTGGTTGCATCCAAATTCGCTTCCGGATGAAAAGTTGGTAACTTGTGATGTTTGTGGCAAACAAATGGCACTTTTATTACAAGCCTTTGCCCCTTTCAATAGTGAACTTTATGATAGAGTTATATATATTCTCGGGTGTAAAAATACAACTAGCTGTTCATTCAAAAACGGCACTATAAAGTGTATAAGAGGGATCAATAGAGATCCTAAGAAGATAGAACAATTGAGAAAGGAACAAGAAGCTGAATTGAAGAAAGATTTAAATGAGAAATTGAGGTTGGAGAAGAAGGAGAAGTTGAGGGACGAATTGACTAAGGACTTATTTGGATCAGGTGGGAATGCCAATCCTTTTGGTGGTGAAAGTAATCCTTTTGGTGGATCTAATCCTTTTGGATCTGACAAGCAAGATACTCCAAAAGAGGAACATAAAGATCCCAAAGAGGATACAAAAAAAGAAGTCAAGGAAGTATCGTATGCCTCAGTAGCAGCTGAAAACCTCCCTGAGAAAAATCCAAAGAAATCAACTGACCTTTCTCTTCCTATGTACCCAGGCTATTTCACATATGTAGGCAAAGAAAAATTCAAAATTCAACCAGATCCAGAGCTTGAAAAGTACAAAGACCTTATTGAAACCAATTCCATAGAAGAGGATGACAAACCTCTCAAAAACATCGACTTAAACCCCCAGGCTGCAAAGATAAGTAACATGCTTCAAGATAAAGTATTTGAAAATTTCTCCAACACTGTACAATATAATCCTCATCAAATTTTGAGGTACGATTTAGGTGGTAAGCCTTTGTTATATAATGGTAAGGACAAAGTAGCTAAAGCCTTCAGCCAGGTACCATTCAATATTCCAAATCCTAGTGTAAATCCATCGGGGCATAGGCAATTCGAATTACAATTAATGCCTAAAGCTATTATTGACTTGGAGGCAGAAGAACTGAATATTTTGAATGGGATGTCCTGGGGCACAATTATTGTTTGTACGGATGCAGAAGATTATATACCTGAGGAGTATTTCGATGAATATCATGTGGGATATGTGGAGGAGTATTGTGGGGTTCAATGGGAAGATAGCACCAACTAAGCACTACCGAGCGAAGCGAGTGTTTTTAAACTATAGAGTGTATCAAGTATATAGTCAAGCAAGTAGCTAACACCAATGTATAGCTAGCCAGTTAGGTGATGTATAGTTACCTCATCGGGAAATGAATTTGAAGTCATCATTCGATCAAGAAAGCCAAACCTGTTGGTATTCTCTTATAACTATTCCACTCGCTTATCAACGAATAACCTTTCCAGCATAATTGACGTCTCCCACGAACAACCATTACGTAATACTTCTAATCTTAGAACCTGTCACCAAATAAAATTGACCAGAACTTTCTCACTAGCCTTTGAGTCGGGCCCGTACCAAAATTAATCCGAGCCAGTGCCTAAAGTACTTCTATTGTCAACGTAGGTCAAATGCAGCAATTATAGTCCCGAATGTTCCTGATTATGTAAGTAGTCCCTTTCCCTATGATGTTGAAGGGTTGAAGGGTTGATAGTTCACGTGAACCATTTGGTTGAAACGTAATGAGCTGTAGAGCTGTGCCCCGATGACAAAAGCAATACCGTCGATCCCCCTCCACCGAGACTGCCTGCAAATCCCATCTCATAACGCGACGATGGTGCGACGGTACGGGAGACAACAAGTCTTAAGGGTTATAAGCGTCTCATCATCAAAGACCAAAGGTCTTTGATGGTTCAGCTATAGTGAAAATCTCTATACTCTCTTAGCACTAAACACGTAAAGAATTTACAGGCCTGGAAAAACAAAATCAAGGCTCATTATATTATGTAACAGCAAAGTATGTATCAGTTATATACAGGGTCGCAAAACAATCATCTCTACTGTGTAACTAGCAATTCGTGGCTAATATAAAGCACATAGTTGAACACGTTATAGATATACAGTATAGAGATAGATAGATAGATAGAACAGCGTATAGACGATTATAGAAACCTGAAGATTTTAGACAAAGGGTAGTACGATATAATAGGGATAAATTTCGGGAAGGTGATACATCACAAAACACATATCCGTTATAAGTAGAATAAAACAACACGTAAATAGAGGTAAAGTTTACAAAAGAGATATAAGGAAGATCAAAGCAAGTCCATAAGACAGATTACAAACACAAACACGGGTATAACAGATACCAAAGGATCAACATAAAGTATAGAACTGAAACTTATAACTGATAGCGTTAACGACAAGAATTCATCTATAATCTAAGAATTTCAAAGAGAATAAACCGCAGAACACAAATAGATTCAAGTAAGAACAAAGAAAAATGTCAGCTAGTTCAGATGAAGAATCAAACTTTTACTCCAACATTCAATTACCTAACCTTGATAACTACAAAAAACACAAAAAGAAATCATCGACTAACCTTGTAAAAGCCGGAAAACGTTTCACCAACAAGGCAATCAATAGAAACAAACATGTCAGTTCGCCAAGACATTCATTCGTTAGTGGAGGCTCATCAGCCAATGATCAACTTGATTCTGATAGTGATGAGGAAACTACTGATGGAAATTTACAGAATTTCGTATTCAAAAATCCCGAAGCTCAGCAGGATGTGGAGGTTACTGATGAGGAAATGTATCCTGCTGAAAATTATAATGATGAAGACTTGCCTGATAGTTTAGCAGGAAGTGACAGTGAGGATAATGCTTCTAGAATGCAAAGTCCTACGGCCTTGAGTAGACCTGAGCTTCCTAATCAAGCCAATGATGGTGGCAATCATGAGGATACTCTTCACAAACACACATCTAACGGATCTAGAGTATCTCATGGTGATCTTCATTCTCATGGATCTAAGAACTCCAGATCTTCAAGTTTAAGAAACCATATTTTCAGGAGACCATCGATGTTTTCCAGGTCGTCGGTTCCTAGGAACGAAACTGATATAACCGACCAATTAAGATCAACGACTTCTGGTACGTCTTCCGCTACAAGAAGTAACACCATCTTCAAAGACATTTTACGTAAAGTGGCCTTACAAGATCAAGCTTATCCCGAAAGACCAAATGGTGATACTTTCATAGGCCAAATCTTTGATAGTGATTCTACGCAAGGGTTGAGTGGTGGTGGGTTAGCTCCTGGTGGTTCAAGGTACTCCCAGAGTCGTATCAAGCCAATTGACGAAGAAGAGGAAATTGGTGATGAAGAATCCTTTGGTGATAGGGATTCAATTGAATTACAGAAATTGGATTTTGCTCAATTGAACAATGAAGCTAGGAACTTGATCAATGTCCATGTTCCACAAAAGTACCGTCAAGAAGTCTTCCCTGTAGAAGGACTAAAAGAAGCATCATCAAGTGACACCATAGTTAAAGAAAAGAGTGGTGATAGTCAAGGAAATGATGAAAAGAAACATAGCACTTCGTCACACAAATCACATAAAGACGAACCAGGCTTATCAGCTCCTAACCCTGATCTTTTCCTCCGTAATGATGTGGCTTATAATGATAATGGAGAGTTTATGATGTTAGATGATGATTCTGATCTAATAGCACCTCCTCCTAAAGTCCATGCTGGTGTTCTTTCTAGTCTTTTACAATTATACCAAAACCCTGACGAATCAAAATCAAGTTCAAGCTTATCCTATGGAGATCACAGTACACTTCATGACTTTGGTGACGATCCATCGAGAACTTCCACATCGCTAGACTTTTCTAAACTCAAAGGAGGTCTTAGATCAGGGACTAAAATTGTCAAAGATTCAATTCCTTTCATGCACAGATCTCATAGTGGTCAACAGACTCCAATTGTCGGAGAAGATGGTGAATTAGAAGAACCAGAAGTTGAAGTGGGACCTGATGGCTTACCATCATTTCAAAATGCTAAACCTAAATTACACAAAAAGACTACAATTCAACCAGCAAATGTTCCTTCTAAGGTTAGCAAGCATCTTAAAAAAGCTAAGCGTAAACAAGAAGAACAACTTAGAATTACGGTTCATATTGCTGACGTTTTGCAACGTCAAAAGTTCATCATGTTAATGTGTAAAGCACTTATGTTATTTGGTGCACCAACCCATAGATTGGAGGAGTATATGATAATGACTAGTAGAGTGTTGGAAATTGATGGACAATTCATTTATTTCCCTGGTTGTATGATTATGGCATTTGGTGATGCTGCTACTAGAACATCTGAAGTCCATCTAGTCAAATGCTCACAAGGTGTCAACTTATCGAAACTTTCAGAAACCCATAAGATCTATAAAGGCGTGACTCATGATCTTATGGGTGTAGAAGAAGCATCAACAAAATTGAACAAGATTTTAAAACTGAGAAATCAATATAATCCTTGGTGGTGTGTTTTCCTTTACGGGTTAGGATCCGCTATGGTTTGTCCATTTGCATTTGGTGGTGGTTGGGTCGATTTACCTATTTGTTTCGGGGTAGGTTTATGTGTGGGTTACTTACAATTTTTTGTATCCTCTATGTCCAACTTATACTCGTCAGTATTTGAAGTTACGGCATCCATTGTTGTGTCATTTATAGCCAGAGCTATTGGGTCCATTAATGGTGGTGGTACATTCTGTTTCTCAGCCATTGCCCAAGGATCTTTGGCCTTGATCTTGCCAGGTTATATCATTTTATGTGGATCATTAGAACTTCAATCTCGTAATTTAGTTGCTGGGAGTGTTCGTATGTTCTATGCTATCATTTACTCATTATTCCTTGGGTTTGGTATAACTTTAGGTGCTTCATTATATGGTTGGATCGATAAGAATTCTGTTTCTAATGTCACATGTACTAGTGATCATAATGTTGATCCTAAGTTTAGAATCATTTTTGTTCCAGCCTTCACCGCATGTTTAGGACTCATCAATCAAGCCAAATTGCGTCAATTACCAGTAATGATCATCATTGCAAGTTGTGGATATTTGGGTACATATTTCTCCGGTTTACACTTTAAAAACGTTACAGAATTCACAGCCTGTATCGGTGCCTTTATTGTAGGAATCTTAGGGAACTTGTATTCAAGAATTTGGAAGGGTTTGGCAGTATCTGCTATGTTACCAGCCGTGTTCGTTCAAGTTCCTTCCGGTATTGCATCCCAAAGTTCGTTATTATCAGGAATAACCACCGCTAATGAAATCACTGGTAATTCTACTACTTCAACATCTTCAGCTGATGATGGAGCCTTATCATTTGGATCAGCTATGGTTGAGGTTTCCGTTGGTATTAGTGTAGGGTTATTTGCAGCTGCCTTGATTGTTTATCCTTTTGGAAAGAAGAGAACTGGTTTATTTTCTTTATAGGTAATATATGTATGACACTAAAGACTAAAGTGTGTTAGTATAATTGTGCTAGATATAATTAGCACAACGCCAGAATGAAAAGAAAGGAATCACAGACGAGAGTTTCCTGTATAGTTTAAGCACAAATAGAGATGAAAATATTCCTGTCTCGGGCTTCACAGGGTGAGTAGGAAAACCTCGGATGACAATGACTCAAATGACTCAAATGACTGAAACCAAGCACTCGCATAGACCCTTACTAAGCCAAACAGGCCATTTCTCCACAAATGCCCAGTAAACGCCTTGACCCTAAACCCCTGTAAATAAACCTAAACCTTAACCCCATAAAATCACCCCATAGGTCAGGCTTGAGATGGTGCGACTTTCCCCAGATTTCATATAAATCGGATCACATTGCACAAGCAAGGTAAGAGTAAACACAAGAAGGTACACAGAAAAAGTACACAAACAGAGTTACAAACACAGAAATATACAAATAAGTAATAAAAATATGTATAAAGCACTGTTGACGTTTATAAGACACAAATCGTTATCGGTAACCAAATTCAATAATCATTATATCACGGTCAAGCTCGGTCCAAAGATCGTCTCGTTCAACACCGTATTTTTAAGAGATTCATGTCAAGCCCCAGAGTCAATTGATCGCCATTCAAGTCAGAAATTGTTTACCACAGCTGATATCAGTAAGGATTTAACTATTTCAGGTAAACCCGAGGTTGTCAATGATTCATTAAAAGTTGTGTGGGACCAAAATGGTAAACAACAAGTATCAATTTATCCATATAATTTCTTAGAGAAGTACTCCACAAAAGAGTCCAGAAGGTATGGGAAACACTTTGATCATTTCAGAACCTTCTGGAATAACAAAGCTATCAGTAAGCCGGAGCTTAATGTAGAATATAATGATTACATGACGAACAAAACTGTGTTCGATGACTTAGTTAAGAACATGCAGAAATATGGACTTGCATTTGTGGACAATATTCCACATCCCGAAGAATTGGGTGAAACAATGACTGAATCAAATGCTAACCAATGGCCTGTATATAAATTAGCTGAAAAGTTTGGGTATGTAAAGCGGACATTTTACGGGACATTATTCGATGTAAAGAATGTTAAAGATGCAAAGAATATCGCTTATACCAATGCATTTCTTCCATTGCATATGGACTTACTTTATTACGAATCACCTCCAGGATTACAGTTACTTCATGCATTGAGAAACTCCACTTTAGGTGGTGAAAATATCTTTGTGGATTCATTTTTGGCGGCAAAACATATCAGAGAAACCGACCCTAACGCTTACATGGCCTTGACACAAATTCCTATCACCTACCAGTACGATAATAACGGGGAATTCTATTACTACCAACGTCCATTGATTGTTGAAGACGAAACTATTGATCCAAATTCTAATTATCCTTATATAAAAGAAGTTAATTACTCCCCACCATTCCAGGGTCCTTTTGAATTTGGAATCACAAAAGCTGCTGCTCCAGGACTGGGATCAGTTGACGATGTTTCAAGTCATCATATGTTTAATGATTTTATCAGGGGGTTACGGAAGTTTGAAGACTGGATTAATGATGAAACTAATCAGTATAAGGTCAAGTTGGAGGAGGGAAGATGTGTCATTTTTGATAATAGGAGAGTCTTACATAGTAGAGAAGAGTTCAGTGATAAAAATGGTGGTGATAGGTGGTTGATGGGTTGCTATGTAGATGGGGATAGTTTTAGGTCGAGATTAAGAAAGGCATTCTAATCCAACTGCCTCCGATGCCTGATCTTATAAGAGCGTGTACTTTTTGTCTGTGCAATGACTTTTGTCCATACAATTGTACATAAATGATCTTGAAGTGCTTATTGATATCATATATGAAATGTAAATATTCATCTTACATTAGTTTTATTGGTTGTTTTTGTAAGCTCTATTCATGTTCTTTTCATTTATGTTTGTTTAACGGAAATACTTTGGGATAAATTGTATAAATATTTGTGAATTTCACAATTCGCAAGCTGACTATATACCAATTTCATCACTCCTCTATCCATCAGTTTGCGTGCTTTTGACTTCATACTGCTTGATTAACTCACCTTTCTAATGATACATGAAGTATACTCTTGCATGGAGAATGTTTGCTGGATAAATAACTATAGTAAATAGTCCTAGATGAATCCGACATTGTCGGTTTTATTAGCTACATGTCGCAATACCTTAACTAAATACTAATTTTATATTACATATGAAATATTAACTACATACAAGGTTTAAACATTAACTAGGTGTAGTAAAATAGTAAGCAGAGACATTAACTCGCCGGACCTCGGTTGGCTCGTTAACGACGAGTTTGATGCTTATATAACTGCTTGAACCCATTACATAACCTTGTCACATTAGGATAATTATAACCCCTCAATTTAAACCCATCGGCCAGGGTCTTAACATGCCATGTACTAATAGGCGTATTAACATTCACTTTAAACAACAACAAGAACCATCCAGGTGCTTTGTGATCATAACAAAAGATATAAGCACTTGTCTTTGGATTGGCCTTAGTATAACTATTCAACCATTCATGAACTTCAGTCAACGCACCATCCCTGAACTTAGGATGACGAACCATTTCCTCAACTTTCTTAGCAATCTCTTGAATGTGCATGAAGATCAATTCATCTAAATCGTCATAGGTCTTTCCCTCGACTATATACTTCTTTTGAGCACCATAAGTCTTCTCTTCAATGATCAAGTGTTGGAAAAGATTGGTGCCAACTTTCCAGGTAGCCGTCAAGAATTCAGGTCCTTTAGATGATGGTCTTAACACACAATCTCCTAAATTCTTTGGTGCCAAATACTCTTCTGCTTGTTTGTGGTTGAAGTTATGGAAAAGGTTGTGTTGGAAGTTTCTGGTCTTTGCTTTTTGAATATTCTCTTTGGCTTGTTCTTTAGCTATATCTAATTGTTCAGCATCAAAGTCCCATTTACCATTCTCCTTGTGGACTCTTGGTTGTAAGCCCTTGGCAATATCATGATCTAGTAAACTGAAATTAGCAAAGAAATCATTGTATTGAATATCAACAACGGCTGCTTGTACAACTTGTCCTTGAACTGGTTGGAAGTTACGTGGAATGTAACCTTCATCAACATTACCTTGGATGAGTGACGATGTAGTGACCTTTAGGTACTTAATAGTAGCTTGCATATCTCTGAAGTTTCTACCAACTTTACTAATGGTAACAGGAACAACTGTTCCTCTATGAAAAGTCTTTGTGGTTTCACCAGTTAACATTTGGAAGATTTCTGGAGTTTCTAAGATGTGGAATGATCTTCTTAACTCTTCATAATTGTTGACCAACTCTTCTTTGATGGTTTGTAAAGTTGCAAACTTCTTTTTACCAAAATTTGTTTCTAATTCTTTACCATAAGCATTCAAGTTCAACTCATCTAATTTATTAACACCTTCTTGAAGAAGTTGGTAGATAATTCCACCTTGTTGTTCGATATTACCTAAATCTTCTTCGTCTAAATCCAAAGCGTCTGCTGCCATTTTACGGGCTAAATCGTAATCTTCAGGGTGGATTCTCGTAGCGTCTAATAACTCTACTGACCCGTCGTTGGCGGATATGGAATCATCGTATGGAATGTAAAGGAATGACGAACAATTAAGGAAAACATTACCACTTGTCAATTCATGTTGAATAAGTTCGGCTCTGGTAGCTAAAGATGAACCTAATTTCGTGTTTAAGTTCCTGATTAAACCAGAGGCTTTTCTTGGTCCTAATCCAGATACATATGGTAATAATTGAGAAGTGTAATCGTCTCTAATAGCTTCATTGATTTCAACTCCTACCATATTAACAATATCCACAAAAGCAGATTCGAATGCTTCTAAAATTGTGTCGTTACTTATGAGGTTTTGGTGATCACTGAACTTAAGGGAAAGAATATCTTCACCAAGAGAAATGTACTCCAATAATGGATTTTGTACATACCTGGCTAATCCCACACAATACTTGACCAAGGTAGCTTTATCACTTAATTCAATCTTGGCACGTTTACTATTCTGGTACAATCTAGCGGTTTCATCTTGGCCCCATATTACACGAACTAATGGTGCTGCCTCATACTCAAAGTTTGACGGAATATCTTCAACATCTACCACAATATTGTACTGCTCAATAAAACGAGTTACAACATCATATAACCTCTTTGAATTTGGATTGTATCCTGAAATAACAATAACATCAGGTGATCTTCCACTCAATCCTTTGTCAATGAACGATTTCAATTGTCCACAGAACAAATCTTCACTTTCACGATCTCTGATTGGATTATGATCGGATTTGAAGATTTCTCCTACTTTACTGTTATCCTTGACAAAGGCTCCAACTACAGCATTATCAAATTCACCTTTACCGAAAGATAATGCAAGAACTGATGGTTTTGTACCCTTATCAAATCCAAAAGGTGCAAACGGAGCTTGATCGATTTTGTTTAAGAATTTACTACGAACATCCAGGGCAATCAATCTTTCACATTCGACTCTTAAATCTTCTTTGGTGTTCAAACTAATCATACTTGTTAACTTAAAGAATGCTAATTTCAATACATAAAGACGTTCTTTGTTCCATTTTTCTGATATATCACTTAACCCGTCAGATTTAAGACAGTTGAAAATGCACTGGAACCAATTATCAAAATCTTTGGTATCAATTTTTATAACTAAAAGCCCTTGACTTTCGGCTTCTAACATTCTTAAAAACGTATCTGGATAACGTACAAGATCACTAGGGGATCTATTTATGGCATATTTGAGATCATAGTATGGACTATGGACATCAATAGTGCTTTTCCCTTTCTCAGTGACTTGGCAACTTATATTGGCGTAGTTCTTATAAACGTTTCTGATCTCTTGTCTGATTCTTGGGTTGTGGAAAATGGTTTCGGCGTAGTACTTTCTAACAGCACCTTGGGCATTTTTAACATCTTTGTAGAGAACCTCGTCATCATCACATAATTTTTCAATCAAATCTTCTGGAGATTCAAATGGATCATCGGTGGCATGGATTCTGAAGGTTTCCATAAAGTTCTTAGAACTTTGGTCTGTAACATTTTCACCAAACTGTTTGGCAGTGATCCCATAAGCTTCCACGGCATCATAAAGAACATTCTCTTTGATTCTCTCGTAGACAGAAAACTTGTTCTTTTTGTTCTTAGTGTTTGTGTCTTCTTCTTCAGCACCATCGGAGTTTTCTTTATTTTTGTCTTTGATTTCTCTCAACTGTTGACTGTAGCTAAACAGTATATAATCATGTAAATCTTGGATACTAGAAAAACTATCTAACGATCCAATATCTCTTAATAAATCATCATCAATGCCTAAATCTTCTGCCAACTTTTCAACTCCTAACCTCTTTTCGTACAAGGAATGGTACTCGATATCCAATTTGACAATTCTCCATAAATCATCTTCGTCTAACAACTTATGAATGACTTCATTTTGGGTCCCGTCAAGCTCATCATTGGTTTCAGCATATAAGAGGAAGTCTCTTCTGTGGGACCAAATGAATGGTACTTCAAAAGCTTCTTTACTAATGAATTCAACAGCTTTACTGACACTTTCTTTGAATTGTTCACTTAAATGATGTGCTATTTTCGTACCCTTTTCCTTTAACATCAAGTTACCGATCCATTCTTGCTCTTTCTTAAGCTCATCGTCGTTCAAATCAACATACTTTAAGTTTCCTCTATACTTTTGGTACCTTTCAGGTATATCGATGATTCTGATCAAATTATCTTCTTCAGTTAACATTCTTTCTTTCAATTCTGCATGCTCGAAGACTTCATCCAATGCTGTTGGTTCTAAGTTCTCAGCATTACCTTCGTCTTCTAATTCTTGTGCTTCTAAAGCCCATTCATACTCGGCTCCATTACCAAACACTTCGAATAACTGTTGTAAACTTTCACGGTCAACATTTGATAACTTACTGGTATCTAATCTTGGACCTGCACTGATTCTTTGACGTTGCCTTTGAGCCTTTTGCCTTTGAGCTTCATCTTCGTCTGAGAACTCATCATCTTCAATGAAATCTTCAAACTCATCTAAGATATTTTCTGCTTGTGGTTCACGTCTTTGTGGTTGTTCTTCAATTTCATCTTCTTCTGCTCCTCCTCCTCCTTCATCGTCAGAAAAGAAATCAGCTAATCTTCTGTCTTCGGTTTCAACTTCTTCGGTTTCTTCACCTGCTCTTTTTAATCTTTTGAACTGTCCTTCTTTGACAGGTCTGTGGCCACTGTTCTCCATTAAAAGTTCTAAATCATCTTCATCTAATGCATCGTCAACTGTGGTCTTTCTTCTGTGTTTTCTTTTCTTTCTTTTGCCACTGGGTTCTTCTTCATCGTCGTCTACAATGAACCCTTCCCTCACTTTTTGCATCGCTTCTTCATCTTCGTCTTCATCCTCCTCTGAAGAATCTTGAACATCATCACCTTCTCCGTCCGATGAGTTGGCTTCATCGTCGTGAATCTCCGATTGTTCGGTTGGGACTTCATCAATTGGTTTGATGGAATCTTCAGCTTGCATGTTGAAAAATCGACGTAGAAAATTTTCGCACTATCAACACTCACTTACCAGCGCGAGTATCACCATCTTTCGTATTACCTATAGTACTACACCGTGATATTACATACATTATTATACAGGATATTATACATTGGTGGAACTGGGTTAGGGAGACCTACTGCCTAGCCAACTTGGCATTAAAGTCCTTATTCTTCTGGTTTATATAAACTCCCATATCTTGGTCCCTCTTTTTAGCCTTACTAGTCTTGAAGGTCTCCACTAGCTTGTCGACTTGTGCCTTGCCTGGCTTGTGATTTATTCCGTCTGATCCCTTGATGGTCTCCTTATATGCTTCTTTATCAACTTCCAAGTTACCGATCTCCTTTTTGTATACGGTTGCGGCTAAATCATTGAAATTCAGGAACCCTCCTTCCTTCTTTTCAGGTTGTTGCTCAACCCATTTATCTGTTTGTTCTATTGTATAATTGAGAAGTTTCTCTTTCTTATTCTTCGGTTCTCTGCTACTATTGGTGTTATCTTTGTCTATCACCCTTCTTCCCAAACTGTCTTTACGTAATTCTGTTTTATTCTCTTTAAGAATTTTATTCTTAGTTTGTTTGAGTCTCTGTAATCTCTTCAATTTGTCTTCTCTCCTTGAGTCATTTGTATTTGAGTCATTTGTATTTGTGTCGTTGGTCATAATTTCATTTGGTTTGTGTTTTTGGTGATACCTAACTCGAGGCAATCTAATTATCGCGATGCTTACAATTATCGTACCAATACCTTATCAAATACCGACCATGGCCCACATACCGATACATACCGATAAGCAGCGACCTCGATCCGTTCTTATCTATAAGATCTTAGTTACTGGAAAGTCCGTACGGAGTTGCCCCACAATTCTAATTCATACAGTGCCGGACAAGGTCCGGTATCCGAGTCGTGCACCGTACCATATCCGATAATATATAAGCCACTACTTTAACCCTCTCCTATTCCCCAACAACCACGAAGCCATGGGACTTGAACAACAACTTTTAGAAACAATTTTGAACGATCCAGAATTGCCAAAATTTAAAGGTAATGCCGATAAAGTCATTGCCAAGATTGAACAATTCACTGCTGAACATCCAATGATGATAATCGGACCGAAGAAAGGAAAATATGTGTTAGATCAAATTGATAAAATGAAACCTAAACTTATGATTGAAATAGGTTGCTATGTCGGCTACTCTGCTATCTTATTCGGAAGTGCTGTAGCTAAATCTGGTGGAAAGTTCATATCATTTGAGATCGACCCAAAATTTGCAGCCATTGCTGAGGAAATAATTGATATTGCTGGATTATCGTCGACTGTGGAAATCAAACTCGGGCCTGCTAGTAAAACATTACCAGAGTTTGCCAAGACTCACCCTAAACCTTTGGAGCTTGCATTCATTGACCATTATGATTATCTTCCAGATTTAAAGATTTTAGAATCTCTTGGGTTGGTTAAGAAGGGCACTGTTTTGATTGCTGATAACATTATCTTTCCAGGGGCTCCAGATTACCATGCTTATGTTAATAGAACTCCTGAACAGAAGAAGAAGAGGTTGGGTAATGAAAAGTATCCTGGAGATTGGCAATTGGTTTATGAGAATCAATTGATTAATGCCGGTTTGGATGCTATTGAAATCTCAGAGGTGGTCTAGCCCTGAATACTTCGTTTAATCGACGTATCTTTGTAGTTAATGCTATATATATGTATATACTCTATAATCAATCGGTAGCCGCACGACAAGCGATACCCTACGATTTCTCTACTGACGCTACACGTCAGTGCGAAGTTAGTGCGGTCAGTGCATAGAGTTGAAATCACAAAAATGGACAGAACTGAACTCTTCAATCAATGTGTATTGATTGTTAAGGAGGAGCTTTCCACCAGTATAAAAACTACAAAACCAAAGCAGCCGCCATATCTTCTCAAGGATTCATTCAACAAAGAAGCAATTGAATTATACCATCATATAACCGAACTGAATCAGCTACTCACAGAAATAAGACAAAGATACCTTTCAATAAACTATGAAGAGACAGGCAAGTTAAGTATAGACGATAAAAATAGACTAGATGAAGATTTCCAGATTAAAATCCAAGCGGTGTATGAGAAGCTCAAGATCCTTCAGAAATATGAAAATACTCGTCAGAGCAAGATCAAACCTAGTACGAGTTGGATCACTAGTTATTTTGGTGATGAAGAAGAAGAACTCAAGCAATTATATTTTGTCACTATAGGGAATCACCGAAATCAAATTCTTCGGTTTCTTTCCGATAGCATAAACTCCACATCTAAGTTTCTTCAAGATTTGCAAACTCAAAGGCGTCAACGTGAAAGACAATTGAACTTATTGAATTTTCAAAATCTTGATGACCAAGTTACGTATGTGGATGATATTGAAGATGATTTGGATGAACAGCCACAATTAGAATTATCCCAACGACAGCTTCAAGAACTCGAAACTGAGAACGCTAACTATTTACAATTGAAGAGTAATCAACTTAAACAAGTAGAAAATTTACATTCGTCCATGGTAGACATAATAAATATCCAATCAGAAATAACCTACCATATAGAGCAGCAGCTGAATCAAATTATGAACTTGATCGATAATCAGGATGACATAAATTTGGATATTGGTAAGGGGAACACACAATTACGAGGTGCTACTAGTAGGAACAAAAGGGCAGCTAACATGATTATTTATAGTTGTTATATTTTGGGGGTAATTCTTTTGTTACTAGATTACATTCGTTGATTCTACCCAGAGGTGATCTTGATCGCTGAATTTGAATATGTGTTAGGGATTTATAAGTTGTGATGAACATATGTCGATTACGTGAAGCTATATCTGTCTCGATGCTAACAATAGTTTCAAGGATAAAAATACGTAAAGGTCAACGATCACTCTTCCGACAGTTCCACTCCTTAACAACCCACTGGCAAATCTTTCTATTTATTTCCTATTGCAATGTAGTGTAAAACAATGATTGAATTCATCAGGAAGTGTAAGTCAATGATATCTATCACATTTACTTATCTTCCTACCTTCATCAGCCGGGTTAAGGTTTTGGGTATTAACCTCTCATGGGCTCAATCAACGCCTAAATCTAACACTACCATGAATAGAGATCTATAGCTAGCGCATATAGTATAGAGTTATTGACATTCTCGCAAACTGCGATCTATACATTGATGAATATACCTTAATCCTTTGGTTCTGGGATGTTGGTGACAACTCCTGCTCCAATAGTAACACCTTCTTTTCTTATAACAACCTTACCCAATTCTCTATCCTTTTCAAACTCACATAATGGCAACAATCTATCACCTTCAACCTCAATCTCAACAACACCCACTTGTTTGGATATTAAATGTTTCTTTCTCTTCAGTCCTTCAATCAGTTCAATCTTTACCAACTTAGCAGGAACGTTAAAGTTGTTTCTGAAAAGAATAAATGGTGTTCCTACTAATAAGGGTTTGGTTAGATTGAATAAACTCAACTTACACTGAAATTTATCAACAGACTTTACCAATGATGAATTACTTACGATATCACCAATCATAACATCATCAAACGTTTTGTCTTTGAACTGCTTTTTGGAAAATGTGGCTTCAATGATTTCTCCCTTGAGAGCAAATTTGACTGGTTTGTTAACAAATAATTTTTGAATCTTGAGAGTTTCATTAATGGGTAAAAATGAAACAGTGTCGTTAGTTTGAATGTACCCGGAGAGGATCTTTCCTACAACTTTGAATTCTTGAGCTGAAACATCGTCTATATCGTTAATAACAAGGCTAAATGGTTCATTCAAAATATCATCAATTTCCCCTTTGTTTGGTAACTTTACTTCTTGACAATAGTCTATTAATGTTGAACCTTTGAACCAATCAAATTCAGGAATTTCCAGTCTTTTAACTACATTGTTACCAGTTAACCCAGAAACAGGGACGAAATCAATTTGGTCTCTACTGAACCCAATTTCTTCTGTTAGGTAATCTTCCATGGTTGACCTTATAAATTCAAATCTTTGTTGACTCCAGTCTTCTTTATCCAACTTGTTCACAACCACACAAAGACGTTCAATTCCTAAATTTCTAGCAATCAATGTATGTTCCTTGGTTTGACCATCTAAGCTGAACCCCAGCTCAAATTCCCCAGTTATAGAATCAACAATCAAGAGAGCAAAATCTGCTTGACAGACTCCATTAATCATTTGTGGTACGAAATCTTTGTGCCCCGGGGCATCAATGGCAGTGAACCTGGTAGTAGGAGTTTCGAAGTTAGTGGCGACTATATCAATAGTTACACCTCTTGATCTTTCTTCGGATGTTTGGTCCATCACCCATGCTAAGGCAAACGACCCTTTACCGATATTTTCACTTTCTTTGATGAGCTTGTTGACTGTCTTGATATCAACTATACCAAGATCAAGTAAGATTCTCCCCATAAGTGTTGATTTACCCGCATCAACATGTCCGATGACAACAAATGATTTGTGAGGTTTCTTGAATACTTCATGAGATTTTATTTCACTCTTTATATCGACTTTGGGAGTTTGGGTCCCTGAAGGTGTTTGAGATTTTGGAGTTTTGGGTTCTGAATCCTTAACGTTAAGTTTAGAGAATCCCTGTTCGAATGCTTGTTTTTGTGCCTGTTCGATCTTTTCATCAGGACTTGGGTTCTGAAAGTTCTTCTTGGCGATTTCTAAAATTTTGTCGTTAGTAATGAGTTCAATTGTATTAAGTTTCCGTCGTTTTTGTGATTGTTGAAAGTATGTTGACGGTTTCAAGAGTGATGAATCGAATTGAATTGAAGGTACCTCTTTAGCTGATTTTTGCTGTACAGTTTGGGGTTTGGATTCTCTTGAATTTATGGGTTCTGTGACAACTTTTGACTTTGGGTCTTCTGTATCTATGAGTTTTGGTCTCTTAAAACTGATGGACGGCACGTTCTCCTTATTCACCCTTCTACTGCTCAAATTCGACTGGGACAAAGCCAGTTCATCCCCTGGTGTCAACCTACTCAAAATATCAACACTTTTATTGCCACTGTCATTTGATTCTTGTAGTTTTCGCCTTGCTTTAGCTAAGGCTGCTAACTTTGACATTGATGTGTTCGCACTTTGTATGATGCGTCATGTCTCATCTCTATATACACATAATAGGTCTTTGTGGCTTATATCTCTCTAATTGTGGTATTTATGTACAATCCACAAACACGTCTAAACTTTATAAATTATACGTACGTTTTTTAGGAAAATGTTCCTTTACCTCTTGTATACTTGCTTCAATTTCAAAGTAATTGTTATATAAGATCTCCTTCAAATCGATTTCAGGAATCGTAGGGTTGTACGATTCAAGTTCGGCTTTGAGAATGGGAAGACTGTTATATAATTGGTCATATTCTTCGTCGTTAAGAAGGTCTTCTGTGAATTGCTCTTGATCTGAAACGAGATCATCTGAGTCGTAGTCCATCTTTGAATGAGTAGTGAGAATCTGGTGCGGTAACAAGAGTATGATACAAAGATATTCAAACAGATGTTACACAAAAGGATCACACAAAAAGGTTACACAAAAAAAATTATACAAAAATACTTTCACAAAAGCAGTTAAATGAATTGAATTTGTCGAACAACAACACAAAAAGACTTACACAGAAACATCTCCACATAAGAGCACCAAACTACTAAAAATACCTTTATTGGTTCTATATCTATAAATTTATACACTCTCATGTGGTGTAGGTGATCCACCTATTCGTTACCTACCCAAATATCTCCTAAATACTTATACAAGTCAACCCTATCCTTGCTGAAATCAAATACTTGTCCCTTTTGTAAATTCTCTTTACCATCCTTTGTTACACCTCCAATAGTACTATATCCACACCAGAGATAACTATTACAATATTGTCTGTCCATGTACCAGCCCCTGGCAGGCTCTTCTAGAATGTTCTCGAAATATGTCGATAATTTATCAGTGAATGGTGGAATGACTGCATGAGTCAATGTGATAGGATTCTCATAAAATTCTTTCATCTTTTGTGCATCTTTGATCTTCTTGAATCTGTTCTGTTTGGCTACTTCTTTTTCGAAATTAACTTCATCAATTTGACCACAGAAATGAAATCCTGAATTGAACCAGACTAATTGATTATCTTCTTCAGAGATGTGGCCAGGATGAGCCGTACAAAGTTCTTTGGAAATCTTGGGCGTCCCATCACTATTCATTCTTTCAGTATCCGGAGTCAACTCTCCGATTGCTGCAGCAAAGTATTTGTTAAAGTGGTAATCTTCATCACCATTTACGGCGAATCCCAACCAGAAAAGTTCCTTATCACCATGGGATCTAACACTAGCAGCCTGAAAGAAGTTCAATTGTAACATGGCCAAAATTGAATTGAAATGTAAACTACGGTTGATAAGCACAACCCCACTTTCCATGTAATGTAACATACCATCAAAAAAGTCGTGTTTGAGGGTCTTCTCTGTGATGATTGGAATGTTAAACATAAGATTATCAAGAATGGAAGGTGAGATCTTTTCAAAGAACTTTCCATCACTTAGAGGACGGAATTGTGCAGCTGTACGGTCCTTATAGAAAAAAGCCCCATTATTGACATACTGCTTAAGTTTAAAGAAATAATCAGGATTTTCAAGTAAAACCGTATCAGCATCAATCAACATGAACTCTTCAAAAGAATTGAATAAAGTTGCTAAGAACTTATTGAACCATCCTCTGAATTTGTGTTTGTAATTATTATGAATGGCATTGTAGGTGTTTACAAACCAGATTTCTTGTTTAGGTAACCCTCCGTCGATCTTGTTGAAGTAGTCCTTGGGGAACTTGTTGGATACTTTATGGAAACTTGATGGTAAGTCTACCATTTTGTTTCTTGCAGCATTAACAATTTTACGTTTGGACTCAGCTTTCAAAGAGTCGTAGTAAACGATCTGGATTGGATACTTATTGTTCAAAGCTCTTAACACATGAATCAATCTAACAGTGTCGTCAACATGTTGATCACCAATTGATAAGACAAGTCCTTTTCCATTCAACGAGTTTTTGAATTGGTTCAAGAAACAAGGCTTATTATTGGTGAATTCAGATTTAATTGATTCTCCAGTTCTACTGGTGAACTTGGGATTTGATGGTTTATGAACTTCAGGATACTCGACAAAATGCTTCATATTTGGGGGACTTAAATGGGTAACACCCGTCCACCTTTCGTAGATTGGATACGAGAAACTTAACCATTTATATATACGACTTTCAAGTTCATTACAGCTAGAGAATGTTCTGGAATTGATAAGCTTTTCTTCTTGTGTCAATCTGAAAGGATCTGATGACTTGAGTGATTTTTGTTTCTTCAACATCTTGTTGGTTTTGGAAATCTGGTAGTTTTCGTCATTGGTCAAATAACACTTGTTGAAGATTCTCAAATGGGATAACAGGTTAGTGATTTTCTGTTCTACTTCCATGGTTTGGGTCCAGAAATGTTCATATTCCAGTTTCAACATACTTTCTAATTCTTCGTTATCTTTGACGTCTTTGACTGGGATGCCATGCTCTTCAGCATAAATGTCTTTCACTTGCTTATAGACCAGGTTTCTGAAATCGTTGTAACTGAATTGATCTTTGTGGTCAACATTCAATTCTTCATTAGGATCAATACTCCAGTTATTATCATGCAAATAAACGTTTTTGAAGTACAAATCACATCTTTCCCTGAAACTCAATTCTGAAAGCACAGAATGAATATCGTGGTTTTGGAATATCGAGTCATAGATATGGGAGTGACTATCAATGGTTCTAACATCTTTGATCTTCAAGTTACGAACGATATTCTGAATTGCTTCGTTTTTAATGTCAATTTGAATAGTATCTATTTGCTCGGTGGTTGGTTTATGGGGATACTCTTCATCATAAATACTCCATGGCTTGGCAACAGTTTTGTAATTGAAAACGTATCCTAAAAGGAATACAATCCACATTGCAAACACAACAGATAGAAGATTCTTTCTGCTGAATTTCTTCTCCAACATATCTCCTGGCTAATTGTTATGTAGTTTGTGTTTTTGCGTACTCTATGTACTATGGTATGTTTCCTGGTCTGGGAATATGTACTTACAGTATAACTTTGATTGAATGCTTGTTTGTTCCTCTGAAATCACTACCACGCTCAGGACTCTTATCTACAGTCCCAAACTTTATTTAAGCTATAAATAACTTGGGTAACTTAACTATGCAAATACTATGTTAGAGTATAGTATTAGTCCTACAACTATGTATAATTACTACACCCAACTGATGGTTGTTTTTCTTTCACCCAAAAATTAACTTTCACTGCCCCTTGAAAATTATATTTAAATTATATTTAGCAAACCAAGCGTACATAACCTCAATATACTGTCAATTTTAGTAACTGTAATCAGGGTTCTGAGGTTTAAAAATAGCTAATTTAAAAATAGCTCATCTCCTAGTTATGGTCGTCATCGACTTAGATTATGTTTAGGTTAATTTAAGGTTAGTCAATTGAGTTTACAATGGTTCGTTCAATACTAAAGCTTGGTCTAAATTGATGGTAATTCTCGATTATTTTTAGTGTATTTACGGATACACGTGCTTATACTGCCTCGCTTAATTTTAAGAAAACAATATGCTCAAAACGAGATAATTCACCGGTCCACCTGTATATAAAATTATGTCAAATTCTTGTGTGAGTTTGCTTTTAGAAGTATGCGAGAATCAGAAATTGATGCCATCCAAAACGCGTGACTTATAATCATGTGATGTGGTCGCGTGATAGGTGCGTGATAGGTGCGTGATGAGTTATTGTGTACCAACCACAAATTTTCAAATACGCATGTCGCCACCCCTGCGACTTGTCGTGATTATTAAGTTACATAATCATTGATAATATCTAAAAGTTTGATAAGGTAATCTAATTACATCACTTTGTAAATCTTAATTTGACAGCAATGTAACCAATGGAATGTAAACCTTCTTGTGGTATTTGAAAAGTTAATTAAAGAAAGGTACGGTATTCCTCAATTGCTTTTCAGGAACCGATAACCCTGTAAATTACGTTTTGCACCTATTGCATTTTGACATATTGAACAATTGATGGTTTTGAGCATTTTAATACCACAATAATCCTTCTGATCTATTCTATGTATTTCTATAAAACCAATGGGTGTATTTGGGTCTTTAGAGTCTTTAGAGTCATCAGTTACAACATGAATATAATACTATAGAATGACTACACAAAATGAATGAACCCTGAATTGAAAGTAAACTTTTTAAAATTCTCCTAATCGTTAATTCTCTTTGAACTTGAACTTCTCCCAAACATCCTACGTAAAAAAATCATATCACTTGATATCTATGACCCAAATAAATAATGCAATCCTTGCTCCTTTTACACATTGAGTAACCCTGACTCAGTGAGTCTGAATTATTCACCAGTGAATAATTCTCTATTACTTCGTTACTTATGTCTACCTTAACTTATAATTACTGTTACCATCAACTTACTTAGTTAACTTTTTCTTTGAATAACAAATCTCTGAATTCAATCTTCAGAGCCCAGTTCAAATTAACCAGTAAGTTCCTTAACCATTTATCAAAGACAAGATAATTCAAATACATCATGAAATCAATAATAAACGTAACAATGATTGGCAATATAATTAATACCATAAGGTAATTGCTTAAAGTTATGATTATAGTACTTAAAGTAGTGATGAATGTGTTAGTTTGATTTAATATTAACATTAACATTGTAGTGTTCGTGGTAGTGTTATTTGTATTAGTGCTACTTCTGAGTGTGTGAATATGTGACACCTGTAATAATTGAAGAATATTTGATATTACTTGCAATAAATCCCTTTCCTGTACTTAATGTGGACCCGCCTTGTACTTTAATTACCACTTAGAAAGTGTTAAGTAATGAATTAAATAGATGTATAATTATAATTTAAAAATAAAGGAAATCCCTTTGACTTTATAATTGAAAAATTTTTATCGACCGAGTTCAACCGGGGATATAACTATACACTGCATCTCTTTAATAGTAACATCATCAAGGTATATACAGGATCTATTGTTAAAGTTTATTATTATCGAGTCTGGTTAGGACAGGTCTGAATTTTGTTGCTACACATACGGTTGAGCGATTATTTTAGTCAAGGAGCAGGGAACTTAAGGGGAACTCAAGGGAAAGTGGCGGAGTGTGGCGGGTTTTATTTGTAGCAATAAGAGTAGGTGAACTTGAGTTCTATTACTTTGTTTTGTACGATTCTAGCATTAGAAGACCATGGTGTTGTTGTAGGATAAAATCGGATTTATGGGCATCCGTTGTTCCATGGTTAGTTTCCAGGTTTATGTAAGATTGTTGCAGATCAAGAAGTCGCGCGACACCACCAGCTGCAAATCCATCGGATGAAGATATGTTCAGCTTCATGGCTGGTTCAATCTTTATGGGTGACTTTTAGTATGAGGCTGGTCATAGTTACCCTCTTATGCTATAACCAAGCTAAATTTTTCTTTACTGTAGTCGTTATAGTCAAAACCATCTACCGTGTACTTACCAATCAAGGGTACCATCCCCAGACAGGGTGTACCATCTTACGACATCCTACTAAGAAGTGGTCCGGATACAAGGGCAATTACGTACCATGGTTATAATTCTCCTTTCTACCTCTAATCGATACTAAATCTTATTTAACATGTTCTACATTGATTTATCATTCTAGCCCAGAGTCCGACTCGACTCCGTCCCACATGTACCTTCATGAAATGTTTGACTAACTAAATCTTCTATAAACATCCTCAATCACCATTCTCAATTATACTCAAATTAAAGTTTAGACCGAGGCAGAGGTTCATAACCTATCTAGATTGAGATAAAATCCATCTAGAAGAAATCATGGTGCGTCCCAAGTTTCATGGTCTTATTTAAGAGCTTATTGTTCAGACTTATTAAGTAGCGCAAATCTATTATATTTTATTGTTTTAAGAAATGTAGTGTGTTGTTTGAGTTCTTGACAATAGGATTAGGAAATGCCTTTTCCAAGTTTTGACATATACTCGGTATAATGACTTTACAGTAATTATCAACACCCGATAAAAACCGTGGTACTCGGTCAATGAGCATGCTTTCATACACCAAGTACACAAACTCACATACATACACAAATACAGTTATAAAAGCAAACACAAATGCCAAAATAAAAAGTTTACGAACACGACCAAGGAAAGAACCCTGACGGACATGGAGTACAGCTCTTTCTAGGCACTTGACCTATCAGGTCCCCCAGCCCCGTTAAAACTTTATCGCAGTAATTATAGCCTCTCTCGTAAACGTTTACGACGAATTTTACTAAATAGGTTGCTATTATTTTGATTTAATCTCTTTGAAGAATGGCCTAGTTGGGTTATAAAGTTTAGTAAAAAATAATTGTGAGTCGACATGAACCTGAATAATTATTTCTTATCAGGATCTTCAAGGATTTTCGGATGTTTTAGGGTATAATGATAACAACGTGATTGGCAAGATTATGCATTAATTCTAGTAAATCTCTTGATTATTGTGGCTACTTCAAGTTCTAGATAAACTTTGCTGGTTGTTGCATTATATTATCTTCGATTATGTAAATACCTTTGTTAAGTGAACCCAGCCGTAAAGTTTAAATGAGAACTAATATTAACCTAAGAGGATATTTATTTAGGGAAGTCTGCCAGTAATTCTCAGTCAAGGATTTCCGGCTATTTAGGAAATTATGGCCAGGTCAGGGTCTATTATGCGGATCGTATATTAAACCGCAACATAATGTCTGTGTCTGATTTTTAGTCAACTGAGTCAACTGAATCACCGCAGGTCTAAAGAGTCTAGGTGCATCATCTCAGTTTATAAGGGGCAAAAATGGTAGGCTTATCTCTTAGAGAAGCATAGAGGTGAAAAGGTGTGCACAAGGGGCATATGGAGTACACAAACAGAAGTATACAGAAGGACACGAGTAGAACAAAAGTAGATGTACACAAATAGAGGTATACAAGTGCAACACATGTAGATGAACAAATGTTTACAAATAGAAGTACAAAATGAAAAATAGGATGAATCATGAACAAACAATTAGCAGTCACTTTCGATGATTAGAACCACTCAAAACACAGTCAGGACCCAAATAGAAGTGAGCTTGTGTAACCCTTCAAACCACAATCATTTAAACAACTACAACAATAACATACCATAAATTAGGGGAATAAACCTCTAGTTGTTTTAACCCTGGCATACTCATAATGTAAGTTTAAGCGATACCGTACGAGATCTCTAATGTTATACTCGGCCGAGTACCGTAAATAAGGGGCTTTTGAGACTTAATTATTATAGCCATTCAATTTTATAGTAGCTTTGTAATTAGATATAATTCACGGATGTTCAAATTGATTGACAGTGAATTTTGTCTTTGAAGTTTCATGATTTGTATTTGCAATTTGAAGTTGTGATTTGAATTTGTGAGTTTTGCATTTCATGAACTTTGGAACATCATGAGAATTCTTTTTCGACACAGCAGAATAAAACAATTCCTTCTGTCTAGAAGTAGTAATAAACTGATTAATCGTACGAAAGGTATTACTTTATCTTCGGGTGATAGACAGATGCATAATATAGGACTGCATTGTAAACGTACGAAAGGAGTAAAGGTCTAGATAAAAGGTCAGGCAGATTTAAAGACAACGTACATAACACAAGCAGAAAGAATGTTACGGATATGGTTATCAAGTACTAGGGCCCATAACAATAGGGGTCAAGCCAAGAACATTAAAGGAAAGAAAAAGCAAAAGAATGGAGAGGGTCCAAAAAAATTAAATCATCGATAAGGGTTTAGTGGGGTCCAATCTATTAAATTGTGAGGAAGAACGACATAATCCTACTCCTTTGGCCGTATTAAATACTAGACCTTAAAACTCAATTTAAAGTTCCTGCATCAAATTGATAGAGGGGGTAATAGGAGGGGATAGGCTAAATAAGGAACTCAATTTAGAAGATCCCAAATTGATTGACTAGTAAATACGATAATCATTCTGGTATCAAGTCGTAAGTTGTAGACCCCGGTTTATCAAATATTTGATGTATTTGTCATAGGCTTTGACACCACTAGAACCATTTATATGTCGCACTAAAAATTTTTCACATCTTCACACTCTTACTTGCAAGAAGATACTTAGTGTATGTAATGATGATTTAACTTTAAAACTTATCTACATTACCTGAATGACCGTGTAGAAAACCAATATCTGAATACGTACTAACACGATTAGCAAAGATCTGATTGGCTGATAATGGGAGTCCATAAATTCCGAAACCTTATGTTAATTGTTTTCTTTTTAGCCCAGTGAATCGAATGGATGTTTGAATCCCATTGGATGAAATACGATCGTAATTTAGAAATCTAATACCACTTTAGCAGTTAACATGCCCCTAAATGTACCGTTCGAGTTATTGTTACATTCCCTAAATTCCATGTTAGGATTTTCGGTTTTGAAGCATTCGTACGAGAGACACGCGACATTAGCCCTTTGACAAATAGTGTCTCATGTTCGTACAGGACATAATGCCACTTGTATAAACATATAAATTAAGTTCAATTTCTCTATGACCTCACTGTAAATGAAAACTAGTAATTATCAATTGTCTAAACTTTATAGTTCCAGACCATATAAATCTAGAAACCAACGACCATGTGATTTCTGTAGGAAACGTAAAACTTGTTGTATAATAACTGAGGATAACGTTTGCCTTAGTTGTAAAAAATTCAATAATAAGGATTGTAAATTTCAAGAAGGGCCAATCAAAAGAATTTACAGGAAGAAATTGGTAGTGCCAGTTTTACCATCACAACCTCTACCTAAAAAGGAACCTAAAGTTGATGTGGACTTGTCATATCCTAGTTCAAAGAGACCAGGCATTGATACCTTTGAAGTGACGCTGGGTGTTCTTGATAGTCCAGCTGGTATTTCAATTAGTCAGCAGCCAAATTTAGGCAATGAAGTCGATTCAACTTCTCAGAGGTTGAGTGTTGATGGTAAAGCTGACTCCTTGATTCCCAAATCGATTCCTAATATGGACGTTTCTGAATTTCTTATCCCTGACAGAGGAATGATACGGCGTAGCCAAAGTCAAAACCAAATCAATTCAAAAATCCAAAGGTTCCAGGAATTAACTAGGGAGATTTCTTTAATAAATAAAGAAGTGGATCTATTATTAAAGACATTGCCTACGAAGTCAATAAAATTTGTACGGTCCAGTAGTGAACTGAATTTGCCCAAGTTTACAACTACAACCAGTGGCGTTACTAGTGGTAGTACTAGCATGAGCTCTAGTAATAATAGTAGTGCCAATAGTATCAATACTATTGATAGCATCAGCAGTATCGACTCACCAGATCCAAAAGCTATACACCTCCTTGAAACCAATTCAATTGATGCAAAAACTCCATACATTGTTGAAGAATTCGAAAGTCCAAGTGATCAAGTGATTAGTGAATTCACTAGTGATTTGGGTACAGCCATAAGTGAAGTTTCAAGCCCAGTATCACTTGGGCCTTCTGCCATTATTCTACCTGAAGTTGATTTAAAGATGTTTGAAGATGTAGAAACATTTTTAGCAGAGGATCTACAAGACGATTCAATTGCTGATCCTTTATTTATTGAACCTTAATTTACGATACACCATGCTCTTGTCATTCTTCCACTTTTGAATTGTATTTATACTGTAGGATAATCGATAGAATATTCTAGAGCTAAGCGCAGCTGATGCTCACGATATCAGCTGCAAAACAAATAAGTTTAAGTAACGGTGCAGGTCGTATCATATCTACCGTCCATTACCGGAAATCAAAGGTTTCGGTTATTCGAGTCATGACCAGTAGTGGCAAATTTCGATCTGGGACGGAACTTAAGCGTGTAGCGCCGCATTTGATATGACTAATGTGATTGATGAGTAATTGTATGGAGTGAGGGGCAGTTAATGCACGTAAACGGATGAGTACCAAGAGACAAATACGATTGAGGCCTTTACGATTGAGACCTTTACATGGCTTAATTCTGTTAAGTTCTCCAACACTGAGGAATTCCATCGACTCAAAATCACCATATGACTCCCATAACTTAATATGGAGGATTTAAAGGTCAACTGCTCAAACGCCAAGATATAAAAGTTCGTAAATTTGATCAAAAAATTTCGTAGTTCTCCAACTGGTGTAGGCGCGATTATGAGTCAATCGGAAAGAATTCCGTCTCAATTCCTAGACTCTCCATTTCTATATAAACTACTCAGATCCAGGGGCAAATAATCATCAAAATATTTACAAATGGTAACTGAAGAAAAACAAGAGCCAAGTCTAAATTCACAACCACAAGATTCACAGATACAGCAGCCCCAAACACAACATCCACAAACAGAAACCCCAAGATCTTTGCCTCTTACTGATCAATCTTATGATGAGAGAGATAACTTTGTTTACCCCAAGGAACAAATAAAGAATTTGAAGAACGATCAATTGCTATGGAACATTTTACCAAGTTATGAGTTTTTCAATCAACAATTCTTGGAGGTAAGAGAACCCCCAACCTATGAAGAAGAAACCATATCAAGTTTAAGTGCCGCACAATCTATGGCACCATCTCATGCCACAGGTACCACAGGCACTGTTACTTCAGGGACTTCCGGTAGTGATTCTCGGTCTAACTCATTGGGAATACCCCCTATATCAGATTTATCATATACTACTTCAATTTCTACCCCGGATACAATTGAAAGAATTACTTTCGATGATGTGGCTACTAATCAATGGCAGTCTACAGTCTTAGATAATGTTGCCTACTTGAATAATATGACCCATACTGGTAACTCTTATACCGATAACCTTAAAATAGACACATACTTTATAAAGGAAGTGGGAGAATTTAATAAACCCGTAGAATTTGTAGATAGTAACACCGAGTACAAACAGGGTGATACAATTAACGGATACATAACCATTGAGAACACTACTACAGATATGCCAATCAATTTCAAAATATTCTATTTGCTTTTTGAAGGGGTTGTCAAGTTCAAAACTAAGACAATGAAATTTTTGGAAATGTTCGATATGGCTGGAAGTTTCCATGAGGGCCATGTTAATCGATTAATCACTGAATACCATCACCCCGATCAGGACAGTTGTAGGTGTATCAGGAAGATCGATAACGAAGGGTACCATCATTCATTGTACCAACAAGTTGTAATGCCCAACACCAAATATAAACGATTTTTTTCATTTAAAATTCCTAATCAATTACTTGAAAACCAAACCGAGCATTTCAATTGTATTACACATCTTAATATTCTTCCTGAGCTAGGGAAAATGAAAGATTTTAGTGTTATGAACAGTTCTATAAAGTACCAAGTCACGTCTGTATTCATCGGTAAAGCTCTGAATTATCATTATAATCCTGAGAAGAAAAATGCGTTCGTGTTCAATCATTTAGGAGAAGAATATGTAATATTAAAGAGTTCCCATATCCCAGTAAATGTCGTACCCGAGCTTCATCATGATCCTGAAATCACCGTTTACCAGGATCTTTATTATGAACACTTCAATAAGAGGATTGATGAGACTTTGAATATTATGACCAAGATCAGTTTGATTTTGAATAAAGGTGGTGGCAAGAAGTTACCTGAACTGGATATAAGTGATTTAATCGAGTCTATAACTGAACAGATAAAGAATGAAAATGATACTAAAACCAGTCAATTGTATATTCCATCTAATAAGGAGAAAATCCTTTTTCAACCCGAGAAAAAAATTCAATTCAGTATCAAAACCGATTCCTTGTTGAAGCCCTCAATTGTTCATTTCCAAACTCCATATAAAATTTATCCCATAAAGTATATAAGACCCCATTCAGGTGACATACCCGATAAGTTAAGTATACCTATAACCATCAATTCCCAAACCCCTTTAAAGCTCAAACACTTTCAAGTTGAACTTGGTGTGTTAACCATTGGGTCAGAACACCAGATTCCTTTAGAGTTTACTCATGAGACCATTTTCAAAAACAACAATCCACAAAAGGTACCAATTTACGATAAAGATACTTTCAAACTGAACGTAACCGAGTATTTTCAAGATAAGTTTAATGAGTTCATAAGGTTATCTAAATTAGTAAATATCAATAACTTCAATGTAGAAAAGAAATTGATCCAAGATCTCAAGTGTTTAGTTACGCTTTCCGATAAAACCATCAATCTCTTGGTAAGAGATCCAAAGATCGTTAAAGATGGTCAAGAAGTTAAACAACCAGTTAGTGTGGCAGGGGAGAATAAATTCGATTTGGATATCGATTTAGCAAAACTTGTAATTAGAGGATCATTACAATTGAAGCCTCATGACGATTTTACGTTGTGTCCAAGTTTTCAGTCTAGTAACATTGCTAGGTTTTATTATTTGAGAGTTTGGTTACAGTTTAGTAATACTCAGTTGTTATTCAAAGTTCCAGTAGTTATAGAGAATAATTGATGGTCAGTGAAGCGATTTGTGGGAGTTATATCTCGTTGATCATTCTTAGTTCTATTGGATACTTAAAGAATTCGAAGGTTGGTGATCAAATCACTAGTACGGTGAACCGTACTAAGTGATAATTAATGTATTTAGTTCGCCGAAAGGCAGGATCTTTCCAACAAAGATCTGGACTCCCAGAGGGTCATTCTTGTATATATCAATGTAATTTTGCTATATATTCTGCTATGTCTTTGCTATATACTTTGCTTAAATAAGGTTATAGCTAATCGCGCCGCACCAGAATTTCACAGTAAAATGAGCTAAAAAGCCAAGCAATGAAGTCACTTATACACAGTTGCACAAACAGAAACACAATTATACAAACACAATTACACAATATACAAAATCAATTACACAAAGCCAACGACACAAGTGCAATAGTACAAATCAACGACACAAATATAATTGCCCAAAGGCAGAACCATGACTATGATACAATTCCATAATCGGAGCTACTGTGGAACGGCTATTACGTAGCAAGGCCTTAACTTCTATATGATTCTCATCGTTCTGATACTCTATCTAAATATAAACCTTATGTCATTGCTATCATTATTTCAGGTGATTCCTGTGTAATGGGCGTCGTGGCTGACGAACTCATGACAGTTTCAAAGCAAACTAAATTTCGCAACCAAAGGGTTCAAATCCGTTTTATCTATATAATCGAAAGATTCCCCAATTACAATACCAAGTGACACAACTATAAGTAACTCAAATACAAGTTAGTGACACAAAGACAAAAGTAAGCATCATGGGATTTTCAGATAAGTTAAAAAATTTAGGTAGT
The DNA here is from genome assembly GCA_030572395.1 of Yamadazyma michaelii. Lineage (NCBI taxonomy): Eukaryota > Fungi > Ascomycota > Pichiomycetes > Serinales > Debaryomycetaceae > Yamadazyma > Yamadazyma michaelii. Next base: position 36,767 of record JAJLZU010000012.1, on the reverse strand, counting down.
AATAAAGACGTTGAAAACCTTGACAAGCAAGGTGGTAAGGTTATCGGAAAAGAAAATGTTTCAAGTGAAGTTAAGAAACAATATAAGGAAGGAAACATTAACAAGGCCAATGCCGCTAAGTATGCTGATGATTTAGACAAACAAGGTGGTAAGGCCATGGGTAAAGAGAATCTTAGTGGTACAGACAAAGGTATTGGTAGCCATTACTTAGGTGGTGATAAAGGTAAGAGTGGTACTAGCGGTGCCAGTGACGGCACTGGTAGTGGTGCAGCTGGAGCTGGAGCAGCTGGAGCTGGAGCAGGTGCCGCAGGTGGTGCTGCTTATGGATCAAGTGGTACCCATGGATCTTCTGGTAAAGATTCTTATGGAGCTGGTAAAGACACGTATGGTTCTGGTAACGACACTTACGGATCGTCAACCGCTCATGGTACTTCTGGTAAGGACACATACGGTACTGGTTCTACCGGTAAAGATACTTATGGTGGTACTGGCACTGGCTCTACTGGAGGCTACAATTCCAATGGTAAAACTGGTCAAGTCTCCTATGGAGGTGGTTCTGAGATTTACACTAGCGATCAAGCTAAAACTGGTTCTAAAACTGGTTCTAAATCGGGTAAAGACACTAACTGGAATGAAATTGGAACCAATGCTAAATCCGGGGCTAACAGTGGTTACCAAGCTATGAACTCCGATGATCCAAGTGCTCAGTTAAGCCATGGTAAAGAGGCTGCCATTGGAGCTGGTGCCGCTGGCGTTGGAGCTGCTGGCGCTTACGGAGCCCACAAAGAATCTAAGAAGGGTACCACTGGTACTACTGGTACTGGTAGTGACACTTATGGTTCTAGCGGTAATACTTATGGTTCATCCGGTACTGGTACTACCGGTCACACTGGTAACGATGGTTATGGAAGAACTACCGATACTTACGGTACTACTTCTGATACTTACGGTACCGGTAAAGATGGATACCGGTCCACTAATGCTACTAGTGGTACTTCAGGAACGCATGGTTCAAGCAACCACCACGGTACCAGCGCAGCTACTGGTGCAGGTGTTGGTGCTGCAGGTTTCGGAGCTGCCTCCGCTGCTAAAGGCCACAAAAAGAATGAATCCGTTCAAAGCACCGGCTTTGATGACGAATACGATACCAGTTCAACTCATTCATCTATTGATTTCTCCACCGGTAATAAACAATTAGATGCTAAAATCAGTCAATTGGATCCAAGTATTCAACAACAAGCTAAAGATGCTTTTAACAGAGGTTACCAAGATGCTCAAAAGACCTTCAAAGCTTAGTATGTATGACTTATGAATGTATGTTTTGTTAGATGCTTTAGTAGTTCTGACGCGGCTCTGATCTCTGGCAAAATTTCTGAATTTGTGGTAGTAAACTGGTGGTGGTAGAAATGGTATTATTAGTTGTAAATCAATTACTATATTGCTATTAACTTGTATATAGTTCGTTTATATTTCTATCAGTTAGCCAATGACTTGGATCGTAGGCTAACTTGAACAACTACACTGCAACATTGAATAGACTTCTCCCACATTGCCCTGCTTCATCCATCTCTCCTCTACATCCTTCAAATCTTCTCCCCATTTTTCTTTGTCAAATGGGTAAAAACTCATCCGCTCCAACTTCTTCAAATAACTCAAATCTCCCTTCTCTGTTTCCTTTATAACCTCATCCAAGATCCAATTCCTAGGCAAGAAGATCGGATTGAACTTACTACAATTATTCCTTTTGAAACCAAGCTCTTCTGACTTCTTCAAAAACGGAACAAACACTTTCAACCACTTTACAATGACATCATTTAATTCGTTTTCATTGTACAATTCATTTCCCTTTTCGACTCTTTCTGCCACTTTCTGGTAATCGATGTCCGCAGAAGTGAAGGGAACGAACCCCAATGTCCTAAAGAACAAGTTGAAATCACACTTCACCTTCTCTAGCATGTCCAAGAGAGGGATTATGAGTTCCTGGTTGGTTTGATTTGGGTCTTTGGTAATAAGGTCAGGACTCAACCCTAGTCTATCGAAAAATGATGTAACATAACTCTTAGTGAAAGAGTAAGTATAAATTTCGCCAGCTGTTTCTATGATGTGAGTAGCTCTTTTGATGACTGTTTCTTCAAGATCTTTTGGAATGCCATCAAGATGTTGATGCTCTGGACCTGTTCCAATAAGTTCAGCTAAATCTTCACCTAATCGGGTCAAATTCCACCAAATAGCAGTAGGAGTGTTCTTATAGCCATAACGTTCAGTATGGTCCTCTGAATTTGGAGTATAATTAGGATCAAACCGGTCCATAATCGAAAACGGGCCGTAGTCCATGGAAAGACCAAGCACCGAAGTATTGTCGGTATTTAAAACTCCATTAAGAAACCCATAACTTTGCCATTTGGCGGTATTGATTCCGTTCCTAAGAACTATTTCAAAGTACATTCTGTCATAGTCTGTTAATTCTATATCAAAGTAACCGGGGTTTGATTTAAGAAACTCTTCCAAATAAGGGAACTTGACCCCGTTAACAGTGAATAAGTTCTTTATGATATAATCACTCAAATGTCTGATCCCTTTTCTGTCACCTCTCCATCTATAGAGATCAAATGTGCCTAAACGGATCCACAGCTCTGCAAACCTTGCAACAATAGCACACTTTTCAGGTAATTGACGACGGGCTAGTGTCTCAGGAAGGAGTGTCAAAGCTAAGGCTCTGGTGGTAGGTATCCCAATAGCATTAAGATGTTCAGATATGATGTATTCTCTAACTGAAGACCTTAAGACGGCCTTTCCATCAGCAAACCTCGAGAACGGAGTCAATCCTGCTCCTTTCAATTGAACTTCATATTTTGGTCTGTTAAACTCATCAAATCGGGTATGGAACCGCTCATCATAACCCGTACGAGCCTTAGGAACCTCAAACATGTTTACGACCCTACCATCACCTAATTGACCTGCAAACTGTCCGAACTGCCACCCAGCATATGCTTGACTGTATGGCATGGGTAAATGATCTAAAACCGCCGAATCTTCATAGACCTTTCCACTAACAATATCCTGGAACTCCTGGGAGTCCACATCCTTTGGATCAATGCCCAAATCTTCCAATGCCGGATTACTAGCCGTCAAGTACTCATATTTAGGCCTCTTTTCAGGTAAAACGTAAGAGAATGCTCCGCTAGATAAAATCCTGGGTGTATGGATGATATTGTCGGAATTGGCGATTGCATCCTGTATGTTGGGGATTTTGGAGTCTGGGAGTAATTCGATAAAACTCGAAGATTTAGGAAGTTTGGCTAATGACATTAATGCCTTCTTCATTCCTCTTGTGTAAGTTGGCGTTTGTGTAACCTTGGCTTAGTTAAGGTTGCAATTGGTTGCGATGCGGGTGTCGTGATTTAGTGGGGCCTTGGTGCACCGGTGTGCGATAAAGAGTATGACCATGTCGTTGGCCTCACCAACCCCACTCATTATGCCACGTATCACCTGTACCATTTATACCATTCAAAGAGTAAATGTCCCTGGTCATTTATAACCACAATTCTCACCGCTACATTCTCTAACGTATCCTCTTAATTCTGTTGCCAAACCACCTGGCTGGCTTACGCCTTTAGTCGACCCGCAGCAACGCGCTCATCGCGTCCACATCTCATACTCATAAGCAACTATGGTACCAAAAGTTTTGTACCGTCATCGATTTAGAGTCGTTGTAGGCTTAGTGCTTATTATTATAATTTACCATTTCCTTTCATCTGGAAGTCCTGCTGCCAATTCCGACGTTTTTACCGTGGATGAACAAGGTAGAATTCAAAATCCGCTTGGTGATATTAAGGCCAGTACTCCTGATGATGAAGTTGCTGCTGACGGAGGACCGGATCCACCAGTTGATGGTAAGGATAACTCAAAAGGTGATACGATAGAAAAAGGTGTTGGTGGTATAGCTGGCGTGGGAGGCGGTGTAGGAGGTGACGGAACTGAAGTTGACGAAGATAAAGACCAAACATTCAATATCCTACCAGTTGATCCTAATGACAAACAAGCAGTAGATAACGGTGTTAAACAAAAACAAGATCCTACGAATCCACTTCCAGATCTGATAAAGACCTCTATCAAAGATTACACCATTTTTTTCCAAGAGTTTGAACACCATATGATCCAAGCGGAGTCTTTGAAAGACAACTACAAGACGAAGAAGGCCGCAGAGTTATTTGTCACAGATAAGAACTTTTTATTCTCCAAAGAATATTTGGAAGGCGTGCTTAATCTTCCAGAGTCAACGGTAGCAGAGTTGAAAGACAGTCATCAGAGATACCTTAAAGAACTCCATAAGTTAGTGGATGAAGTCGGACTTGATACGTTTGGCAACATTTTGAAATCCGACCCCGAGTGGAAGGACTACGAAGGAACTAGAGGGTACGTAATTATCGGAGGCGGACGCTACAGTTGGTTATCGTGGTTGGTAATCAAGCAAATCCGTGCTACCGGATCAACAATGCCTATTGAGTTGTTCATCCCTAGTTCTGGAGAGTACGAGGCAGACTTTTGTGAAAAACTCCTCCCAAAGTATAACGCCTACTGTAACATGTTAGACGATAAAATCACCACCGCCGTGTCGGCAAAATACGGAATCGGGGGCTACCAGTATAAGATGTTAGCCCTTTTGAGCTCCAAGTTTGAAAATATCATCTACCTTGACTCCGACAACTTCCCCGTCCGTGATCCGGAGTACATATTAGACTCCCAGTTGTATAAGGACACTGGACTCATTTTATGGCCTGATGCCTGGGCCCGGACTACCAACCCTAAATTCTACGACATCGCCGGAGTTACAGTCCATGAGAAGAAAGTCCGCTACAATATTTACGATAAGGAAAGAGGTTTAAAACCAATGGACAAGTATACGTTTGCGGACCTGTGGTTTCATTCATTTGACGGAGCTTTACCCGATCCAACCTCGGAAACCGGAATGTTAATTGTTAACAAGTCCAAACACTTGAAGACGTTATTATTAACATTATATTATAATGTTCTCGGACCTAAATATTATTATCCGCTCATGACTCAGGGGTCCGCCGGAGAAGGTGATAAGGAAACGTTTATTGCGGCGGCCCATGTTCTAAACTTGCCATATTTCCAGACCGCTAAGGAATTTGAATGGGTTGGGTACCTTAATGAGGAGACTGGTAAATTTACATCAAAGGCTTTAGGACATTATGATCCGCTAGGGTCGAAGATAAACCCTGATGCAGACTTGGACTTTGTCTTTATGCATTTATCTTACCCTAAATTTTACCCTAATTGGTTGGTGGATAACCACGATTTGATTTACGAGCTGGGGGCACATATCCGGATGTACAAGGACATTTATAAGAATGCGGGCTACGACTTTGATCTCAGGGTTTTACAGTTCTTCACCCAAGGATTATGTAGGAACTATTATGATAACGAAGGGTTAGCAGTTGATGGATCAGGGGTTAAGAAATCGGAAGAGTTCATGGGTCCTTATTTATTATATGTTGCGGACGATGCTGAATTGGAGGATAAGAGATGTGAGGATGTTTTCATTCCTCATTTGAAATGGTTGAAGGAGACCAGTAATGAAGCTTTGGACAGAAGTGAGAAGGTTGATAAGGTGGCCAACGAGAAATCCTAGAGTGAGGCCATAGCACCACTGGGGTAGAGCCAGTTGTAGTCAAGACATAGAACGGATATAGTATTTAATATATGATAGAAATGACCTGCCAGTAGATCCCCCAGAATTCTACCTCTCTTAAGTACGGCTGTATCAGAGATGTGAGTGAGCGTATGTATAGAGAGAGGGTGCGGTGCGGTGCGGAGAGGACGTAGTGTGTGGTGCGGAGGGAGAACTTGAATGAGGGAGTAGGTGCGGAATTCTAATCATGTCCTTAAAGACTCCATTAACAAAAAACTTAAAAGTTGCACTTATTCAAATCGCTGCAGGGCCTGATAAAAGTTCCAATCTTACTAAAGTAGAACAATTCATCAACAAAGCGGTTTCTACCGCTAAGAATCTCGATTTGGTAATGTTACCCGAATGTTTCAATTCCCCCTATGCTGTAGACCAGTTCAAGAACTATGCTGAGGTCATTCCTGGTGGTCAGACTACCGAATTCTTAAGCTCCTTAGCTAAGAAACATTCTATTTACGTCGTTGGTGGATCAATTCCTGAAGCTTACAACAACAAGCTTTATAATACGTCATTGACGTTTGACCCGCAAGGAGAAATCATTGCTAAACACAGAAAGGTCCATTTGTTCGATATCGATATCCCAAACGGGATAACATTCAAAGAACTGATTAGTCTTAGTGGAGGTGACAAAGCCACGGTGTTTAAACTCGGAGACTTTGGGAACGTGGGACTTGGAATCTGTTATGACATCCGGTTCCCGGAGTTGGCATCTATCGCCGCTAGACCCCCAAACAACTCGTTTGGAATGTTTTATCCTGGGGCATTCAACACTGTTACAGGACCATTGCACTGGCACTTGTTGGCCAAGGCTAGGGCCGTGGACAACCAAGTATTTACGTTCCTTTGTAGTCCAGCCAGAGACGTTGAGGGAGGTGGCTACCAGGCTTATGGCCACTCTTTGGTGGTTGATCCCACAGGGAAGATTATTGCTGAAGCGGGCGAGGGTGAAGAGATAATTTATGCCGAAATTGATGCTGAGTTGTTACCTAAGGCAAGAACGGGAATCCCTGTTGGAGATCAAAGACGGTTTGATGTTTATCCTGATTATGTGAAGGATGTTAAACCATCAGCCTTATAGTCAAAGGAGGGTGTTGCAAGCCTTGCTCGTATGGTTTAGTTAGCACGAAAGTAATAGATGTGGTGCTAGATCTTTTAGAGCTATAAGAGTCGTAGTAAATATAAGATTAGCTTACTCTACACAAACATATGTAAATTGCACGAAGACAGGTAAAACGAACTGAGTAACAGTGTGTTGCACATGGACCCCTTAAAAGACACAAAAAGTTACACAAAGGCATTTATGACTGACACAGAACCAATGAGGTACAACACACGAACGACAGTAACAGTCATGGTGTATTTGGGTAACTTAATACACCAAACCAGATATCAAGAGCTAATGATATTTCTATTTCTATTTACTTTTTTGACTTCATATGTAGGTGTCAAGTGTATACAGAAGCAGTGTCACAATGATAGTGTCACAAATTCAAAAACACAAGCACGTACTAACCTTTGCTTCTCTCAGGCTAGTCCTCATGGCGTTCTATAAAATCTACCACCAAATTCACAAACTCATTAGGCTTCTCGCTTATAACCCAATGACCTGCCTTTATATCTCTCAATTCAAACTTCGGATAAAATTTGCCTATCTCTGCGATGGTTTCATCACTTACATAACCCGACTCCGTACCTCTAACAAACAATACCGGACCCTTGGACCACCGGGATTGATTTGAATCGTAAGGCCACGATCCGATACTCCCTGACACCACTGTCTTATAAAGAATATCTAGAGGAACTTTTGACGTGATCACATCTCCGGCACCCCCCCTATTCAAGTTCGTCTCCAAGAATTGACGGACCATCAAATTGGGTTCAACTTTAGCCAACTCTGCATCAACATCTTTAATGTTTGTGAATTTGAACAGTTCCAAGGACCTGCGCAATGATACGATGTACTTGGCAAAAGTCCCTCCATCATTCTGTGGTAATGTTACCGGAGCATTATCTACCGCTATAAGCATCGAGATCAACTCCGGTTGTCTTAATGGTATAGCCATGGCGGTCTTTGCTCCCATAGAATGTCCGATCAAGATTGGTTTATGGATCTTATGCTCTGCAATGAATGCTTCAACATCCGCTGCTAAATGAGGATAATCATGGGGCTCAGTATGAGGCGATGTACCATGGTTTCTTAGGTCGGGACAGTAAACTTTTCGACTGAGCTTGGACGCTAACAGTTTGGCAACTGTCCGATGAGTGATTTTACTACCGAAAAGGCCATGTAACATTATAATTGGGTTGGGATGGAGTTCAGTTGCTTTCTTAGGAAGGTGTACATCGTATGTAAGGGGAACGGACTTTAGGTTCGTATCCAACGCTTGGGCAAGCACCGAGTAGCTTCGTTTGAACATGCTGTATTTGTACTGTTACAGATGGAAGTCGCACCGATTCTTAACATTCTTCCTACCAGTCTCGCAATATACCGCGGCACCAAGCTAATTTACCACCATCTCAATCTTATCTCGTCCTAGCGCATTCTTGATTTTGTGTAACTCTCGTTGTGACATCTACAAATACAAACAGAAAACCAAATGAAGTCATTAAAGCAACAATTAATATCATCAATCCTTCTGGCTCTTTGTGGCGGAAATATCTAGACCTCCTGCTCTCAAGGAGTTTCCCTACCAGTTCACCTAAAGCACCTCTCGTACCAACCTTAATACCACCCGAACTGTTATCATTGCTAGTCACCCCTCTTGTGTCACCTTTTATTGTGTAACTCAAACGTTCAACGAATTCCCTACGTAATACTGTTGTCGTTAATCACATGAATGCCCGACTTCTTCCTATCGGCAATCATGACCTTATAATAGAAATAAAGTTGAGAGCAATCGAGTACATTTGCCATTTCCAGTCATCATAGCCTACTTCTATATGCACATAAACGCTTAAACGTTCTATGCATTAATATTATTACTATTTCTACAACCGTTACTGTATCAGATAGGCTTCATCATTTCCTATTTGCATAATATTCTGTATAAATCTCTATTTGCTTTTACGGTTTGTCTCATTCACTTGTGGCGAGTTGCCTCTTTGCGGTTTATGTTTGTGGCAAGTGTATAACCTTACATATAACCTTGATTAAGCTCATAATTAGCAATTTACTATTATTATGTTATTGATAAGCCGTCAGTTGTGTGCAGGGATTACATCACAATTTCAAGGGTTTATGTCTCAGAAACTGAGACACTCACGACGGAGAGATATAAAAGGAGAGGAACACAGAGATAATTTACACAGAATACAAAAAGCTTACATAAATTCAAGTTGCACCAAAAAAACAAGCCTTGAATATAACTTAGACACACAGTAACTCATAGAACACAAATTACAATTTATACGGAGCACAAACACAAAGCGAGAAAAAGATGGCTGCAAAAATTAACACAAGAACCATCACATTCAATGATGGAAACCAAATTCCAATGGTGGGTTTAGGGACTTGGAAAGCTAAGGATGATGAAGTATATACAGCAGTGAAGCATGCCCTAGAAGCTGGGTACAGACACATCGACACGGCAGCAGCTTATGGGAACGAAGAGCCAATTGGTAGGGCTATTAAGGACAGTGGAATCCCAAGAACAGAAATTTTTGTTACCACCAAACTTTGGTCCAATGCCCATCACCAACCCGTTGAAGCCTTAAGGGAATCGTTGGAAAAATTAGACATGGACTATGTTGACATGTACCTCCTTCATTGGCCAGTGTTCCTCAACCCCCAAGGAAGTCCTAAAAGAGTACCATTACTCCCTGACGGTAAAAGAGATATCGTGATGGATTGGAGTTTTGTAAAGACATACGATCTCATGCAAGAGGTTGTGAAATTAGGACTCGCTAAAAGTATTGGTGTGCTGAACTTTAGCATCAAGAACATGAGGAAGTTGATGAACTCTCCCACCACTAGAATTCCCCCAGTTGTCAACCAAGTTGAACTTCACCCACATCTCCCCCAGTTTGCTTTAGGGGAGTATTGTGCTAACCATGGTATTCATTTACAGGCATATTCCCCACTTGGAAGTGTTGGCTCTCCACTTCTCAAGGACGAAGTTCTCAAAGATTTAGCCGCCAAGTACGGCGTATCTCCAGCCACGATCCTCTTCAGCTGGTTGGATAGCAGGGATATTGTTTATCTCCCAAAAAGCTTGAACAGGGACAGGTTGAGACAGAATTTAGCGGTCATCGAATTGGGGGACGACGACATTGAAAGGATCAATGGAATTCATAGAGGGTTCAGCAAGAGGTACAACGATCAGGACTGGTCACCGGTCAAGCCTTTCGCTGAAGATTAACCTTTTCTAAATGAATTTCGGACGATATCTGGGATGGATCTAAGCACAGCGAACTTACTTCTAGTTAGTTATTTAATATAGAGTCTTTTTGTGCTCTTCTCTCTGTATATCTCTGTTTGTGTTTGATTCCTTGTTCTTTTTGTGCATTTCATGGACTCGGGCCCCAACCACTAATTTGACCACTTATCGTTTCATGCTTGTGTAACTTCTAAAAAATGAAAATAAACATTTATTTCTATAAATGTTCTAACGCTAATACTTTGTCAAACATACTTGCTTTGGCTTTGCATAAGCTACTCATCGTTGAAAACCACCACCGGTGTCCAATCTGGACTACCAAACCTCTTTGTGGTTGTCTTTGAAATATCGTTAATCTTCTTCACATCATCCTCCCCCAAAGCAATCACCAACAAGTTCTGATCAACTCTCTCCGGCTTAACACTCTTTGGTAACGGAATGATCCCCCTAGCAATTAGCCAACTGAACACAATAGTGGCGGGAGATACCCCATACTTCTCTGCCACCTCTAGAATTGTGGGGTCCTTCAATACTGGTGACCCATCGGAACCTAATGGGGAATAAGCCTCCAAGTAAATGTCATTTTGTGCAGCAAACAGACGCAATGGCTCCTGTGGTAACCAAGGATGAATCTCCACTTGATTAATCACAGGTTTTATAGTTATTTTCGGACTGTCAAGAACTGCCTTAAGGTTCTTGATACTAAAGTTCAGTACACCGATACTTCTAGCAAGCCCCAAATTCACGGTTTCTTGAAGAAGTTCATAGGTCTTAACAAAGCTCCAATCTAACATAATATCTCTTTTCCCATTAGGTAAAAGTGGGATCTTCGAAGGGGTACCTTTAGGATTAAGATGAACAGGCCAATGGATCAAGTACAAGTCAACGTAATCTACGCCCAACTTGGCCAAACTCTCCTTCAATGCTACCACCGGCTCGTGATGTCTCGTACACCATAATTTTGTGGTAATAAATATCTCTTCTCTAGCAACACCACTATCCTTTATGGCCTTCCCAATCGGTTCTTCGTTCCCATACACGTCAGCTGTATCAATGTGTCTATAGCCCGTTTTTAATGCATGTTTCACAATGTTGTACACTTCATCATCACGGGACTTCCAGGTCCCAAGCCCAATTCCAGGGATGAAGTTGCCATCATTAAGTCTGAATCTCTTTGAGTATTTTGTTGGGGTCGTCATTAGGTGCTCGAGCTGTTCGTTGAGTTTTAGTGGGAATTCGTTGAATTCTGAGTCCGTACCAAAAGTGTGGCTATATGTCAGATTTGCCGCGACACGCAGACTATGTACAGGTTAATTAATCCGAAGCTTGGCCGTGACTAAAGTGTCTAATTGTAGGCTCAGGAGCTTCGTGAACGAAGCTGGGTGTAGAAATGGACAAGTTAACAAAGACTATAAGGCTGCTATTTAAGCAGGGACCTAGGTAGGAAAATGACTTTGCCCTTGTTCATCTCTTGTTTGTGTCTGTGGAGGTATCTCCAACGCTCTTATGTCACTGGCTTTGTAATCTTAGTTAGTTTGTGTTTGTGTTTTTGTTTGTTTCAAAAGCAGTGTTTTTTCAAAAGCAGTGTTTGTTTCGGAAGCAGTGCTTGTTTCGAAAGCACAACAATTGTTTCAGCACAGCAGTATTTGTCTTGTGGTTAAAATAAGAGCAGAGATTGAACAACTTTTTACTAAGAAAGTTGAGAGGGAAATTAGGACTTTCTGTTTACTTCCCTTTGTGCAACTTGTCCTCATACAAGTATCTTTGTGTAGTGTCCCTTCGGGTAACATCTTTCTGCAATTTAGTATTGAGTCTATGTAACTTCCCCTCCGCCTCTTGCTAATTGCCTCTCTAAGTTGTCGTGTGCACAGTAAGAACAAGCCACTTTGCTGTGTCAATTCAAAGTAATGTATGACATTTGCAACCATTTTGCAGCCATTGCGAAACTCACACCTAAGCCAGTTCACGAAGCCTACTGTACAAACATGTTGTGCACAAGGAAGCACACAGAGTTTTAGAGTATATTCACAATTTGTATTACTACTTACATTATTGGGTCAGCATTTTATCATCTCAACACATTTAGCAGCTGCTACAGGTATGGATACAACTTTGCAAACATGTTTAAGTTAATGATTAAACTGCTTAAGCGAATGCCTTATCGTAGTTTGTCAAGGTAACCCTATACTTAACATCATTACCCCAAGTCTTTTCCAAACCCTTTTTAACACTATCTTGCGAAATAGGTAACAATTCACACCATGGAATAACGTTCTTTTCCGCTGCTAAGTTCAACATTTCAATCATTTCTTCCCTATTACCCAAATGAGAGGCGGAGAATGCCGATGCATTGCCCACGAACGTCATAGCGTTCAACTCAAATGGTTTTTCCGGTAACCCTACGGAATTATAAGTTCCATAGACGTTCAAACATTGGAAATAATCATTGGTGAACCCCTTGTTTGAATTAGCACACGATAAGATAAAGTCCAACTCGTATTTGTAAGGTTCGGACCAATTTTCAACGGTAGTATCAATATAATGATCAGCCCCTAACTTAAGAGCGTCTTGTTTCTTACGTTCACCACGAGACATAGCATAAACTTCAGCGCCCAAAGCTTTGGCAAATTGGATTCCCATATGGCCTAATCCACCAATACCAACAATTCCTACTTTAGCTCCAGGTTTAGTTATATGACGTTTTAATGGAGAGTAGACGGTGATACCAGCACATAATAATGGTGCACATTCGGGCTTATCTAAAGCCGATGGTAAACTGAACACAAAGTACTCATTGGCCATAACGTAGTTGGCATACCCACCTCTAGTGATTTCACCGTTTTTCACCGAGTCGTAACAATTAATTCCAGCTTTACAGTAATTTTCAAATCCTTTGGTACAAGGCTTACATTCGAAACAGGAATCAACCTGGGCACCAACTCCGACTCTATCACCAACTTTGTGGAGGGTAACACCTTTACCAACCTTGGTGACAGTTCCAATGATCTCGTGTCCAGGAATTACCGGAAAGTGAGTACCACCCCATCCATTAGTGACGGTATGGACATCACTACCACAAATTCCACAATAATCGACTTTAACTTCAACGTCTTTATCTTGAAAAGTTCTTGGTGTGAATTCGATTTCTTTGGCTTCGGAGTACTTGGCACTATCGTGAATTGCAAATCCTCTATAACTCATTGTCTTTGTTTAATCAATTTTCTATACGTTCGTGATAACTTTGGGGATCGGTGGGTTTTTATATGTGAGTTGCGGATTATGTAAGACCGAGTGAGGTAACCGATGTTCACAGCAATATAAGGTGATGTCATGAATTGGGTATGGATTGGTAGCCAAACAGATGACGGTGACAGTAGCAGGTGGTAGAATGCTGTGTGTTCTCGGTTTGGGAGAGTTTATAGGCAAATTGGTTGATTTAATGGATGAAAAGTATTGGTGTCGGTTAATCAATGATCCGCATCCCCCACCACTTCGCCCACCATGAGGCTATCGACCCCATACTTCGGAAGTCTACGTGTGATTTCCCAGATTTTAGGTACACAGATCCACTATAATCCACCTTACGTCTACCTTGGACCCCATATATCTCTGTGGGTTCACTTTGCCTCCACCTTACGCCCACCTTAGGTCTTTAGTCCTATCAATGCCATGATGCTACCACGTATAAGCCTAACAATGGTACTATCGACTTTTCATTCTGTTGATGTTCCTCCCTGTTGGTGTTTGTGTTTGTGTTTTAAACCCCTTTTGTGCTTGTTCGTGTTTGTGACTACTTGCTTCGTAGACGTTGCATTCGTGTACTTGTCTTTGTGTCATCATCTAAACACTACATACAGAATCATCGGACCTTTCGCTGCCTCATAACAAAGGCAGGAATTCGTCCCTTTAAATACCATCCGCCACCACCGTAACAGTAACGGTTACGACAACGGTATCGATACGACAAACTCGCTATAACTTCATAACCACTAAAAGCCACATCTTACCCGGATATCTCGTATTTATGCATCGCTCGCAATTTGGTGCAAGCGAATAACTCCACGAGAAATTTTGCAGTGTTTACATGGAGGCGTAAGCGAGGTCATTTAATTCTAATGGAAGATTTAATGGTAAAGAGCTCGGAACGTTTGAAATATCGGAATAATAGACGTAGAGTTATAAAGAAACGAGGTCCGCAAGATTTCCTAAAGTTAACAATTTAGAGTAGGGTTACACAAATAGCTGTAGATTTAGACGTTGAGTCATAGACGTAGATTGACTTTTTAGATAGATTGATTTGTTAGACGTGCACATTACAACATAGACAGTGTACACAAAACACATATACACAAAAATATAAAAATACAATGACTAAAGACCAATGTTGGTGGAAAGAAGCCACCGTGTACCAGATATGGCCAGCTCTGTTTAAAGATTCCAATGGCGATGGGTTTGGAGATCTTGGTGGGATACTTGAAAAGATCTCATACATTAAGCTGCTAGGAATGGACGTCATTTGGTTATCCCCTATGTACCAACTGCCCCAAGATGATATGGGATACGATATCAGTGATTACAACGACATTTACCTGAAATACGGGACTATGGCCGATATGGATTTATTGATCGATACTGTCCACAAAAACGGCATGAAGCTAATCCTTGACTTAGTGATTAACCATACGTCGAGCCACCATGCGTGGTTCAAAGAGTCCAGGCTGAATAAGACCAATTCTAAGCGGGACTGGTATGTCTGGAGACCTCCTAAGTTTGATACTAATGGGGTTAGACACCCTCCCAATAACTGGCAATCGTATTTTGGTGGGAGTGCTTGGACCTACGACGATCACACCCAGGAGTATTACCTCCGCTTGTTTGCCCCCACGCAACCAGATTTGAACTGGGACAACGACGACTGCAAAAACGCTATCTACGACAGTGCTATCCGGTTCTGGATGAAGAAAGGGGTGGATGGGTTCCGTATTGATACAGCAGGTCTTTACTCTAAGTCGGACTACGAAGATGCTCCCACATTATTTCCTGATAGTCATTACCAGCCAAGCTACACAAAAGTCCTTAATGGACCTAAAATCCATCAGTATCACAAGGAAATAAATGCCATCTTGTCAGACTATGATTTTATGACTGTGGGAGAAATCGGGTACGGTGACAGGGCCGAAAACTTGAAATACGTAAGGGCCAGTTCTAATGAAATGTCAATGATCTTTCTCTTTGATGCCATCACCATCGGCTACATCAACGACGATCGGTTTCGCTACCAGCCTTACACTTTCCAGGAATTTAAGGAAGCATTCAAGACCCAAAGCGATTTCATTAAGGGCACTGATGCCTGGTCAACGGTATTCATAGAAAACCACGATCAGCCAAGGTCTGTCACCCGTTTTGGAGACACCTCAACCTTGAAGTCCACCTTCAAGTCCGCTAAACTTTTGGCAATGTTACAGTGTTGCTTAACCGGAACGTTATTTGTATATCAAGGACAAGAGATTGGTATGACTAACTTGCCACTGTCTTGGGGAATTGAGGAGTACTTGGATGTAGGAACAGTTCAATACTACCAGGCATCGGCCAAAGACCCCACCATGGTTCAAAGTATTAGGAAACTTTTATCCTTAGTGGCTCGAGACCATGCCCGGTCGCCAGTGCAGTGGAGTCCGGAACCATATGGTGGTTTCTCTTCTGCCAAACCGTGGATGAGGGTTAACGATAATTACCGTGATATTAACGTGGAGGATCAATTGAAGGATGATGATTCGGTGTTATCGTTCTGGAGACGTTTATTGGGAGTCAGACAGGTTTATAAGGAGGCACTTATTTATGGGGGGTTTGAATTGGTGGAAGATTTGCTGGAGCTAGCAGTGGAAGCCGGTCTGAAAGCACCAGCCAATGGACACGGTGGTATTGTCAATGGACATAATGGTACAGCTAATGGTAAAGCCTATGGCAGTGCTCCTGAACAAGCCAGTGGTGTAGCCAATGGCCCTAACCTGCATGACGTTTTCGACCAAGGTTCTAAAACATTCATCTTCAAGAAAAGCGCTGCCACCACCATCTACGTTCTTCTCAACTTCTCCAACCAATCAGTCGCCTTACCACCCCTACCAAATTTGGAATTGATCATATCCAACGATAGTCATGTGACCCTGTGTTTATCACCTTGGGAAGGTAGGATTTACCAGCACCTTGCTTAACCTTGATCAACCGTTCTAGTAGATGCTATTCCTGATTATATATCAATCGCAAGTCTGTGTTAATGATCTCTATATACCTCTGAGTAGCGTCGTCGATATTATTGGACAAGTACAAAAACGGAAACAACAACACATTCCTGGTAATTTCCAAACACGATATGGACACAAAGAGGAATTGGTGGATTATTTTAGTGATGATTTTCACTAGCATTATGATGTATTGATTGAGGTTCATTATCCTTGCTGCAAAATGTCGCGCGCCTAGAACTTCCAGAAGATCCTGGCGAAGAACCAGGGCGAACTAAGACACCTCCATAGCACGGCACAGTACCTCTTGTCAGTACCCAGTCAATGGCCATTCTGCACCCAGTCCAAATCTCTGATATGTGGGTGTACGAGAGCAAGCCAGGCCCTGTACGGGCTTGTCCAGAAGCAGATTACTCTCTCAAGAGAAGGATTTTAAAGCTTTGGTTAATCAAAGGGAGGAGAGAAAGCGTTAGAACCGATGGTTTGAAGCGGACCAATTATAAGAGGTATTAGTGGTGGACTAGGTATCAATGGAGGCCAATAGAGAAGGGGTTGGCTCCAGTGGGTTGACTTGGCCTGATTCTGGGCTGACTTGGCCTGATTCTGGGCTGGCATTGGCCTTGAAAACGGTCTTGTATTGATCTTAGTAAGGTTCTGGCATTTGGATGGTCTTCTCTTTAGTGTTGGCCCCACTTCGTGCACACCAGTCAATTGGCAGCTAATCAATCACCGAAACCCTCACTCTCATATGTGATAGATCACATCCACAAACACGTCTAATATAACGTGTTTATGTACATACCAAAAACCATAAGTACACAAACACGACTAAACCCAAAGCTCACCAAATTACACACCAATACCCATAAACCCTGTAGTCAATACAAAAACACGTCTATAGACCTTGTACACTGTAATATTTACGGTATCGCTACCGCTCACGTATCACCGTAATACCCACGTACGCGAAATTTTCATCAACATGAGCAATGAATATGATTCAGATACTCCTGAATTGGTATGTACCAGCTACTAGACGGAGGTAATGGATCCATATTACCTCCATTACCACTATTAATCCCTACTAACAATAGATGGATGTGGATATCCCTGAGGATACCCTCACTACCACCGATATAAAATCAAATCAACGTAAATACTTTTCAACTGAAAATAACAAATTCGATATCGAAGATACCAGCAAAAGGTTTAAATATTTACTAGGATTAACTGACCTTTTCAAGCATTTCATTGAAGCCAAAGCTGAAAAAGATTCGAACATTCGTAAAGTCTTGACAGAAATCGAAAATGATACATCACATAAGAACAATTCAAAAACCAGTAGAGGCCGTAAAAGTGAAAAAGAAGAAGATGCTGAATTGTTACAAGATGAAGAACAAACCAGTGATATTGTAGAGTTCACTGAGAGTCCTTCGTACGTTGATGGGACCTTAAGACCATACCAAATCCAAGGACTTAATTGGTTAATTTCATTATTTGAAAACAATTTGAATGGGATTTTAGCCGATGAAATGGGGTTAGGTAAAACCTTACAAACCATTTCATTTTTAGGATTCTTAAGGTATCATAAACGTATAAATGGGCCTCATATTATTATTGTCCCTAAATCTACTTTAGATAACTGGGCCCGTGAGTTTAGAAAATGGACTCCTGAAGTTAGGGTTTTGGTGATTCAAGGTGATAAACACCAACGTCATTCTTTGATCAATAAAAGAATGATGACATGTGACTTTGATGTGGTTATTACTTCATATGAAATCGTTATACGTGAAAAAGCAGCGTTCAAAAAGTTCAAATGGGAATATATAATCATTGATGAAGCCCATAGAATTAAGAATGAAGAAAGTTTGTTATCACAAATCATTCGTGTTTTCCATAGTAATCATAGATTGTTGATCACCGGTACGCCACTTCAAAATAATTTGCATGAATTATGGGCACTTCTAAACTTTATATTACCGGACGTTTTCGGTGATAGTGAAGCGTTCGATAGTTGGTTCAATTCTAATGATGATGAAGCCAAAGAAGGAAGTGATGACGTGGTTCAACAACTTCATAAGGTTCTTAAACCATTCCTTTTAAGACGTATTAAAGCCGATGTAGAGAAATCATTATTGCCAAAACAGGAGATGAATGTTTATGTTAAAATGACCAACATGCAAAGAATCTGGTACCAGAAAATTCTTGAAAAAGATATTGATGCCGTCAATGGAGCTAATGGTAAGAAAGAGTCTAAGACCAGACTTTTAAATATTGTTATGCAATTAAGAAAGTGTTGTAATCATCCATATCTTTTTGAAGGAGCTGAACCTGGTCCTCCTTATACCACAGATGAACATTTAGTGTATAACTCCCAAAAAATGATAATTTTGGATAAATTATTGAAGAAATTTCAAAAAGAAGGGTCTAGAGTGTTAATTTTTAGTCAAATGAGTAGGATGCTAGATATTCTTGAAGACTACTGTCTTTTCAGACAATACCAATATTGTAGAATTGATGGGCAGACCGACCATGGAGATCGTGTAAATGCTATTGATGAATATAATGCACCAGACAGTAAGAAGTTTGTTTTCCTTTTAACCACCAGAGCTGGAGGGTTGGGTATCAACTTAACGTCTGCTGATATTGTCATCCTTTTCGATAGTGACTGGAACCCACAAGCTGATTTACAAGCTATGGATAGAGCACATAGAATTGGACAAACCAAACAAGTTAAAGTGTTTAGATTAATGACTGAAAATGCTATTGAAGAAAAGGTTCTTGAAAGAGCAGCACAAAAGTTAAGGTTGGATCAGTTGGTTATCCAACAAGGAAGAAACGCTCCAAATATTGGTAACCAAAGCAGTAAAGCTGCTTCTAAAGATGAGTTATTGAATATGATTCAATTTGGTGCCGCTACTATGTTTGAACGTAAGAAGAAAGAAAACGGCGAAGAAGAAAATGACGAAGACGATGACATTGAGAAGATTTTGGCGGAAAGTGAGTCTAAGACCAATGAATTGAATAAAAGGTACCAGAAATTGGACTTGAACGCCTTACAGAACTTCACCAATGATGAGTCTGTTTACGAATGGAACGGAGAGAACTTTAAGAAGAAAGATCTTTATGCCACTCCAGGAAAAGTTGGGTTAGGATGGATCAATCCTGGTAAAAGAGAACGTAAAGAGAACTATTCAGTTGATGTTTATTATAGAGATGTATTGAATACTGGGAACAGACAACCTGTTAAAACCGGTCCAAAACCACCTAAACAAATCACGATTTATGATCATCAATTTTACCCATTGAAATTGATTGAACTTATTGAATTGGAAAAGAATTATTATAAGAAACAAATCAAGTATGAACCACAAACTACAAACCCTGAAGAAAAGGAATTGGAAAAGAAAGAAATTGAAAATTCTAGACCTTTAACTGATGAAGAACGTCAATTAAAAGAGGAACTATTAACTCAAGGGTTTGGAAATTGGAATAGAAAAGAGTTCCAACACTTTATTGGACTTAGTGCTAAATATGGAAGAAATTCTATCCAATTGATCGCCTCAGAGTTTGATAACAAATCCCAGGATGAAATTAGAAAGTATGCCCAACAATTCTGGTTGAATTATAAAGAAATTGAAGGGTATGAAAAACTCATTTCTAACATTGAAGCAGGAGAAGACAGAATCAGAAAGATCAAACTTCAAAAGGAAAGTCTTCGCAGAAAGTTGAGTCTGTACAAGTACCCATTGCAAGATTTGGTATTAAAGTTTCCACCAGCTTCCAGTAATAAGAAAGTCTGGAGTGAGGAAGAAGACAGGTTCTTATTGGTTCAATTATACAAGTTTGGAATTGATCGTCCAGATGTGTATGACAGGATTAAGCAGGCTATAAAAGATTCTGTTTTGTTTAAATTTGATTTCTTTTTACAGTCCAGGAACACTTCAGAGATTTCAAGAAGATGTCTGACGTTATTGGGGTGTATTTTGAGAGAAATGGGGCCCCCAGAGAAGAAGAGAAAGATATCATCCACCTGAGTGAAGTGAAGGTGGTGAATTACCTCAACTGATAATATCCTGATGATATGCTGATGGCAATCTGAATAATACACTCTGGTGTCAATCAATGTTATTTCAAACCAGATAAAAAGACTTAATCATCCAGACATTATGTAAATTATATATACAATATTCTATTAACATTACACTTTACTACCTTTCTCATATACTACGCCTCCTGTGTACTTATGGTTCTCATGGCTTGTTATACTCTTCAGTATCTTCTGGCTTGGTACTCTCACTTGTATCAATGCCAACAGACTTTGCAGCAACTGACGAGCCAATTGGTGATTCAGTTGTCACAACCTCCCCTGGTTTATCCAATAAGTACTTGATCACATTTTCTAATTGCACTGGCTCAACTCCCAGATCATACC
The DNA here is from genome assembly GCA_030572395.1 of Yamadazyma michaelii. NCBI lineage: Eukaryota > Fungi > Ascomycota > Pichiomycetes > Serinales > Debaryomycetaceae > Yamadazyma > Yamadazyma michaelii. Next base: position 16,004 of record JAJLZU010000012.1, on the reverse strand, counting down.
GTGCCACAACCTCTCCCCGTCTGGAGATTAAAAACTTTACAAAATTCCACTTAACCCCTCTGAACCCTAATTTTGCCGGTCTTTCCCTCTTTATAAACTCCCAAAATTCATCACTTCCTTCTCCGTTAACTATCACCTTATTCAATATAGGGAAAGTCACGTTAAAATTATCACGAGTATTAGCTATGATTTCATTAATAGGTAAAGGATCTTCTCTGTTAAATTGATTACATGGAAAAGCTAGTACTACAAACCCTTGATCTTTATATTTTTGATACAATTGTTCTAGTTGAAGATATTGTGGTGTAAACCCACAAAGTGATGCCGTATTTACAACCAATACAACTCTGCCTTTGAGTAATGAAATTGGCACGCGTTGATTGGTATGATCAAGAACATAATGATCATAGATTGATTTCTTAGTTTGAGTTTGTGGTTCGTTATCCTTATCTATTTGGGTTTGTGGTTGCACTTGTTTAGTCATGGTATTAATTATGATAGAATCCGCACGACTTGAGCCAACGGTTAAGGCGTTAAGAATCCCGCATACTGTTGTCATTTTGTTATGTAATCAATCTCCGTTGATTATGTAATTCGAGCTTATGTAATTCGAGCTTGCAATCACAAATCATGAGATTTGGAAATTATTGTGCGAGTAAAAAAATTATACAAACAGTCATCCCATATTTATTCTATTTCATTTATTTTAGTTGGCGGTTAATAAGGATTAGTACGGGTACGTCCAATTAAGCGTTTATTTATTATCATTTCAGAGAGATCAGCCATAGAAAAAGTTGAAGTTTACAAAGCGGACTGTGTGATCATAAGCAGAAGTATCACAAACAACCATAGCAAAGCATTCAAAGTATTGAAATAGTGTGGAAGGTACATAGGAGTTAAGTCCCAAATAGTACAGTAATAACCACAATAGCAAATTAGATAAGAACTAAGGAGATATAATAAAGTGGAGATCCGTAGTTAAGCATTCGGAGTTTAGTTATATTATAAGGAGGTACAGAGTATAGGAACCTACTATAGTTACAGAATAGAGTAAATAGCATAGAATAGAAGCAAAGATGTCATTCAAAGTGGATTGGAATCTTCTAGAGAATGAATCCATTTCAGAATGGACTAAAGATTTATTAACAGAAACTTTAAATTCAGGTAAAAGACCAAATATACTTGCCAGTGATATAGAGATTAAGGATTTGAATTTTGGAAAGATCTCGCCAAATTTCGAAATCTTAGAAATCGGTGAATTAGAGAAAGATAGGTTCAGAGGGATCTTTAAAATCAATTACCTTGGTGATGCTCACATAACGTTACATACCAAAGTACAAGCTAATCCATTAAAAATTTATAATGATAATTTAATAGAGTTGGAAAAATCTATAGGAAGTTCAAATAATTTCATCAATCCAAATTTCCTTCTTTCGAATGAAGAGTTTTCCATACCGTTGGATTTGAAATTAAGTGATATAAAGATCAATGGTATAGGAATAATTGTATTTTCGAAGACCAAAGGGTTAACATTGGTGTTTAGAAATGATCCATTGGACTCTATAAAAGTTAGCTCGACTTTTGATGTAGTTAAAGTATTGGCTAACTTCTTACAAAAACAAATAGAGAGTCAAATCAGAGAATTGTTCAGAGAGACTTTACCCACAGTATTACATAGACTATCATTAAAGTACATCAATGATGAACTGAAGATATTCCAAGACATAGAATTGGGAAAGTTTGGAAACTTGGCTCAATTTGGACAATTTGGTGAAGACGATGAGATAAATCTGTTTGATTTAACCAATGAATTAAACAATTATTCAACTGAAAATTTACAAAAGAACTTAAAATTATTCAATTCTAGAGAGACCTTAAATTTGCATATCCCTAAATTTAAAAACCTTATTCAAAGATGTAATTTGGATAAGTTCAATCAAAATATATCACCTAATTTACTAACATCATTGAACTTATTGAACAATGGTGTAAAGTTTACAGGCAACTTTAATGGTAATGGTATCCCAATCAGTTACTTGGAGAATAAAGACTTTAACAATGTCCAAGATATTGTCAAGAACATATCGAACATCCAATCCAATAACTTTTATAAAAACGTCAATAATAATAATGTCAATATTAAACCAAAAAGAAGAGTTATCAAATTGAATAAGAAGAAAGAAGTCACTACGCCAAACGTCAATGAATCACCAGTATTATTATCTAAATCAGTTTCATTAAGATCTCCTACCAAAGGATCAGCAATAAACTCATCCTTAAGTTCGATCAACAGAAACAACGATTCCATCAACATGGACTTATCAAGTTCTAATGATAGTACGTTGATTGAAGAAGATATTCATCAGCCAAAACCAGTAAGAATAGATTTAAAACCAATCCATTCCCATTCTCATTTCCATAGAAACTTTTCCAATAACTCCCCCATCAATTCAAATAGTTCTGTTTTGAACGGAGTTGGATTAGGTAACAATTATTTTAATTTTACCAATCAAGAATATATCGATATCGAGAACCCTTTCTTAGAGAGGCCCCCTCAAACCCCAACTGAACCAAGAACTGAAACAAAACCTGAATTGAAACATCCACCACAACCACAACCTCAACAACAAGCCCCACCACCATCCAAAGAAATCAAAAATCCAAACCCAAATGCTTATAATGATAAAATTAATGAACTTGATGAAATTTTTAGAGAAGGTAAGAAAATTGATTTTCAAACTATCAAAGATAAATTGAATGAATTAAAGAAACTAGAAGTTGAAAATCATAAACATTTTTATATGGAATTACCTCCACCTTATCAAATTTAATGTATATATTATGTCGTGTCTGGGTCAACTCTTTCAGTTCAACTCTAAACACAAGAAGGTTGCTGACTAAACCCATCATGCTATCTGTATGTATTCCCTGATGGTATGTCACTTCGACAGCCTAGCAATAAGAACACCTCTGATGTTAATTAAATCTCTGTATATACCCAAATTCAATCGGCTGCAAAAATCACAGAATACTCACAATTCAAAATGTCCTTGTGTAAATTATTTCCCACTTCAGAAGATACTGAAATATATCAGAAACGCATTCACCATCTAGGGTTTAATGTAGTACTTCTATTGATTTATTAACGAGTTCTTGGACTTATTCGAAGATGAAGTCCAAAGGAAATCAAACCTTAGAAACACTTCGTATTGATCATCACTTATAGAATTCGTGAACTATTAGAGGAAATTAGACTTCCCGAAGGGACTAGGGGTCCGGGGGTAACCCCCAGAAATGGCTTTGTTAGATTCATCTTGATCAAAAATGTATAATAGGCCATAGTTATGGTAGCTACAGGGAAGTAGCGGTGGGGCAGCGTGGAGCGGGCGTAGGTGTAGGGCGAGACTAGAGAGAAGCGTAAAGAGAGGCTTAGAAGAGAAGGAGAGAGAGCATCTCACTTTCCTAAAAGATTCCAAAAATAAACCGCGTAAACATATGGGCTTTGGTGATTTTCAACAGATCTGTAAAGATACTGCATTACCTTTATGTTCAGTGATCTTCAGTAAGGAAGGAGGTAACGATGCCGTTAAAGGGATTCTTCCTGAATGTTATGCAAGACCGGTTGAACTTGCAAACACTTTGATATTTCAAGTGGGTAATGCGTTTGTTCATTTCGGATCATTAATTGTTATATTGATCGTCATATATAATGTCAGATCCAAGTACACCGCTATAAGTAGAACTGAAATGTTGCATTTCTTGTATGCAGCTATAGGGCTTATTGTTAGTTCATTAGTGGTGGATTGTGGTGTAGCACCACCAAGTGCTGAAAGTTATAAATACTTTGTGGCACTTCAGATTGGAATAGCTGCAGTTTGTTGTATATCATTATTATATAATGGGATTGTTTGTTTCCAATTTTGGGAAGACGGGTCATCATCATCGATGTGGAGTTTAAGAATTTTATCAGCTATTTGGTTTATTATCAACTTTCTCATCCTGTTGGCCACATTTGATAATTGGTTAAACCATGAAAATACCTTACCAATCTTTGTGGTATGTTACTTGATTAATGCTATATTGTTGTTAGTGTACGTAGTGAGCCAAGTCATATTAGTATTTGTAGCATTAGACTCATTTTGGCCTTTAGGTGCTATTAGTTTAGGAGTTTTCTTTTTCGTAGTTGGTCAGATTTTAACTTATAGTGTAAACCAAACTATTTGCAATGGATTATCCCATTATGTTGATGGTCTTTTCTTCGGATCATTGTGTAATATTTTTGCTATTATGATGATTTATAAGTATTGGGACATGATTACTGCTGAGGATTTAGAATTCTCAGTTCAAACCATCGAGGGGATAGAGGAAGAAAAGAGAAACAGTGGTTACTTTAGGTAAATCTCAGGTAGATTCCAGTAAAGAGAAGATTTACCTGATCCGCTCAGATTTACCAGAAGTGGGTCTAGATTTACTGGCTTAGTCTTACAGCTTAGTAGTCTAAGAGTCTAAAAGTCTCTTATGAGGCAAAAATGTCATAGAGGTAGGTATATTTAATAGCTGATGAATAGCTTCAGAACTCTAAGCCTCTGTTACGTCAAATTCTACCACCATTTTATATCCATCTCTGACACCACTCAGGCTATACGACGTCATTCTCACTAAAAATAGTTCCGCCGCAGCATAACATGAAACGAAAATACCAAAATACACCAAGCCTTATACTAACAGTTATGACTTTGTGTTTGGGTTTGGGTTTGTGTTTGGCCATTCTATTTGTGTACCTCTTTTTGTGCAATTCTATTTGTGTCACCCTCTACCCCACTTTGTGTTATTTCCTTCGTGTAAGTTGCACTAGGAATCACATTTGTTTACGAAACATCGCTTTACTCGAATCCATCCGCGACTAATCACCAACCATGTCCCAGAACCTACTTGAACAAGATAAAATTCAAGAGATCCTTAACAGTGACTTATCACTTGATATCTTACTTACCAGACTTAAGAAGTCGTTGAATACCGGTGAGGAATTTGCTAAGTATATCAAGAAAAAAGCCATAATTGAAGATGATCATTATTCACAATTAAAGAAGTTTGGGAATCAATTTAGAACTGGGTTGAAGAACCCCAGTAAATTGAAGAGTGATTCATTCTCTACGAAGTTAGATCAGATCATTGAATTCGATGAGAAATTGTATAATGTTGGATCATCATATGTAACAGCATTAAATGTAATGTTTGATGAAATTACATCATTGATTTCTACCATCTCCAGAACCAGAAAACAAATCAAAGACGAAGGGAAAAGAAAGGAAAAAGAGTGCCAGGATTCAATTACTGCTGCTGAAAAGGCCAAACAAAAGTACTACCATTTATGTGATGATTTGGATAAGTTAAAGAACGGAGATCCAAAGAAATCGTTCAGTTTGAAGAATAAGAGTTACGAACAACAAGAAGATGATTTACAAAGGAAAGTCGATTTAGCAGATCAGGATTATAAACTGAAAGTAGCAGTATGTAAAAAAGCCAAAGACGAGATTTTGATGGTGTACAGACCGGATCATTCAAAGAAATTAAAGAATTTGATCTTGGAGATGGATATTGCTATGAATGTCCAATTACAGAAATTAGCTACTTGGAACGAAACTTTGATTATGAATTCAGGAGTTTTAGTATCTCCTCTTTCCTCCGACAAACCATCCATGAAAGCATTGGCTTCTTCTGTCGATAATGAAAAGGATTTGTATAATTATATAATGAAACATGAGAGAGAAGTCAGTGTTAATAAAGCCAGTGGTTTGATTCCTGCTGAGTACAAAGTTCATCCATCATTAGTTAAAGACCAACCAAAGACCACAAAACCGTTTTTAAATAATTCCAAAGATTACAATTCAGCTCCTGTTCCAAATTCTTCCACGCCAGGGCTTAATTCTGGAAACCTCAGTTCTGGACCCACCACCTCAACACCGGCTTCAAACTCCACCGGAACTTACCTCGATGCATCTGCATCATCATATACAAAATCACCAAATGTTGAACCTGCAAGTTTCTATTCATCCTTAGACCCAGCAAGTCAACCAAATACCCCGGACCTAACTGTCACTAGAGCTACCTCCACTAACCCATCACATCTGAAATATTCCCAACCAACTTTCGGTGTTTCTATCGAAGAACTCATACAGTTTGCTGGGATTGACAATGTGCCACTTGTAGTTAAAAAGTGTATTGAAATTATTGAAACATTCGGTCTCGACTTAGAAGGGATTTACCGTAAAAGTGGTAATGTCACTATAGTACAAAACTTGCGTGAATCGATTGATTCTAAGTTTACTAATTACCTCTTGATAGGTAATAATATTGATCCTAGTAATGTCATAGACACTGACGTTTATTGCATAGCATCATTATTGAAATTATACTTTTCCAGTTTACCTGAACCATTATTAACACAAGAGTATTATCAAGCATTCATTGATACTGTGAAGTCTTTGGATGAAAATTATATAGCTAAGAAGTTACATCATTTGGTCTATAATTTACCGGATGGAGCATATTTCACATTAAGAGCATTGATATTTCATTTAAATAACGTCACCTCAAAATCAGATGTAAATAGAATGTCAGTTAAGAATATTGCTATAATTTGGGGACCAGTCATATTGAATGATAATTCAATGAATCCTCAAGATTTGAGTTATAAGAGTAAAGTGGTTGAAGAGTTGATGTATATCGCCAATGAGATCTTTGATACTGATGAATAGGCACGGCTGTTTTGCAGAGATACATTACACAAACAAGAGATGAAACCCATTACACAAACAGAATTGGTCTTATAGAAATATTATCACAGAAATGTCCTCGAGAAATATTCCTACACACGATATCATGACACTTATACCCATTTAGTTATATATAAATATGTACTCTTTATACACTCTATCTGAATTTTAGCATTAAAATTTCTTGCGTTTTGTTTACTCTTCTTGAGTTTGATAATATTACATTACTGTATAATTCTTTGTTGAGTTGGACCAATCTTTTGTTCTCTTAGCTCTAACTACATTAGCTTCTTAGCTGCTTACTTCTTGGTCATATCTCAGTTTCAATACTACTACATCGTAATCCTAGCTTCTTGACAGCAGAATAATCGTTCGCTTCACTCCAGATACTTAGGATCAGTACATCAAAGGAACTTTATCCTTTTCATCCTTCTCTCGTTTAACCTCCAGCCTTATGTTAAACCTAGGTGGTTTAGTTATCTTTGAATGCTTCAACTTCTCCTGCCTCTTCTCTTCCTGTATTCTCTCCTGTTTCTGCTGCTCCTCCTTCTCCTTCTGCAACTGCATTGCATATTCTTCATCACTTACTCCCTCCATCTTTCTCTTGATGTCTCTCAACTCTAACTTCACAATATTATGAAACTCTGGAGAATCTATCAATTTTTCTTGGATGTCTTTATCAACAATACTTAACAACGAATTATCTATTTTTTCCTGCTGTTTTATATCAGTGGCTTGCACTTGCAGGTCCCTTCTTGTCTTACCAAGGATTTCTCCTTGAATAAGAGCTGCCATTTTCCCTTTGTTTCTCATTAGTATAGTTGGATCTTTATTTACTTTATTTTCAACCAAAAGTTTTAGTTTAAGCATTAAATTTGCATGAGTCTCTGATGCTTTGAAATCTTCTAGAAGTTTTCTTCGTTGTTTATCGAATGTTCCATTTTTTTTATAAATATTGGTGAGTTGCTTAGGGTCTGTGTTATCCATGAGTGCGAGACTGAGATGGAGGTGGGATTAGGGATGTAGTAGAGATGAGAGTGAGAGGACTATTAAAGTACTGGTACTATCTCCTGGTACCAAAAGGCGCCAGTATTACTATCATCTCATTGGTACCACTTCCACTTCTCGTACTAGCCACGCCACCAATTCTGACTAGACCAACCCTTCACTGACAACACTCAACCCCAGCACCTTATCTCATCTTAACACCTATCACGCGTAACGTACATATACGAGTTCTTATCGCCAAGTAAATTTCAGGTAACTTCCTACCATTTTCCTAACTCCATGCTTATCTATTTCCATCTTTTTACCCTGCACTACCCTATGTCTTTTCCCCCATAGACTTACCCTACCACCGTGCCGGTACCATGGTCAAAAGTTAGTTGTCTCACTCTCACTCACCCTCACTATGACGGATAAACCATTACAGGAAATCCTAAACTTTGGTAGTTCATCACTGGTGTCGTTAACACCCCAATCATCACATCTACTACCATCCAAGTCAAATTCCAGCCCACCCATAAATAACACAGATGAAGTACCCACCACCACCGCCTTAACCAGAGAAAGATCATTAGAAACTCACTCAGATCATAAACGTATAAAACCCAATGTTGACGAACAACATTCATTAAAACAATTGGAATTGGCCAAACAAATCGTCCACAAAGTCATTGATGATATTTTGACCAATCAGCCGTTGAGTTCAGGGTACGGGTTCTATTATCAGAAAGTTGAAAGTATTTGTAAATTCAAACACTCTGAACAATCCAAACTAAGTGATTATTTGAAGGATAAAATCGAACACAATTTCTACCAAGAAGTCAAACCCCAAATAGAAATCTTGTTAACTAATGACTTACCGGTTTCACAGTTTATAACTCAATATTTGGCCATATACGAGCAGTGGGAGTCCAAGTTAAGATTGCTTGGAAAGATCTTTTTGTACATAGATAGAGGGTACCTTTTACAACATCCTAATAAGAAGATGATTCTAGAACTAGGCTTACAGTTATTCACTACGAATTTAGATCAATCCGGCGATTTGCCTCTACAAAAGTACTTTGAGTATTTTGAAGAATATTTAAGATTTGAAACTCCAGATGTGTTTGAGGGTATAGTGAAGTTTTCCAAGATGTTAGTGAAACTTCACTTCACTAACTTGGCTCAACTTAATCTGATTATAATTGAACGAATTGCTAAGATTTTTGGGAACTTACGGGACGAGTGGTTGAACGTACCACTGACCTATGTTCATGTTACGCTAAGTAAGATCAGTAAAGTTATAACGCTATTCAAAGAGTGTGGTCAGCCAAAGGATTTTATAGAGAAGTTGTTGATTAAGTTGAAATGGGTAATGATCTTCCAGGACTTTAATGATGTCATAGGAAAGTGTTTGAAGTACATTCTAGAGTCTGAGAATACCAAACAGATCCTAATGGTTTATAAGTTTTGTTCATTAACTGAAGGGGAATATGGCATTGATAGTATGGGAATATTAATCTATCAGTGGGGATTATTTATTTTAAAAGAGATTGAAAATGTTATAGCCTCTACTGGCCCAGCTGGTAAAGAAATCATAATAACCTTATTCAATCTAAACAACTCATACAACCTTATAGTAAAGGAGAAGTTTAATAACAATTCCAAGTTTGAATTTGAAATAAGGAACTCATTTAGTAAAGCCCTTAATTCAAATAAAACCACCAACAATTTTATTATGACTCAATTATGTAAATACGTTGATGGGTATTTGAAGTCCAACAAACGTACCATCCCATTTTCCGAATTCAAGCAACAGTTCCTAACAATCTTCAAGTACTTGAACAACAAAACCGACTTTCTTATCCTATATAAAAGAGAATTATCTCGAAGGTTATTACTTAGTAAAACCAATATGGACTTGGACAGACAATTGGCTGATTGTATTTTTGAAGTCATTGGTGAAACAGATATGTCTATAAGTCTTAGTTCCATGTTCAAAGATTTAAGTATATCTAAAGCAAAGTATTCCAACGTAGACTTTATACAAAGTTTAGAATTTAATGGGATTATTTTAGAAAAGAAACACTGGCCTGAAATACCTAAACTGAACGATATAAAGTTGCCATTGAAGTTTGAAAGCATTTTAAAAGAGTTCACAGAATACTATAAGAAACTGGATGATAAGTTAGCCAATCATGATCTTGATTGGGATAACTATTCTCTTCACCAATTGACTATCGTTGGAAATTATAAATCCGGTGATTATGAATTGACTGTGAATTTATACCAAGCCATAGTTTTGGATTTATTCAACGAAAAAAGTGTTTGGAAGGTTCAAGACTTGGAGGATGTAACACAAATGGAACTGAAGTTCTTAAAAAGAATCATTCATTCATTATCTGACAAGTATAGGATACTAATTGATAATTCAGACAATATAGAACTCAACCAAGAGTTTAATGAAAAGTCTAAGAAGTTGAGAATTCCTATGTTAAGAGAGAAAGAGGCAAGTGTGGTGGAAGATAAGTTGATTAATAGGAACCGTAATGGAGAGATACGGAGTTGTTTGGTTAGAATTATGAAAGTTGAGACCAGGTTGGTGATGAGTGATTTACTCAATAAGACGGTGGTGACGTTGAAGGGACCGGTAAGTATTGGGGATATTAAGGGGAATATTGAATATTTGATAGAGAATGAGTATTTAAAAAGGGAGGGGGACTACCTTGTGTATATACCTTGAGCGAAAGGTACATAAACATACCACACTCAACGTATATTAACATACCACGTTCAACGCACATAGCATAGTTGTTGTACTAAATATATTGCATAGTTAAAGCTCGATGTCTCTTAAGTTCTCTACATCTTAGAATCTAGACAAATGTATATTATGACTTATAAATTATGTACTTGTTCCTGGAGCCAACCTCTGATAATCGTCCGATATTGGACTAACATTCCCAGAAGTATAAACACACCTTCGCTTAGCTCAGGTTTTATTCCTGTTTCGTTCAGGCGAGTTTAAACTGGAACATCTTCTGGATCAGGATTATACTCCCAATGACTTCCAAAATATGGAATCTTTTTGTAAAAAGTATTTTGAAATAATGGAACACCTTCAGTGAAAGTAGCAACTCCGGCACCAGCAGCTGCACCCCATAAGGTTAAAGTTAAAGCGTACTTTCTAACGACAGGAGCATTAAGTCCAATGATAGTTGGAATATGTTTATAAACTGGACCTTTAATATATGAAACCATTGATTATATGATGATGAATTTTTCGCACCATCATTGGCTGAGAAATAGAGAGTATACGCAGGACTGGCAAATATAAGCACTACCCTAAGAACAGTCACTACAACCCAGAGAACACTAAATGTAAATATAAATATGTATTATCTAACAAGCATCAGGTTGAGCTAAGATATAATCAATAGTTTGACCAACAGTCTTCAAAGAATCGGCTTCATTATCAGGTATTTGGATATTGAATTCATGTTCTAATTCAATGACAACTTCTACAACATCTAAAGAGTCTAAACCTAAATCTTGGATGAAAGATGAGTTTTCAGATATTTCTTTATTGGCAATTTTGTCGTATCCTTCTAATAATTCCAAGATTCTTTCTTTAGCAAGGTCTCTAGTTAATTCGGGGAATGCTGAATAAAAACGGACTCCTTGAGGAATTTGTGACATTTGAGTGAATTTGGGAATTTGACTTACTACTGGCTTGTAAGTAGATGGTCTAATCATTGAAGATCTTATGACTGGTGTTAATAATCTGTACATGATTTCTGATTGATTGATACTGAGATTGGAAAATTCTGGCCCTCAACCTGCGACTCAAGTCCAGTGAAAAATTCTCATCATGTTTAAGTCGATTTTAACTATACGTCCATTTAATCCTATAAGGTCTTTGTATAGTCCATTAAATAACCTTGGCAGAAGTGTTATAGGGTTCAGTCAAAATGAATTTCAAGTTAATCAAAAAAGGTTTGCTACTTTGAATCAAATAAGAAAGGGTAAGGCTGGTATGCCAAATAAACCTTATATACCTAAATCACCAGATTTAGATAGAAATCCTTTTAAAAAGGGGGTCATTTTAAGAGTGATGATTGTTAAACCAAAGAAACCAAACTCGGCTCAAAGAAAGTGTTGTAAGGTGAGATTAACTAATGGTAATGTTGTAAGTGCTTTAATACCAGGTGAGGGACATAATTTACAAGAACATCATGTTGTATTGGTAAGGGGTGGAAAGGTCCAAGATTTACCAGGAGTTAATTACAAGTTAGTAAGGGGGGTATATGATTTGACGGGGGTAGCTAATAGGACGACATCCAGGAGTTTGTTTGGGGTTAAGAAACCAGACCTGTCCTAGGGACTGAACTGAGCGAAGTGGAAGTTTAGTTTCAAAGCAGCTTCAACTAGAGAAATCCTAGAGAAATTCATTCAGTTAGTACCAAGGTGACTTGGATATCGCCGAATACAAATAAAATTAACCATCCTTCGGGCAGTCTAATTTTTTACACATTTCATACATTGTATATAGAATAAACATCAAGCAATAAACCTTCTACCACTAGCAGTCTTTCTATTCTCAATAACCTTACCATCTTCATCAACATTTTCCGGCTTAGCCCTATTCAAAACTTTCAAGAACTCTCTAACTCTAAATCTCATTCTTGAATGCATGTAAGCTTTAGCACATTTAATATGATAATGGAAATAATTTCTAAAGAATTGAATATGGGAAATACAATTATCTCTTCTATCACCCGTAGTTAAATGTCTTGGGAATAATACAAAAGTAATAAACCCTTGGTTATCATTAGATTTATGATTTAATAAATGAGCAATGTCTAAAGGTGGTTCGTTATGAGAGTATAACACTTGTGGGGCAGTTTGGACACTTCTTCTTCTAGCATCAACAAACTCTTGTAAGAATACTTTACCAAAGATTTTATCGGTTTCGTCTTTAAAGATTGTCGAAAAAATAACAGTGACTCTATCGAAGGATGGTTTAATATAAATACTCTCATCTAATCCACGATAATTTATAACCAAAACATTTTCTTTGGATAATTCTTCTTTGATTTCTTCGGAATATGTGTTAGAGTTAGCATACGTAGCTGCTAATTGTTCGTATCTATCAAAAGCTTGTTCGAATGGGGCAGCAATACAATTTCTCTTCAAGTTTGATAATTGTTCAATCAAATCAGTTTGAAACTCTTGAGGTTCTTGACTCAATGTAGTCAAATTCAATTCAAATGAATAATTGAAGTTAGATTCAGTATTTGTATGAGTCAATACTTTCGTATATGGTTGATATTTCTTAGTTAAGTATGCTTCTACGTCATACTTGAGTAAATCACTCCAACACTTGACATAAATTGATATAAGAATGGTTTCAGGATTGTTCAAATTCGACACGTGATAAGTGGTGAAATCAAAATCAGTGAAAATCCTTTCAACGGATTTTTGAGGTGAATTGATTAATTCCGTAAGGGTTTTCGATAATAATAAATTTGTTTGTTCAATTTGTAACATCTTATCCTATGCTTACACCGAGCGTAGTCCAACAAAAAAGTGTGCGACCCCCTTTTGCTCTCAGAACCACTGGCTGTAACTTAGCTGTAAACTTGGCTGTAAACTTGGCTGCGAAATCAAATGTCACTCACTACCGTCTATGTTACTACAGTTTACTACGATTTACAGTTAGAAATAGGCCAGAGAGGACCACCTTTGAGTCCTTCTTCTAGAGGTTTTCCCCAGACTCCCTGGTTCGCTTCGCTCATTTACAACTATCCTATATTCACCTATCGTACACTACCTTATATTCCTCAACCCACCCCTATGAAGAGCTGGGGCTTTAACCTTACTCTTTAATAACAGACTAACATTCTCCTTTGGTCTATTCTTACTTGCCAATTTCTCCAGTTGGAAAACTTGAATCCTCTCATTAACGTACTGTTCAAATCCTTCAGATCCAATTTCTCTATACTTTACTAACCATGGATGATCCAATAAAGCTGAATAACTTGGCCTCAAATCTGGATTCTTATTCAAACATGATTTAACAAAGTTTTGGGCCTCTTTTGAATATTTCTTACTATCTAATTTTGGAGGTTCTCCATCAACCATAGCACTTAATTGTGAGAATATATTATCATAAGTTTCAGCAGGGTATGGATAATTACCCTTGGCAATTTCCAATATCGTTAATCCTAATGACCAAATATCAGATTGAATAGAATATGTAGAATCATCAGGGTTCAACGATTTTATACGTTCTGGTGCCATATAACTTTGACACCCAATATTCGTTTTAGCTAATGATGCAACTAAATTACCACTCACTCCAAAATCACATAATTTGATCTTACCATACCTATTGACTAAAATGTTAGTTGGTTTAACATCTCTATGAATGATATTATGATTGTCTTTAAGTTCTTTTAATCCACGAATCGTCGATTCAGTAATATATGCTAAAAATGCTTCATTCTCTATTCCTACATCCTTTTCATAGATCTTATTCAATGACCCTCCTTCCATACACTCTATACACATATAGACAGCTCCTTCAACGAAAAATGCTCCATAAAAGTCAACTATATATGGAGAATGACAGTTATGTAAAACTTCCAATTCCATCAAAATTTGAGTGAATTTACTTTCATCTAATTCTAATCTTACTTCTTTCATGGCCATTAATACTCCAGTAGGTTTGTGTAATACTTTACTGACAGTCCCATAATTCCCTCTACCTAATTCATCAATGTATTGTAATTCATCAAGGGATATATGGAACGATGTACCACTAGAGAAATCAATTCCTTTGGAATGCAATGAAGCTTTACCTCTGAAATTAAGCGATCCTGATTTGATATCGACGTATTTGGAATAATTAGCGAATAGTCCTTGTAGTTTAGGCTTATCTGCCCCCATACTTCCATTACTGCTGGCACTAGTATTACTATCAGTATCATCGTTAGTCAAATTTAATTTGAAATTAGGTTTCTTTTTTCTTTCACTCAATCTTCTATTCAATTCACCAGTCGAATTCAATAACGAAGGAGCTTCAGCCAAGTTTCCTGGACTTAAAGTTGGGGATTTAGGTTGAGTTAAATCATTTATATTTAGTTTTAAGTTCCTTCTCTGACTCAATGAAGGTTTCTTAGTCAAATCACTAGATGATAAATCACTCAGTTCAGGACTTTGGCTCGAACCTGATACAGGACTAATACCACCATTCAATTGTGATAATAATTGAGGATTGACCTGACCATTAAATGAGGTATTCAATCCAGTAGGTGGAACTGTATGAGGTTTAGGACTTGGTATACTTTCAGCATGGGCTGAATTGGCATCATTCGATGATAAAGATCGTATTTGTTGATTAGGTAATGGAGGTAAAGGCTTTTCATCTTCCAAGTCTTTGGATAAATTCTTATTAGTTCTCTTTTGTTGAAATGCTAATATCCTTGCTTGTACATCTGAATTCAATTGTGAGTGATTCATATTACTCATAGAAGGAGTTAACGTTTCATATTTCAATTTTGGACTAGAATTCCCCGAATTATTAGGTGGTGTCGATGTGGGTGGTGTATGGGGATTTGAAGATTGTGAATGATTTTTAGTATTTATTGATAATTTATTAAAATCTAAATCTTGGGCTGTCATGCTAATGAAATGAATTGCAGTCTAAGGATGCTGCTTTAGTATTATATTTGGTATAAGTTACAGGTATTTGATTTATCAGTATGGAATTTATGATTACTAAGTACTACAATTATCAGATGAATCTGTTAAAATTAATTGATAAACCTCGATAATTACACTGCTATCTAATCGTTGATGATACGGTAAAGGTCCCACTATTTAAATATAAATAAAATATTACAATTGTAAAACCTTGAGTAATGTTTGGTTATCAATCCCTCTTGACAATTCGCAAATTTTTCAAACGCGATAATGTCTTGTTGCTGTGTGGAATGTCGAGTATACAGGCGGTATATAATTGCTAGGGTATACATGTACAGTTAATCCCACTTACAAACCGCACCTACAGTAACAGGATGTCGTTTCCTTACAATCTAAAATTCGCTCAGCGCACTTAAAAATTCGCTGCTCCATTTTGAAAATAGGGACTGTAAAATTGAATATTTCGTTGTTACCATAAAAATTATTCGTGAGAGGAAATGAGAGAATTCACTATATAATTTAAAAAATATGTATTCA